>OY821759.1:0-363767 GCA_963682095.1 Potentilla sterilis | reverse complement strand
GAGTTCTGACGGGGCTTCTGAACCTGCTGCCAGAGGTCCTATTGTGGATGATGAGGAAAGATTGGAGGACTGGCTCGGTTCGGAGGCCCCGGAGGACGAAGTCACTTACCGCTCTGGGAGCGGGGCTTCGTCCTCGTCTTCGTCTTCCGAGACTGAAATACCGCACGGGGTACGCCTGGCCGGTGCTCTCGTTGAGAGCTACACCATCGGTAGAGGAAAATATGCCGTGGTGTGTGACGAGCCGGAGGGTAGCATGACCCCTGAAGAGATTGCGGAGTTCCGGGAAACGTGGAGTATCCCGGACAATGTTTTGCTGCGACCACTGAATCCTGGAGAATCATCCTGCAACCCGGAGGAAGGTTGGGTTGCCGTGCATCAGAATCAGTTCCGGGTTCTCGCTCCCGCTGCCAGACTTCGTGCAGTACATGCTGAGTGCGCTGCAAGTGTCGCCAGCGCAGCTTCCCGGGCTCCAATGGAGGCGGTTTCTGAGTCTTGGCTGCCTATACGAGCTGTCCGGAATGAGTATGCCCACGGTCAACGAATTCTGGGCCCTGTATAGGTTGTCCTACTCGAGAAAGCAGGGGTCCAAGGGTTGCTTGTCCTTCAATGCCCGGAAAAATCAACCGATCATCAGAGGACCCGTCCAGGAAATTTCCCTCGGAAACTTCCGAAACAGTTCCTAAGTAACCCAAAACCAAATAAAATTTCTTTGCTCCCAAACCGCCAACACCCACCCACTGGGAACAAAGTTTGACAAATTCTTTGATCACTAATTTATTTTTATAAAAAAATAACCTACTCGCTAAATCTTTTTCATATAACTGTTGATACCTGAAAAATCGCGTATTCTATTTTACATATTCACACTCAAACTCTACGATTATTCCAAATACCCAATTTAACTCGCCAAGCAATATACACCATTTATGCGGGCCCAAGCCGCATGCGTTTTGGGGCTTGCATAGTGGGTATGGTGTGGAAGGTTACGGAAAAACGCACGACGCTCGTTGTCACTTTAGCGTTATTGACGATTTCGGTCTTGGGCCCGAAATCCATGCCCAATAACGTGAATTGATGACGAAGATAGTGAAGGTAAAGAATCTTGGGCTATTTCTCCCTTGACCCAAGCAAAAGCCCAAAGTGACCTCTTAGGGAAAGGCCCAAATACATCCTGCACCAAGCCCATCTCTTTTCTCTTCAGTCAAAGGCATCAACTGAATGTCCAGTCCCTCACCCCGCAGCAACCCAGAAACCGCAGCTCCTCCCATTTATCCTCTCATCTCCGTTGACTTCATATGTTAAAACCAGTCAGTAAACACCCCCTTCCTCCTAGGAATCATGGGTTTGCCGCCCCAATCTCTCTCCAGCTTTTTCTCCCAGAGCCCTTGACACCAGGCAATCTGCCATGGGAATCAGCAGAAGACCCTGCAGCAGTCCCAGCAGTTGTCTTTGCCCATCTAGGGAACCATTCTCTTTTCTCTTTTCCAGTTTTCCTGCATGAATTAAGAACGAGGTTGAAGGGGAAATGGGTTGTCCAACAGTTTGAAGTGTTTCAATTCCCCCCAAAAACCCTATCCCGAGCCTATAAAAAAGAGAGTCTCTGAATCCAACAGCACTTCCTTCATCCCCTTCAAGCCTTCAAGCATTCATGCCATTCAAGCAAAACCCCCAAATTCCTTTCTCAAACCCTTGAAATCCAAATCTGCCATCCCCGAAATAGCCCGATTCTCCTTCACTGCGGTGTTTTTCCAGCTCCCACGCCAGGCTCACTATGCACAGCTCCTTCTCTGTCTGAATCACGTTCAAGGTTAGTCTAATCACCCAAGCTATATGCTAATCTTGGCCTAGTCAATCCCAAATTCAAAGAACCCCCCGCAACAATAACTCATTCTGTGTATAACAATCAAATACTATAAATGGACTCGTATAAAAATGCGATCAACGTGAGGTTTACTTACCTTAATTCACCATAAATGGTAAATATCCGTTCGCGTCGGGTCGAGGAGGAAACAGATCGAATCGGGCCGAAACGGCGTTCAGATCGGCCTGCTACAGTACCGGTCAACGAGGGTCGGGTCAACACGGGTCGGATCGGGTCAAACCGGGTCGGTCAACGCTGACGGTTAGCAGTCAACGTTGACTGGGCCGGGTTTGGTCCGGGCCGGGCCGGGTCGAATCATGCTGGGCCGGGGCGAATCCGCTGGAAACGAGTCGGATCGACCCGATCGGGGTCGATTTTTCTCGGCTTCGATCCGCCCGCCTCAGCCTGAAGTGGCCGTCGCCACCACGCCAGAACGGACCGCCATGGGAAACCCTGCCCAACGGTGGGTGGCGCACCCCCTGGCGTCGCCTGCAGCGCCGCCGCTCACGGTGGCAGTTCTTCGAGTCGCTGCCGCTCCCTCCTCCGTGCTCCCCCGGTGCCGATCCTTGGCTCGAAAGGAAGAGGAGAGGAAACCCAGTCGATTGGTGGGTGGCACGCGAGCCGGACGGAGGAGATCGGGACGCCGGTGATCCGGATAGGGAGAGAGAAGTGAACAGTAACTGAAGAGCTACAGTAAAATGCTACAGTGATTTGTAAATACCCGAAATGGAAAGTTACCCCTTTCCCAAAATAATTTCCCTTTTTATAGTAAATTTTCATAAACAGTAAATAACTTCCTCAGGTCATAACTTCTTCCTACGACGTCCGTTTCACGCGTGCCATGTGTCTACGAACTCGTATCGTCGCTCTCTACAATTTTCGTGAAGAAAACTTTTCAAAAATTATGAAGGATCACCAAGTCAACTTTTCTCCATAAAACTTAAAACATTTTTCAATTTTAACCTCCGAATATACTTCCGACATCGCGTGACAATTAAAATAAAGCGTACGAAATTCCAATACTCATAATTCAGTTAAATTGGGTTCGGGATGTGACAGATCATCACCACCATGCCTACATGGGTAGACAATGGATGGAGAAAGGTAGTTTGCATATATTCATGATTTTTACAATGGTTTGAACCGGCGATATGCTAAACTAGCCGCTCGGACTTAGCGGGTTTTCCAGGCCTGGTCATGCTCCCGGTCGGGGTCTGCTCTTCCTTCCCCTACGTACCGCTGGAGCTGGCCGTTATCGATCAAACCCTGCACCGCTGTCTTGAGAGCGCAGCACTGATTTGTTCGATGAGTAGCCTCATCATGATAAGAGCAGTACTTACCCGTCTGCGCCGTTGTAAGTTTCTCCTTCGGGTACTTTCTCTTGGGCGTTGGGGGAATGATGCTCCCGTTCTCAAGCAAAATATCCTCGTAGGAAGTGGTGAGAGCGGTGAAGATTTCTTGACCGGCCGGTGGTGCTGGCATGATTGCCAGGGGGCGTTCTTGACGATACGGCGCCGGCTTGTGCTCGCTCTGGGGCTGGGGCCTATCAGAATAGGGACTCTGCTGCCGCTGAGGCCAGTTTCTGCTGTTGGCGTTCCGGCTGGGTCGAGCGGTGCGGTTCTCGGCCCGCTGACTGGGTTGACCTCAACTACTAGTCTGCACACTGGGCAATTTAAAACGAAGGGCCCAGGGGAAAGTAATTTAAAAATGTTAGAGTGAGTGGATAAAAATAAAATAATTTCAACTAATACTTTTAGTTAAAGACATTATATCACTTTCCCACATTTTCATACTAATCGGAAAATCACAATGCATGCATATGTATATATAAACGTACCACATTTTATGAAAAACTCTATTAAAACAACTCAGCCTCGCTGACAACTCAAATAAACAAAACTCCTTTGTTTATATATATATATATATATATATATATATAAAATCATAACCATTTGAAAATCAACTTATAATACATCTCGATCAATCTCTTTGGTCATATAAAATCCCAGTTCCACTGGTTCGGGAATCTATGAAATACCGAAAGCCTCATAGAGGAAATGTTCCCGAAACTAGATAATATAAAAATATAGAAATCTTAATCCACTGCTTCGGGAATCTATCAAAAGCTGAAAGTCTCATAAATGAAATATTCCCGAAGCCACATCATATAATCGTATAAAAATCTCAATCACGTCGTATAATAATATAAAAATCTCAATCGACTGATGCGGGAATTTATTAAAAACTGAAAGCTTCACAGAGGAAATATTCCCTCAATCACAGTGAAAACATCCTCATGACCAAATCCCATTGGCCATGCAACAGGGAAATGTCTACCCACCACTGGAGCCTCGTCAGGCTCTGGTCCAAGAGTCCTATTGACTCCCCCCGTGTCTAAGTCTACTACCTAGACACGTCACCGCCTCAATATATACAACCCTACGTCGACCATCGAGCGTCAATCTGACCTATATGGTCAAGTCGTCACCTCGCGTGAGATGAGACTCTTGACCTCCATCCGACGATGGAGAGGCCTTGCAGGAGGTGGGGCTGTTGTGTGCAAGGGGTGAAACCATTTTGAAGTGGAATTTGGGCTGTTAGATCAGTTCAAGCAAAAATATAACTCAGGAGAGGATCCTCTTCCAAAAAAGTGACTCCTAGTGCTCATTTAGCCTTGCGCCACATCTTCTATAGAATATTTGTGTCTCCAAGTCTTGAGGAATATATTTGTCCAAAAAAAGGACTTGTGGAATTCATTAGTAATTAGCTGCAATTAAAGAATCTCTTTTTTTTTTTGACAAATTAACTCTTTTTATATAAATTAAGGAGAAAAGAAAAAAAGATTCTTGTTAAGGCCAGTTAGCCAGCACCCAGCCAGTTGTTTGCAAGATATATATTATATTCTAAAACTGAACAATTAAAAGCAAATTCTCAGTGCCATTTCTCCTTCTTGTTTATCATTTTTATTCAATTATCGAAAACTCGTGTTTCATGGAATGCTAGCTTACTTTTTTTAATTTAAAGGAAGCTTGCCAACAAAATTTGTCGACTTTAAACATTTAATTTTTCTATACAGATAATTAGCGTTTCTTTTGTCGCAAGTGGATGAAAATTAGTGCAACTACTATTGTCAATATTGCGTGAAGAATCACCAATCAAAGAATTCAGATGATCTTTTACATTTTGTTCAATAAAATCGAATTTTTGGGAGGGCACAGAAGGCAAAAGAAAGGAACCAAATCATGACCAAAATGCAGAATCTGATACAATATTATCCTTGTTGGGAGAATCTAACTGATACTTTAGTATTGCTTCTTGACTCCGATGCCATTTTGCTTGGTGGTGTTCATACTGAGCTTGAAGAACTCAAGCATGAGTTGGCAGAACCCATGACGGGCAGTGGAAATTAGAGTCCTTATACTATTCACGAGGTTTCATAATCAACATTTACTATGTGTTGAGTTGTTTTGTTTAAACAAAGGTTGTAACTGTAATTTTTTATTTTTTATTTTTTAAACAAAAAGGTCGTATCTAGTTAGAAACACGCGTAAGTCTTAGCCATGCATGTAAATGTGGTAGAGATTTTAAAAAGGGCAAAACGCCAACACACCAACAACAAGCCTTGGATTCCATTGGAGAGATTGTATTCGGTAAGGCAATCACTTGGAGTCGAAATATACTAGGGTCGAGTGAGACCTAATGTATATACACTAGTGGTGCCCTCCCAAAATTTTTGGAGATGTGTCTTACAGCGCTTAGAGCATCTCCAATAAATTATGCATTTTGGAAAAAACTAGAATTTTGGAGAATTTTTCACCTCTAACAGTTTCTACATCCCATTCTGCAAAATAGAGAAAGAGACGAGAGAGAAGGTTTCGTTTGCTATACTTACAGAATTGGCTACAAAATTTGCCGAATGAAAATTCACGCATGCCAAGAGACATCACATATTCCAAGAGTCATAACAGCATAAACCATTAAAACCAAGTCGTGTTTCCGCTAGTAGACCACCTCCGTCAGCGGCACTAGTGTCTGTCTCTTCGTCTCGTCGTTGCCGTCGCCGTCATCTCCAATTATAGAGAGAGACTGAGTCACTGCCATCGATTTCGTCAGTGATGTACTGAGTTCCTAGAAATCTTGTGCGAGCTAGAGAGATTGAAGGAATAATTGAGTTTGAGTTTGGTTGTAATTTCCACATTGTTGGAATTGTTTATTGTAAAAAAAATTGTATTGTTGAAGAATCTGTGTTCGCTAATTAGTATTGAATTGCAAGTGGGAATTATGTTGAGATATTCTGTAGGTTTTGGTTCAGAGAAGGCACATGGGTCTCTTGTTCTAGACTTCTAGCTAGTATCAACTTCCTCTATACACTGAAGTGACACGAATCTTTTTAACAAGTATGTACGTACCATGACACACAATAAGATTTCCGAATAGCATTTTGGGGTGTATCAATCACAGTACTGGTATCAATCAATATCCCACTAGAACTTGAACCTTGTAAAATGCTATTGATTTTATTATCCTATTTTAGGCCGGCTGTGTGAACTGATGGTGAGATTGGGGTGGGTCTAGGTGTACGATACTTTTTCTTAGTCTTCATCTTTTAGTCTTGGGGTGTTCTGGTTTTTTTCTTTTAAAAAATATTTTGATGTACCATTGATGGGATTTATTCTAGCTTTGGGAATTAGAATGTTTCAATTAGTCCTCCTATGATAACACTGAGCTCATATGCCCTCTTTATGTTCTAAATCTAGCAATTTAAGCTATTTGCCCTGAAAAAAAAAAAAATCTTCATCTTGTAGTACATATTGATATTCTTTGTCTATTTTTCTCTCACTTTTTTTTTGCTTTACAACCAATAATCAGATTGATTTTTATTTTTATTTACAAAAATATTTCAGTTGCTACAATGATATGACTTATATATCCTATATATTATTTCAGTAGGGCGGTAATTTTGTAAAGACAGATTTCCTATTTTTTCTTTAATTTTCTTTGTGTAGATATCTATAGGAAATCGTATGAAAGAGATGTTATTATTTAGTACGACACTTTGTATTCGATATGAGAATTGGACATCTTCCCCATTACGTACTTAGAAAAAGTGAGCCACCGATTCAAGTACAAGATACTATCATTACCGTTGGAACTTGAATTTTGAGTTTAAGATTAGTGTTTCTGCTCAAACCCTGGGGCCTAGTAGATACAGGTGAATCCTCATGTGATCTCCTGCAAACCTGCTTACTAAGGGGAATACCGGGCGGGCCGGTATTCTCCTCTCCGATGCCTAAGTCAGTATAGTTGGAATATATATAACTTGAGCACGTATGTAAGCGGTGAGTGAGATCAGTTACCCATTAATGAAGGTAGTTGGGGCCATTATATAGGTGGCTGGGGGTGAGAGCTGGCCTCACCCTTCGATGTGGGACTGGCTCCCTTCTATTTGTACATTCTGGTGCCCTCTTTGGCAGGCAGGCGCCCCCGGTCCCAGGGTCTCTGGTGGCAGGGTAGAGTGCTGGACCCCGAGGCCGGGTGCTGGTGATCCGGTCCTGGGCCTTGGGCCGGGCCCTGGTGCGCTTGCTGCGGGTCTGTGGGCCTGCTGTAGCCTCTATGCGGCTACTATCAACAAGTCCCCCAAGTTCCCGGTCAAGTGCAATCTTGAATGGGGACTTAAATCTGTCTTGCTCTTGTCCCGCAGACCCACAGGGTTACCAACCTATCGGTGCCCAGTCCCACAAGTCCGCGTTAAAGATTGGGCGTGACCGAGGTGAGTACCTGTTACCGATGGCAAGTAATAGTTTATAAGTACGTTTGTAATGTAAGTAGTACTGTGCTCAAGTGTTGTGGTGTTATGAGCATGGAGCGGGGTGGAACCCGTAGAGTGTATGAGATGATGCCATGCGATAGATGCGTGCATGGAATGATAATGGGGCGTTGAAATCCGCCATGCAAGAGATTTGTGCATGGAAATCTGATGGGGCACTCTGCCCTATCGGTATGAAGCGGAGCTAACTGGGCCAGAACCGGTCGTTCTGCCAAATCGGAACGGAGCGGAGTTGACTGTGCTTCCACCAGGCGATCTGCCAAAACTGAACTGAGCGGGGTTCATGGGAACTCGACCGGGCGTTCTGCCATATCGAGACGAGTCCCAGGTGAACTTAAGTACTGGACCTCGACCGGGCGTTCTGCCATATCGAGACGAGTCCAGGAGTATGGGATCTCGACCGGGCGTTCTGCCATATTGAGACGAGTCCCATATTGCTAGGCTGCGGGGAGATTACCCCGGTGTTGCGGGCTGTTTAAAGCACCGGTGAACACTTGCTAGTTCTTCTCAGCTTGTGTTGAATAAGCGTTGAGGTAAGGGGGGAGGGGGGTGGCGTTGAGGTGACAAGGCTCGCCGTGCAGCCCCCATGTTGATCACGGTTCAATGCGATGCAGGGTTTTTATCCTGCTGGACAAGAGTACATGGGTTAGATGTAAACTCACCCGGGTGTATAAAGCCCATGCCGGTCGAATGTTCTCATGACCGGGGTCAGGCCATGGTGGCGGGCGGACTCGACCGGGAGTCCTGCCATATCGAGACGAGTCCCCCAGTGATATGCCATGGGGCCGGGTGGATCCCGTTCCCGGAAAATGCTCTTGAGCCGGTTGGATGCGACGTAACCGGTGGGCGGACTCGACCGGGCGTTCTGCCATATCGAGACGAGTCCCCCAAGTGAGATGTAGCTGGGTGGACCTCGACCGGGCGACATGCCATATCGAGACGAAGTCTCCAGTAGGATGGCGTGCAGCCGGTTGAATGATACCTAACCGTGAACTGCTACGGACCGGGCGGATCTCGACCGGGCGACATGCCATATCGAGACGAGTCCCCCAGTGAAATGCAACGAAGATGTCATGCAGCCGGTTGAATGATCATAACTGTGAACTGCGTGCAGCTGGGCGGATGGATCGTACCCGGATAGATGCTCTCGAAGCGGTTGGGAAATCACAACCGGTGAGAGGCCTTCAAGCCTGTTGAAAAATCATGACCGGTTGACTTGCAGCGAAGATGGCGTGCAACCGTGGAACCTGGGGAAGTGTGGGAGGGCCTGACTCCTCGGTTCCTGCTCCTACCCTCCTGTCGCCAGCTTGTGGGACAAGTGGCTGACATGCATTTAAGGAGGAAGTCCATCAGTCCCGTCAGTTATGATGACATGGGCAGTTTACCAATGCTGGGACACGTGCCAGCAGGGAGCGGTTTTGAGATGGAGGGCCTGGATTCGCAGGCGTTTTGAGTTGCTCTGATTGCGTGTTTTGGAGGGATTTCAAATTCCTAGGGCACCGGTCCCCTCTATAAATTGGCCTCTTCTGCTCTTCTTTGTACTTTTGCCTCTTGCACTCAGAGAGACTAAGAGAAAAAGAGAAGATCCGGTGAAAAGGCCTAAGTTCCTTGCCCCAAGAGATCCGTTGTTTCAAGCGCTCCCAAGCCTCTTCTTACCATTGCTCGCTGCTTTCGCAGGGCGGACTGTCCTCGGCTGAGCATATTAATTGGTAAGTTGCATTCTTTACCTCGGTGTTTTCTTGCTTTTGCTTTGTTGTTTTGCGGCGGGGGGGAGGGATCTCTGTCGCTGACTGGGTTGCTCAGCGGCAAACTTTGGGGAGAGGCCGTAAGAGGTACTGTTGTAGCCTGTTGCTGACGAGCGCTAGGGTTTTGTTTTCTGCCCCTAGGTCGAGATGTACTCTTCGAGTTCTGATGGGGCTTCTGAACCTGCTGCCAGAGGTCCTATTGTAGATGATGAGGAAAGATTGGAGGACTGGCTCGGTTCGGAGGCCCTGGAGGACGAAGTCATTGACCGCTCCGGGAGCGGGGCTTCGTCCTCGTCTTCGTCTTCCGAGACTGAAATACCGCACGGGGTGCGCCTGGCCGGTGCTCTCGTTGAGAGCTATACCATCGGTAGAGGAAAAGATGCCGTGGTGTGTGACGAGCCGGAGGGTAGCATGACCCCTGAAGAGATTGCAGAGTTCCGGGAAACGTGGAGTATCCCGGACAATGTTTTGCTGCGACCACTGAATCCTGGAGAATCAGCCTGCAACCCGGAGGAAGGTTGGGTTGCCGTGCATCAGGATCAGTTCCGGCACGGGTTCTCGCTCCCGCTGCCAGACTTCGTGCAGTATATGCTGAGTGCGCTGCAAGTGTCGCCAGCGCAGCTTCCCGGGCTCCAATGGAGGCGGTTACTGAGTCTTGGCTGCCTATACGAGCTGTCCGGAATGAGTATGCCCACGGTCAACGAATTCCGGGCCCTGTATAGGTTGTCCTACTCGAGGAAGCAGGGGTCCAAGGGTTGCTTGTCCTTCAATGCCCGAAAAAATCAACCGATCGTCACCACCATGCCTACATGGGTAGACAATGGATGGAGAAAGAAGGTGGTGATGGCGGGCGGGACTTGGCAGGTGAGAAGGAGGATGTACCGGGTTCCTGGCGCCTTCCAACCCAATGGCGACCAATCGTTCGAGTTCTCCGAGCTGGAGCAGGAGAGGATCTCTACTGTTCGCGGCTGCTGGGACAATCTGGAACGAAGTTCGTGCAACTTCATCCGGCGAGAAGTGCTGGAATACTGTGGTTTCGGGCGGGATCCCGGTGTGTAGCAAGCCCTAGCGGTGATATTCGTGCTAGCTCTTTCAAAATTCTAACTTTTTGCTTGTCCTGCAGGTGCGTCAAACCGGGCGGTCATCAAGCCCGAAACCACGCTTTCTATGGACGGGGAAGACCTCCTGAAGCAGTTGAAGGAGAGAGGCGCGATCGTCTCAAGGACATCGGTGGAGGAGGGGACCGGCCGGCTCACGACTCATTCGGAGCCCAGGGGCATGGATGTTGATGACTCCGCCTACCTCCTGAGGCGGGTGAAGACCCATACTTCTGCGCCTTCGGCGGTGCCCGGAAAGGGCAAGTCTACCGGGGGGCCGGTGAGAATTCCCGGTGGAGCGAACATGATCCCCAACGGCTCGGTGACTGTGCCGCTCGCGACCCGGGTTCCTCGTGTAGGCGCACGTTCTTCTTCTCCCGAAGGCCGGGGTGAGAAGTGGAGGGGCCCGGACGTTCCTTCCTCCGTGCTGGTGACAGTCACCGGTGGGTCGTCCCGGGAGCACCTGGCCAAACGGGTCAGGGTAACCAGCGGTGAACAATCCAACTCTTCTGGGGAGAGGGCTACCGCTGCCCGGCAGAGTAGCCCTGCGTCCGCGGAGGCACCGAGGGGAAGCCCGGACACCGCATTCGTCCTGCAGGTGGCAGCGGACCTGGCCAGCTTCGGTCTGGACAAACCCGGGATCGACGGTGTTCTGGCGGGCGGGAACCGGCCAAAATGCAAGGAATCCGTCCTCCGGGTAAGTACTGCACGACACCACTATACTGCTTGCAGCTTGTTTCTTTTGCTGATTGACTAACTGCCTTAGCTGTTGTGCAATTGCTGTACAGTTTGTATCAACCGGACGCGAGCGAGGAACTGCCGGAGCTGAAGAGGCAGATATCTACTTTATCAGAGGCCCGGAAGCGCTTGGAGGTGGAGAAGTCTCGCTCGGACAGGGAGAAGGCCAGACTGGAGGAGAGGGCCAAGAAGCTGGAGGAGCAGAACCGGAGCCTGGAGAAAGAGAAAGAGCGGGCCGAGGCCGAGAGGGCCGAGCTGGAGGCTAAGGTGGACGAGCTCCAGGTGGGAGCCACCACTGCCGCTGCTGCTGCCGGGGGAGATGACCCGGAACAATATGAACGGTTCGTTCTTCGATACGAAGAGAGCGACCGGTTTCTGGAGTTCCTGGAGAAGGCCAGGGAAGAGGGCATCTCGGATGCGTACACGGAATGGGCGGCAAAGGGGTGGCTGGACACTTCCCTGATGCCGGGTGCCTCTGCCGAAGGAGATGGCCATGAGCAGCCGGTCACTCAGCAGCAGCCAACGGTACCATGTCTCCCGGAGCCAGAGCTGAAGCAGAGGTCGACAACGAAGCTGTCGCAGGAGAGGCTAGCGAATTGCCCGCTGAGGGTGGAGACGCCCTTAGGATTTTTGCCCTTGCTCTCTTTTTCTTGTAAACTCTCCGAAACGGTTACTGCTTGTATACTTGCTTGATTTATGAATATACTTAAACTTGCAGAGCCAGTAAATTTTTTTCAAAAGGTAGCTGCATATATTCATGATTTTTACAATGGTCTGAACCGGCGATATGCTAAACTAGCCGCTCTGACTTAGCGGGTTTACCAGGCCTGGTCATGCTCCCGGTCGGGGTCTGCTCTTCCTTCCCGTACGTACCGCTGGAGCTGGCCGTTGTCGATCAAACCCTGCACCGCTGTCTTGAGAGCGCATCACTGATTTGTTTGATGAGTAGCCTCATCATGATAAGAGCAGTACTTGCCCGTCTGCGCCGTTGTAAGTTTCCCCTTCGGGTACTTTCTCTTGGGCGGTGGGGGAATGATGCTCCCGTTCTCAAGCAAAATATCCTCGTAGGAAGTGGTGAGAGCGGTGAAGATTTCTTGACCGGCCGGTGGTGCTGGCATGATTGCCAGGGGGCGTTCTTGCCGATACGGCGCCGGCTTGTGCTCACTCTGGGGCTGGGGCCTATCAGAATAGGGCCTCTGCTGCCGCTGAGGCCAGTTTCTGCTGTTGGCGTTCCGGCTGGGTCGAGCGGTGCAGTTCTCGGTCCGCTGACTGGGCTTGGCCTCCTGGCTGGGCGGGGGGTTCTCTTCTCGGGGATGGTTCTCCTGCTGCTCATCCCGCTTCCTCTTCAGTAGGTGGTGTCCATAGGTCTCGTGATCGGCCTGAGCATGCCGGATGACCATAGCCATCAACTCATCATACCCCTGCGGGAGCTCTACCCGGACGGCGTAGGAAAACTTTCCTACTCGGAGCCCCTGCTTGAACGCCATCTCAGCGATGCCTTTGTCTAGGTTCCGAACCCCGGCCGTGGCCGTCTGCCAACGGTTGACAAAGGTCCTCAACTCCTCCCCGGGGGCTTGGATGCAGTTGAAGAGTATGGTCGACGTTCGGGCTCCCTCGACTCGGAAGATGAAGCGGCCTACGAACCGGTCGGCTAACTGCTCGAATGCCTAGATCGAGTTCGCTGGAAACTCATAGAACCAGCTGAGCGCCTCTCCAGACAGAGTTTCCTGGAAGATGTTGAAGCAGACTGCATCAGAGTAGCCCTTGGCGCAGGTCTGGGACCGGAAACTGTCCAGGTGCTGATATGGGCAGCCGGATCCTGAATAGGTGAGCTTGAGGGACTTCTGGTTGCCAGATCTCCCCGACTCTATGACCCGGTGCGAGAAAGGGCCCATGCGCTCATTAAACCGGGCGCCCTCCATCGGCCGCGCGGCTCTTCTTTCGTTTGCCTCCATCTGGGCCTTCAGGTCCGACACGGTGTTGGCTAACAGTTGCAACGCCCGTGCGGTCGGGGTCTTAACTTCATCCGCAGACGAAGGATGAAGCTGGCGGGAGGTTGGCGTGCTCTTCGGCGGGTCTGCGCCGGCCGGTGACTTCTCTCGCACGGGATCACGGGGCCGACCGCCCGAAGATTGCCCTGCCTCGAGCTGCCGGGGTTGGACTGGCAGGAGTGCCGCTTGCGCCTCGACCATGGCGTTACTACGTTGTTGCCCTCTCTCCAGGGCGGCTACCAGGGCAGCATTCACCGCTTCCATCTCTTTGTACCGGGCGTTGGACTTGGCTTGGTCCCGGTCGTTCTCCTCTCTTAGACGATTGACCTTCGCGACCATTGCTCGTACCTCTCCCGCCAGGCCGTTACGGTCGGGGATGTACGTAGGGTCCCGGTCAGGGCTCTCAGATCGATCGCTCGGATCATCTGAGAACGTCAGGGAGAAACCCCGGAGCACTGGGCTGTCTTCATCCCCCGCCGGGTCTTTCCCGCGTGAGCTGTCGTGGTGGGGCCCCGGCATGCCGGACGGTCCCCCACAGCTCCCTCCTTCCTGACCGTTGCCCCGATTGCCGCGCGGTTCCCGCGTGACGACCGGGGTGGAGGTGAGCGTTTGCACTAATGCAACATGTCCCTCCCCGGTGGCTCCTTTCTCTTGACTCATTTCTGAATTCTCGGCCAACGGTGTTGCTCACGGTTTTTTGTTCAAGGTTTCCACAGACGGCGCCAATTGTTTCTGCTCAAACCCTGGGGCCTGGTAGATACAGGTGAATCCTCGTGTGATCTCCTGCCAACCTGCTTACTAAGGGGAATACCGGGCGGGCCGGTCTTCTCCTCTCCGATGCCTAAGTTAGTATAGTTGAAATATATATAACTTGAGCACGTATGTAAGCGGTGAGTGAGATCAGTTACCCATTAATGAAGGTAGTTGGAGCCCTTATATAGGTGGCTGGGGGTGAGGGCTGACCTCACCCTTCGATGTGGGACTGGTTCCCTTCTGTTTGTACATTCTGGTGCCCTCTTTGGCTGGCAGGCGCCCCCGGTCCCAGGGTCCCTGGTGGCAGGGTAGAGTGCTGGACCCCGAGGCCGGGTGCTGGTGATCCGGTCCTGGGCCTTGGGCCGGGCCCTGGTGCGCTTGCTGCGGGTCTGTGGGCCTGCTGTAGGCTCTCTGCGGCTACTGTCAACAATTAGTTATATGTAATTTTTTTAATAGGCCGACTTAATTAAAATTTGAAATAAATTATTAGAAATGTACTAAGATTTTAATTTGAAGTTTAGACATTATTATAAATCATTTGAAAAAACAAAATATTACTCGTGATAGAAAAGTGTCACACGACAAACTCTTCACTTTGATTAACATTTAAAATTCTGAATTCTTTTAAAAATCTTAGAAAATTGATAGGGAGCTCCAAAAAAAATAACTAAAAATTACCACGCTAAAAAAATACATAACTCTATTCTTTCATGTAATAATTTTGAGATATCACCGTGGAACACGGTTGCCCTTATGGAGTTACGAGAGTACACAATGTATACCTTGTGATCGAGAGTTCGAGACCCAAATATTAAAGAAAATAGGTATATTTTGAACTATAACCATATTACATTGTCTTGATCGCATCCGACAATCGAGTTTTCATTTTGTCAAATCTAGTCACATGAATTACAACGTGTCTATTGAAGTGGTATGACTTGTTTAATAGGTTATATGTAAGTGTATTAATTCTAAACTAATTATATTGAGAAAACAAAATTTGAAAAAATTGATCGTAGGATGTCATCATTACATTAACATATCATTATGTAAGAAAATTCACATATTTTCGTTAATGTTAGGGTTTTGATCCATTCCATCAACACTATGTCCGCTTCATCATCTCTAATGGCAGCCTTGTGAGGTGACCATAAATATCTGATTTTGTTTTTTTAACCTTTAATGGATAGAGCTCATCGTAATGATTAAATGGTAATTTTTGGGAATTTTTTAAGACACTGAAACTATTTTTTAGTAATTTTAAGTTCACAAATGATATTAAAAAGAAAAAAATAAATTATGTGGAAAAGTGCATGGCAGACAAAGTGCCACGTGGCAATATTATTACTTTAAATTAATTCTTAATGTTGAAATTTTACTACATTTAATATATTTTTACTCTCTTAATGGCAACAATATTGATGTTAGTGCCACTTAACGGCGTTAGTATGGATGTCAGTGCAATTATAAGACAAGATGAAATGAATGGCTGAGATTGAATTTTAAATTCCGGAGTACAAACACCATGATGTACTGAAGAATTTTCCCGCCAGTATAGTGTATATATTAAAACACATCTCAACAAATTATGTAAAAATTGCTCCTGATAAATGAGATTCAGCATTGATTGCATATGAAATGAACCCACCAACAAAAATGGATCCCAAGAATAAATGCGTCTTGACATTTCAAAACACATCTCAACAAATTATGTAAAAATTGCTCCTGATAAATGAGATTCAGCATTGATTGCATATGAAATGAACCCACCAACAAAAATGGATCCCAACTAAATGCGTCTTGACATTTCAAAACCATATTCACTGGTTTCTCTTGTACCATAATTTTCTGGGTCAACCTTACTGCTAAAAAAGGACGTCTTTGGAATCGCATTCCCTGTGATTCACAATGAGATCCAGATGCTGTAAAAATTTAACACTATTTTTCAGGTAGTGAAAAGCTTTTGGATTTTAGTTTTTACGGTACTAACTATTTATTTATTTATTTATTGTTAAGGGAGAACCTATGTTATAATATCATACTAGCAACTTAGCAAGTAGCAATATATATATTATATATATACAGTGATAGCAGCCCTGCATAGAAATTCTGGGAAAAAGACGCAGGAGAAGAGATGTGGGGTTAATGACTGGCTGGGTCCAAATGAAGAGAATGAGATCCTCTCTTCATTCTCATTTTTCTATTACTATTCACATAAATTCTACAAAGTAATCTGAACTGTTGAATCAAATAAAACGGTCCAAATCTCATAAAGAGATATAAATAAGTTTTTTATTAAGAGAGAATCTGGTTCCCAGATGAAAATAGTGATGAGCCCTACCACTCTCTTTGTCGACATGGGTTTATTTTCTCTGAGAGCTCTCTTTCTTTAGGCATCAACCAATTAAGAAGGCTTGGACGGCTCTACCAACTCATGCTTGATTCTTCAAGCTCAGTACGAACACCTGCAAACGAAATGACGCATCATTTTCATGATTTTGTTCCTTTCTTTTGCCCATTGTGTCCAACCGAAAATTCGATTTTTATTGAACATAATTAAAAGATCATCTGAATTGTTTGATTGATGATTCTTCACACAACATTGACAATAGTAGTTGCACTTATTTTCCATCCAGTCACTAAAAACTAGCATATTAACTAGCTAATTTTCCTTTTATATGTATAGGGGGGATGTTTAATGTCCCCAGCGGGCCCAGAAATTTTGTTGGCAAGTTTCCTTTAAATTAAAAAAAGTAAGTTAGCATTCCATGAAACATGAGTTTAAAGATAATTGAATAAAATGATAAACGAATCACGAAACCTTAGGAGGGTATTAAAGCATCACAAAAGAGAGAGAAGGGCACTGAGAATTTGTGCTTTTGATTGTTCAGTTTTGGAAGATATCTTGCAAGCAACTCGCTGGGTGCTGGCTAACAAGAATTTCTTTTTCTTTTCTCCTCAATTTGTCTAAAAAGATATTCTTGAATTGCAGCTAACGACCAATGAGTCTCTTTTTTTTTTGGACAATTATATTCATCAACACGTGGATACGTAATATTCTTGGGAAAAAGACCATTTGAACAAAATGGGTTTAAAAATTGCCCATTCCAATGTTTATATCCCAAACCAATGAATCTTGAGAGAATTACACAACTACCCTGGTAAATATAATTCAGTCATATTAAAACATATTTACCCTAACCAATTACATATTAACCTCTCTCTCAACAACACAGAAAAAAAAAAAAAAAAAAAACCCTAGTTCCCCAAATCCCCCCGCCGTCGCAGCAGCCCCTCCTCGACGCTGATCTGGACGACGCTGCTCTGAAGCCACCACCCTCACTGCCTCCTGTTCCTCCTACGCCCGCATCACCTCTCGCGACTCCTCCGCCTCTCGCCCCAGGCCGAGCTCCTCCGCCACCGCCGCCCACTTCCTCAGATGACGTCGATCTGCCTCTTGACCTGGGCAGGAATCAAAGCAATGGCGGTGAGGCAGCGAGTTCGGGGATGATCTCGATCCAGCACTTGATAAACTAAAGTCCACCTTCTTTAATCATCTATTACGTTTTCTCTTGAACTAATCGTAATTACTACGTGCTGTATATTATATTGGGATCAGCCATCATCTCCTACCTAAAAGTTTGAATCATGTGCATATACTAGTACAAATTGCAGCTTGTGTTAATTATGTATACATATGCATGTAAATTATGCATATATAGTAGATTGGGAATTATATTCGTTCTTTGTATGAACATATCGAATCTGGTCACTGCTAGCGGCGGCGGCGGCGGAAAAAAAAATAGGGGTTTTTTTTTTTTTTTTTTTTTTTCTCTTGGCTAAAAGAAAATCTCAACGAGTAAATTTCTGATTACTGAGGGTTAGTAATGTGATTATTGAGGGTCAGTAATGTGATTACTGGGGGTCAGTAATCGATTATTAGGGGTCAGTATTATTGAATGTGTAATCTGGTTACTGGGAGTTAGTAATCGATTATTGGGGGTCAGTAATCGATTATTGGGGGTCAGAAATCTATTACTGGGGGTCAGTAACAAGGTCAGTAACATGGTTACTGAAAAATATGGAATCTGTAACCTGATTACTAGGGGTCAATAATCGATTATTGGGGGTCAGTAACATGATTACTGGAAAATATGAAATCTGTAACCTGATTACTGGGGGTCAGTAATTGATTACTGGGGGTCAATAATCGATTACTGGGGATAAGTAACTTGATTACTATGGATCAGTAACTCCAGTAACCTGATTACTGTGAGTCAATAATCGATTATTGGGGGTCAGTAACATGATTACTGGAAACTATGAAATCTGTATCCTGATTACTGGGGGTCAGTAATCGATTACTGGAAATCTGTAATCTGTAAATTATTTACTAAGGGTCAGTAACAATCGTCCAATAACCTGATTATAAAAAAAAAAAAAAAAATCTGGCGAAAAAAAAAATTCCGGCAAAAAAAACATTTGGTAACCGAAATCCGGCGACCGGCCATGGGAGGCCGGAGGGAGTTGAGTGATATTTCGGCAAAGTTTGTTTTTTTATCTTCCACTTTCTCAGTAAATTATAATTCAAAAATATGTAAGATAAGACAAAAGGACAAAAAAGGAAGAAAAAAAATTAAATTTGTACTAGAATTGAAAAAGATTTGTTCAAATGGGCAATAGAGTTGTTACCTTATGTTGAATAAGGGAGAAAAATAAGATGGTCATTGAAATGGGTAATAGGGGGCCTTTTTTATACTAAATGGGCATTTTCCCAATATTCTATAGATTTCACTTTAATATCAAGATATGGCACAACTGCACAAGGCTGAATTTGAGCACGAGGTGGGCCATAGCCACCTTTTAATCTTAGTCAATGTCTCTTCCCCTTCCCCCACCACCAATAAATACACTTCCCCCACCACTAATAAAAGATGAACATAACTCCAAGAAGCACGAGGTGGGCCATAGCCACTATAAAATTTGTCTCTTCCCCTTCATCCACCACCAATAAAACTAGAGATGGACAAGCATTAGGAAAAATATAAAGTTAATGTGAGTTTAGCCCACTAAATATGACAACTTTTAGTAAAAATTCTTAACTTTTAATAAAAGCCTTAAATTTAATACTTTGTATATATTTTATCAAATTTTAAATTCACATATGTTTTTTTTTTTTTCATTTTTATCTACTCAAACACCCAATTTTACCCATTTTAGTAAATGTGCAAAAAATATATATATATTTATATATATTTTTATCTACTCAAAAATTTTCTATATTTTTTTTATAAGAAACTTCTAGTTTTATTTGTTTTCTTTCTCTTTTACTTAACTGAATTTTTTTTTCTTTGCTAAAGTCTAAACTCTCTTTCCAAATCATCATATTTTTTCTTTCTCTATTTACATGCTATCTGGTAATGCCATATCTTCCTTGTACTATTTACTTTTATAAAGTCAATAAATAAAATATTATTTCCTATAACATTTTGTGATGTGTCTTTACTTAATTAGACTATATTAGTTGATTATGTAATAGATAGAGAATCCCTGATTATTCGGGATACTTGTTGTAAACTTGTAATACCTATATAAAGGTCTCTCTATCAATCAATAAATGAACGTTATCAGTACGTGTACTACCCTTTCGATTAATAGCCTAAAAAAAAAACAAATATTTTTTTCCGGCAACCCTTCGTTTCGATTTGATAAAAAAAATAAAAAATTCAGACCCCCCTTTGCCGACAACATTTTTTGTCGGCAAAGACTGAAAGTCCATGAAATCTTCATATGCCGACCTAATATTTGTCGGCAGAAGCATGAAAAAGAAAAATCCTCAGGGCACCCAGAATCTTTCTTTGGGCACCCTCCTCCGTTGTTGCGGCTCTCCGAGGGCATCTCCAAAGCCGACGACGCCTGCCTAGTCTCGCCGCCAGTCGACGCCCGAAGCAGCCCAGCTCTGCCCCGGTCGACCTGCATCAAACCGAACTTAGAGCAGAACGGCCGCCCTCCGATTGCTCGACCCGGCTTCGTCGACTCCACTCGACCCGCCACCCTCTAGCTCGACGACGATCACCTGTCCACCACGACGACGCCTCAGCTACAGTCTTCTCGCCGCCCAATCGTCGTCGCCTCCAAATCCAGTGACCAGAATTTGCCTGGTTCCTGGGGTCCAATCGGACCCGGATTCGTTTGCAACAGTTCCCGACCCGAGTCGGGTTTGGGCTCCAGCTCGAACCCAGCAGCCCTTTTGGGCGTTTTCTCTCACTCTTCTTTCCCTATTTTATTGTTTATTTAATAATTTCACGCACACATCTAACTTGGTTATTTTCCACGTGCTCATATAAGAAAGATGTGGTCATTCCTCGACGTATTACGACGATGTGTACATCATGGAGAGAAGTAATTTTCTTAAGCCTGGGACGGTTCGGTTTTAGTAAAAAAAAAAAAAAAAATCGCATAAGAAATTTTTTATCATAGTTCGGTTCTGTTTCTACACAATCCTTGGGGCCTGGTAGAGACAGATGAATCCTCGTATGATCTCCGGGTCGAGACAGATGAATCCTCGTATGGAGCCGGGTGGATTTCGACAGGGCGTTCTGCCATATCGAGACGAGTCCCCCAGTGAGATGCCATGAGGCCGGGTGGATCTCGTTCTCGGAAAAATGCTCTCGAGCCGGTTGGATGATCATAACCGGTGAGATGGTCTCGAGTCGGTTGAATGATCATAACTGGTGAGATGCCATGCAGCCGGTTGAATGATACCTAACCGTGAACTGCCATGTTACCAGATGGATGGCTCATACCCGGAACAATGGTCTCGAGGCGGTTAAAAAACTCATAACCGGTGAGAGGTCTTCAAGCCGGTTGAAAGATCGTAACCGGTGACTTGGTGTGAAGATGCCATGCAGCCGGTTGAATGATACCTAACCGTGAACTGCCATGGTACCGGATGGATGGCTCATACCCGGAACAATGCTCTCGAAGCGGTTGAAAAACTCATAACCGGTGAGAGGTCTTCAAGCCGGTTGAAAGATCGTAACCGGTGACTTGGTGTGAAGATGCCATGCAGCCGGTTGAATGATACCTAACCGTGAACTGCCATGGTACCGGATGAATGACTCATACCCGGAACAATGCTCTCGAAGCGGTTGGAAAACTCATAACCGGTGAGAGGTCTTCAAGCCGGTTGAAAGATCATAACCGGTGACTTGGTGTGAAGATGCCATGCAGCCGGTTGAATGATACCTAACCGTGAACTGCCATGGTACCGGATGGATGGCTCATACCCGGAACAATGGAGGGGACGTGACTCCTCCTTAGGTTGAAGTTTATTAGTGATGGTCTAGGGAATATCACGTTTGAAAGGGAATTTAAAAATTGATGCTTATGTGGATGTCTGAGTACGCCACTGTTTGAAGGTGCGATATGATGTCGCCGGTTTTATACATCGAAAAGAAAAATTTATGTGACAATATACGTCATAGCCCTTCTAATTCCGTTCTACATACTTGCATGGTATATGTCATATTCATACCAATCCGACGTATCTCTTTTCTTGTAGATATCGTCGTAGTCACGACCATATTTTGAGATTCTTAATCTCGAGGGAAAAGAATACCATCGATGAGTTTCCGATGTGTAATTTGTTTTTTAAAACTAAGGTTTCTCAGCCATTCTGACTGAAGCAGTAGCCACTACCCCATTTGGGGATCATGTCAAGGCCTAGGCACTCATCTATTTGAGGCGCCATATATATCCTACTCTGAAGCGGCAATATTTATCGATAAAAGATACCAAAATTTTATGGGACATGCTGAAGCAGCGATTTAATAACGTCCATGACGTCCTTCTTCCAGAGCTTACTTTGAAATGGGAAACCATTCGGTTTTTGGATTATGACTGTCACACCCCAAATTTCAAATAACAAAAATCCGAATTCGGCGGTGTGAGAAATATAATTAAACTTAGGGTTTAGGACGTTGACCGGCTTATTACCCATGCGGAGCGGAGGACCATGGACGTTGATGAGGACGCCTATGTCCTGAAGCGGGTGAAGACCCATCACTCTACAGGCCTGCTGGCGCCTGGAAAGGGCAAGAGCACCGGGGGGGCCTTAAAGATTCCCGGTGGAGCGAACAGGATCCCCAATCGCCCGGTGTCTGTGTCGCGCGTGGCCCGCGCTCCCCCTGCAAGCGCACGATCTTCTTCTCCGGAGGGCCGGGGAGAAAAACGGAAGGTTGGGGACGTTCCTTCCTCCGCGCTGGTGACACTGACCGGTGAGTCGGTACGGTAGAACATGGCCAAACGGTTCAGGAATACCAGCGGCGCGCAGACCACCGCTGCAGGGGAGAATGCTGCTGCTGCTGCTCGGCAGAGTAGTCCAGCGCTTGCGGATGCATCAAGGGGAAGCTCGAGTGGTGCAATCGCGCAGCAGGTGGCGGCGGACCTGGCCGGCCTTGGTCTGGATAGGCCCGGGGTTGCTGGAGTCCTGGCGGGCGGGAACCGTCCAAAATGCAAGGAATCCGTCCTCCGGGTAAGTACCGCATGGTACCCATATACTGCTTGACTAACTTACTTTGATTTGCTGCCTGACTAACTCTTTGATGTTGCGCAGTTGTTGTACAGTCTGTACGAACCCGACGCGAGCGAGGGGCTGTCGGAGCTGCAGAGACAGATAACTGCCCTATCCGAGACCCGACAGCGCCTGGAGGTGGAGAAGTCTCGCTCGGATCGGGAGAAGGCCAGATCGGAGGGGAGGGCCAGGAAGCTGGAGGAGCAGAACCGGATCCTGGATAAGGAGAGGGCCGAACTGAAAGAGCAGAACCGGCTCCTGGAGGAGGAGAGGGCCGCACTGGAGTCCAAGGTGGACGAGCTCCAAGTGGGAGCTGCTGCTCTGCGCGCCGCCTCTGCTGCTCCGGCCGGGGAAGATGACCCGGAACTCTTCGAGCGGGTCGCTCTCAAATACCGCGAGAGCGATCAGTTCCTGGAGTTTCTGGTGAAGGCCAGGGAAGAAGGCATCTCGGATGCGTACACCGAATGGGCGGGGAAGGGATGGTTGGACACTTCCCTGATGTCGACTGCTGCTGAGGGAGATATCCATGAGCAGTCGGACATCCATCAGGAGGCGGTGGAGGAGGAGTCGGGTGAAGTGATTCGCTCGCACTTGGATTCTTTTACCACCGGTGCCGAGTATGCCCGGGCCGAAGTCCACACCGGAACTGACGTCGACGACGAGGGTACCGCAGGAGAGGCTGGCGGATTGCCTGCCGAAGGCGCAGTCGTAGGTCCTTAGGATTTTCTTGCCCTTTCCTTGTAATGTTTCCGGATCGGCTACTGCTTGTATACTTGCTTGAATATGAATATAATGGAACTGGCAGAGCCGGTGAAATTTTCTCAAAAGTAGTTTGCATATATATTTGTTGTTTTTTTTTTTTTTTTACAACGGTTGAACCGCGAACTATGCCAAACTAACCGCTCAGACTAGCGGGTTTTACCAAGACTGGTCATTCTACCGGTCGGGGTCTGTTCCTCTTTTCCCCACGTACCGCTGGAGCTGGCCGTTATCAATCAAAACCTGCACCGGTTGCCTGAGGGCGTGGCACTTGCTTGTTCGATGAGTAGCCTCATCATGGTACGAGCAGTACTTGCCCGTCTGCGCCGTTGTAAGTTTCCCCTTCGGGAACCTTCTCGGGGGCGGTGGGGGAATGACACTCCCGTTCTCAAGTAGGATATCCTCGTAGGAAGTGGTGAGAGCGGTGAAGACTTCTTGGTTGGCCGGTGGTGCTGGCATGATTGCTAGGGGCGCTCTTGGCAGAACGACGCTGGCTTGTGCTCATTCTGAGGCTTATCAGAATAGGACCTCTGCTGCCGCTGCGGCCAGTTTCTGTTGTTGGCGTTCCGGCTGGGCCTAGCGGTGCGGTTATCGGTCCGCTGATTGGGCTTGGCTTCCTGGGCGGGCGGGGAGTTCTCTTCCCGGGGATGGTCCTCCTGCTCCTCATCCCGCTTCCTTTTCAGCAGGTGGTGCCCATAGGTCTCATGATCGGCCTGAGCATGCCGGATGGCCATAGCCATCAACTCGTCGTACCCCTGCGGGAGTTCTACCCGGACGGCGTAGGAAAATTTGCCCGCTCGGAGCCCTTGTTTAAACGCCATCTCGGCGATGCCCTTGTCCAGGTTCAGAACTCCGGCCGTAGCCGTCTGCCAGCGGTTGACAAAGGTTCTCAGCTTCTCTCCGGGGGCTTGCCTGCAATTGAAGAGGATGGTCGACGTCCGGGCTCCCTCGACTCGGAGGATGAAGCGGCCCACAAACCGGTCAGCCAACTGTTCGAACGCTTCGATCGAGTTTGCCGGAAGCTCGTAAAACCAGCTGAGTGCTTCTCCGGACAAGGTCTCCTGGAAGATGTTGCAGCAAACTGCATCGGAGTATCCCTTGGCGCAGGTTTGGGACCGGAAGCTGTCCAGATGCTGGTACGGGCAGCCGGATCCTGAGTAGGTGAGCTTGATGGACTTCTGGTTGCCAGATCTTCCCGACTCCATGACCCGGTGCGAAAAGGGACCCATGCGCTCATTAAACCGAGCACCCTCCATCGGCCGCGCGGCACTTCTCTCGTTAGCCTCCATCTGGGCCTTCAAGCTCGACACGGTGTCGGCCAGCACCTGCAGTGCTCGCCCGGTTGGCGTCTCAGCTTCATCTACTGACGAGGCGTCTGGCTGGCGGGAGGTCGTCGCGCTCTTTGGCGGAACGGCGCCTAACGGCGACTTCTGCTGTACGGGTTCGCCGGACCGACCGCCCGAAGATTGCCCTCCATCGGTGTGCTGAGGTGGGACCGGCGGGATTGCCGCCTGTGCTTCAGCCATGGCGCTATTGCGCTGCTGCCCCCTCTCCAGGGCGGCCACCAGGGCAGTATTCACCGCCTCCATCTCTTCGTACCGAGCGTTGGACTTAGCTCTGTCCTTGTCGCTCTCCTCTTTCAGACGACTGACCTCTGCGGCCATCGCCCGTAGTTCTCCCGCCATACTGCTATGGCCGGGGCTGTACGTGGGGTCCCGGTCCGGGCTCTCCGGGCTCTCGGATCGATCGCTTGAATCATCTGAGAACGTCAAGGCGAAGCCCCGTCGCTCTGGACTGTCTTCCTCCTCTGCCCGGCCTTTACCTCGCGAGCTGTCGCGATGGGGATCCGGCACGCCGGACGGTCCCCCGTAGCTCCCTACCTCCTGACCGTCGCTCTGGTCGTGGCGCGGCTCTCTTTCAACAGCTGGGGTGGAGTTGAGCGCCTGCACTACTGCAGGGTGTCCCTCCTCGGTGGTTCCTTTCTCTTGATTCATCTCCGATCTCTCTCTCAACGGTGTTGCTTACACGACTTTTCGTTCAAGCTTCCCACAGACGGCGCCAATTGTTTCTGCCTAAACCCGGGGGTCTAGTAGATACTTGATGAATCCAACTGTCTCCTGCAATCCTGCTCACTAAGGAGAATACCGGGCGGGCCGGCCTTCACCTCTCCGATGCCTAAGTTAGTATAGTTGGAATATATATAACCAAGGCACGTATGTAAGCGGGGAGAGAGACGAGTTACCTCATAAAGAGGGTAGTTGGGGCCCATATATAGGTGGTTGGGGGTAAGGGCTGGCCTTACTCTTCGATGTGGGACTGGTTCCCTTCTGCTTATACCTTCTGATGCCCTCTTAGGCGGGCTGGCGCCCCCGGCCCCTGGGTCCCTGGAGGCAGGATAGAGTGCCAGGCCCCGAGGCCGGGTGCTGGTGATCCGGTCCCGACCCTTGGGCCGGGCCCTGGCGCGCTTGCTGCTGGTCTGTGGGCCTGCTGTAGCCTCTCTGTGGATACTGTCAACAAATACTTAAAAATTATTATACAAATAACTAAGTATAACAACTGAGTTCACTGCGTGACACCAATTCTCGAATTATTACATCATTAAAAACATGAATGTAAAGATAGAGTCTCACACTAACACTCACTACCTAAAATAGAAAACAAGCTAAACCAAGAAGCACACCTCCTAGTTACCCAACTCAGAAGCCGCCTCCTGACTGTTGGTTCTCACATGCAGGTCTAACCCCTACACCATTGGTTGGTGCACCGGGTTGTAAACAACGAACCAGGTAAGCTTTGAAAACTCGTGTGAGTAAACAAATAGAATAAAGTACCTTAAACCACAAATAATAACCACAATCCAAAAGTAACCACCGCACTCAAATCAAACCACAAATCACAATTAACCCCAAAGAATAAAACTCGAGAGCAACGACCACTGTCATTCCTCAATTCACATGTAAGATCCCAATTCGGCCACAATGGAAAGATCTTATAATGATACATAAGCGATAATTAACGATATGATAAATAACGCGTATTTAACACGAAGACCGTGAGGTTTACTCACCTTAATTCACTAGAAATGGCAAATATCCGTTCAGGGTCGAGTCGGATCGAAACGCTACAGTTTTCGGGTCGGGTTAGCTTTCAGTCAAAAGTCAATGGTCAACGTGGGCCGGGTCGGGTCAAATAGTGGAAAACGGGTCGGTGGAGATCGATTTTCGATTCGATCAATCGAGCTTGAATCGGCAGAAACCACCTACCTAGAGAGGAGCGCACGAAGGAGACGAGCAGATTGATGTGTGGCTCAAGCCAAGCGCCGCTCTGCTCCGTTGCGTGCGGTGGTCAGAACCTTTCGATCGACACAGCGCCGCCCACAGCTGCTCCCCAGGGTCGTGCCTTAGCAGGAAATGAAGAGGAGGATAAGATGAACCGAACGCGTGGTGGCGCGCGCGACGTCGTGGCTGGACGGCGGAGATCGACGGTGGTGAAGATCCGATCGGGAAGAGAGAAACGATGAACAGTAAAAAACTACAATAAATGGTTACTTGACCGAAAATGGAAACTCTGACTTTTACCCAAAATTTCACCTTTTATAGTTATTTTCCGGAATAGGAAATAACTTCAACATGTCGTAACTTCTTCATACGACGTTCGTTTTACGCGTGCCACATGTCTAAAAACGTTTTTGGAATTTTAACCTTCGGAAATAATTCCGACATCGCGCAACGACTAAAATGAAAACGCACAAAAAAAATCAAATCTCGTAAAACATTCTTTCGATAAATATGAGAATTTACGTAATTAAACACGAATAAAATCGGATTATTACAATGACCGTGTAGACAAGTATAATCAGGACATGCTTAGTCTACAGGCAGACCTTGATATTGTTGGCGTTCACAAAAATGATAGAGATCTTCTCAATAAGACTCTTGATACATTCCTCATAACCTATGATGTCTTATGACACCCATACCGAAATTCAGTTGGTTAGGCTCAATAATAATTCGAGACATGTTGGTATTAAAAAGATTCCTGAACCACAGGCTCACTATGGGAAGGCTTCAACACAAAATAAATAAGATCAGAATGTCCCGTATCAACAAGTGTCTAAACCGATACGTGGAAGAAATTAAAATGGCAGAAACCGTGTGACACGACGCTCCAACACTTGGAGACGAGATGGCGGCAATGCCACACCTTCAGGAGGAGGCCGATCCGGCCATGGAACCCGGCAAGGTGGCCACGCGCCACCTCTTGTCTCGTCTCACAACAACAACAGAAGCACTAGTTTTTCTCCTTGTTACAAGTGTGGTTCCTCTAAGCATATGCATGACGTGTGTAATTCTAGCAAAGAGATGATCAATGTCTACAAGAAGCAGTTCTTGCACCAAGAGAATTATCATGCTGAGTGAGAAATAGTGATGGCGACATCATGCTAATCTCGTGGCTGAGCACTTCATCCCTAAAGTTAAGACTCAAAAGTCTACTCAAGCATTATATGTTCCGGATTTTGATTAGTCTTCATGTTTGACTTTTCATTAACAATTTTTTAAGTATTGTAATAGTTTTACCATATCTTACAGACTTTGATTTTCTTAGTCGTTTTCTTTGGAATTAGAAGCTTGCTTTTGATGTATTTAATGTTGGCAAGTTAATAAAATTTATATGTTTTCCCATATTGTGGGAAGTTTTATGTTTTTAAGCAATCTAGGTTCGTGTTTTAACGACTTATGTGGTTCTTCTGAAACACTATTGGGTCATATTGGCTTAGTAATTTGGACTTATAATTCCACCTATGCTTAAATTCAAAGTCACAATCGAAAAGATAAGACAAACAAAAGCACGGCACAAAGTCAATGGCCTCAAGGGCGACGTCAGCCTCATGGTGATGAAAGCTCGGCCACGACAGCACAAAGGTGCCACGGCACCGTCACTCTTAGAAGCCTACGGCTTCGTTTTCTGTGCAGCCTGAGAAGGTGTTTTAACATCGATCCTAGGAGGCTAGGCCCCAATTCTTCCGGTCACCAAAGGTGTTGAACACCACAACGTGCGAAGCCTCAGCTTCGTTTTGGTTTCTGATGATGATTGCTCGGTTATGTAACATTCAACTTTGCACTTTCCGAATTTGGTCGAAGTTATAAAGTCCAAATGTCATGTGATACGCCCGATGGGATTTCATCCCGTTTCTTTCTTTATCCTACGGCGTAGTGATTAGACTGTGTCACGCTAGAAAACCAACTATAGTTTTTCATCTCTTTCTAGATGTCTCGCGTTGAAGTTAAGTGTCTAGCTGATAGTGGGACAACCTAAACTATTCTAAGGAATAAGTAGTCGTTTAAGTATTATGTGCAATATAGATGATTGATGACTATATCGATTGAAACCTCGTCGGTTGTTAAAGAGGGTGGATTCGATAAGTTTATGTTGCCTAAGGGTACAATTATTGATGTCATTGAACGTATTCTATGCACCAAGAAAAAATCGAATCTTGCTGTGTTTTCAAAACCTAATTGCCAAAGGTTATCACTTGGATATATGAGAATGGTAACAATTACTTGTGTATTTCCTCTAATGAATCATTCTAGAGAAGAAGTTGAGTCAGATTCAATGAGAATACCTCATTCCAATTCTTGTGATTGAATATAGTGACTCATACAAGCTTTGATATTGCATGACCTATAAATAATAACTCACTCGTTCGAAAATGATATATTTTATACCGATGGAAAGGTCTATGTGTTTACTTTCCAAAAACAATGATTGTTTGATCATAACTATCATATTGAGTGAGTTATGGCAATTTCGGCAACGTAGGACGGATCTGTTCGAAAATCTGTAGATCAGTCAATTTCGACAAAGCTTTGTGATCAGCTCGGTTCGAACTACGTTGTGTACTTTATATTAATAGAAAGATACAGATTTCTAGTTTCCGGAACACTTTACATTTTGTCAATATCATCTGTAATGAAGAAGTTATAACCGTTTTAGTACACAAATGTCATACTGCGCGTGAATCTGATTTTCAGTGCGAATTTGTGTTTTAAGATGCATAATACTCTTATTACAAAGCTTGTACACTCGCAAAGATGAAAGAAAATACTTGTGTCCATACAAGTATGGACGTGTGCGTCCATACTCTCTCAAATTTTGCATATTTTAGGCAATGTAATCAATTATTTTAACCTTTCAAAAGTTAAAGTAATCAATAAAGATCATCTCTGCAAAAAATCAGAATAAACTAAAATCGTTTGCTCTTTTGATTACATCAAACAAATGAACAATTCTAGTGAAAGTTAGGAGTCTCATGATGAGCCGTCAATTTGTTTGATACAATCGGCTAAGCAAATAATATTTATTTACATTCATTTTTTACAGAGATGGTCTTTATTGATAAATTCAACTTTTGAACGGTTAAAATCATTGATTACATTGCCCAAGATATGTAAATTGGTGTGCGTCCATACTGGTATGGACACAAATATTTCCCAAAGAAGATGAATCCATTGTTTTTCTTTGTTATAGACACAAACGAAACCATTCTTATAACAAATCCATGTGATATGTATGGACCTATCAAACCAGAATACGGACCCTTTGTGTATTTTAAGGTGTTGGTTGATGCACCAACGCGTTGGTCACACCGCTTTGCTGTCCACAAGCTACATTTGCCAAGCTTTTAGCTTAAATCATCAAGTTAAGGGCTCACCACCCTGACCATCCTATTAAATCTATTAGGTTGGATAATGCTTGAGAGTTTAGCTCCAAGACATTCGATGATTATTACATGTCCATAAGGATTGAAGTTGAAAATGTTCCAAATGTTCCAAATTGCACCTCCAACCCTAAACCCTAAACCCGTTCTAAATGTTCTTTCTCAGAACTGCCTTGCAGAAACCATTGTACGGCAACCCCAGCTGATAGGATAGGGCTTTTGGTTATGGGAACCAATTGCCAGTTTCTGCATGGGAATATGCAATACTGCATGCAACTATGGTTATTCGTTTCAAACCTAATGTCAACCAGACGTTTAGTGCATACCAGATGGTTACTGGTTACAAACCCAATATTGCGCACTTACGTACTTTCGGTTGTGCTGTTTATGTGCCTATTACGATCTTCTGTGTACAAGGATTGGTCTACAAAGACGTTTAGGTATATGTTGGATGTGAATCCCCAACCATAATCCGCTAACAACCACCGGAGATCTCTTTACTGCGCGTTTTGCAGATTGTCACTTTGATGAGACACACTTCCTGCCATTAGGGGAGATAGGAATGCTCACATTCCGGTTGAACGTCAAGGATTGACATGGTGTGCCCCCAATGATTTGTCTCATCCAGGTCTCTGCACTACTCAAAGTGAGTTAGAAAGTGACGAGATCGCACATACCTGCTGCAAATGTGCCGGTAAGGTTAGAGAACCCATCATAAGAGATCGGTTCTGCTACCCTAAGACCTAGTGCCGTCGGCACTCCCTCAAGAGAGGGTGACGCCGGCTGTGGCCTCATCGTACGTCGTGGCGTCGCTGTTGTTGAATCGGATAGCACCGGTGCCACTAATGGAGTTTGAAGGGGCAGCAGCTTCGGCCTCGGCTCCCACCAAGAAGAGGGGGGGATTGTTTAATTCTCGAGATTTAAAACCTCGAAAGAAGCGAGTTGCGACGACACAATTTAATCCACTCATCATCAACGAGATTGTCTCTGACTATAGTTATGTCTATGATTAACTAAGTCTTTTCTGTGGGACGCCACATAACCTTTGTTGATGTCATAGAACACATAAATCTCAATTACACAAGTGCGCACGTGTATTGGTGGATAAAACTTCCACGTATGTTGATGACGTAATCGCTTATTCCGTTGCAGAGTGTCAACGTAGAGTGTATTAGCCGAAGTAGAAAGAAGCAATACAGGCAGAACTAGACTCGTTAAATAAAAGGCAAGTCTTAGGATCTGTTCAGTTGATCCGGAAAGACGTTAAACCTGTTGGACATAAGAGAGTCTTTGTTCGTAAGCGTAATGAGAAAATGAGATCATGCGGTATAAAGCAAGACTCATGGCGCAATGTTTCTCTCAACGACCTGGTATTGGCTACGATGAGATGTATTCTCTCGTAATGGACATCATTACTTTCCGCTACTTAATCAGTTTAGTAGTGTCCCAAAAACTGAGTATGCAACTTATGAATGTGGTTAGTTTATCTGTATGTGGATCTAAATACAGATATATATACACGAAAGTGTTTGAAGGACTTCTAATACCTCAATCAAGTGACTTTAAACCACAAAGTCATTATGCAACTAGATTGTAACGTCAGTTGTAATACTTGATTGGGAGGGGATACAAGAACAATGATTTATGCCTATGCATGTTCATAAGAAAGACAAAGTCTAGACACAAGGATCCATTCCGTCCTAAAGAGGATGATGAAGAGATGCTTGGAGCTAAATACATGTATCTTAGTGCAATTGGGGCACTATTGTATTTGACACAATGTACTAGACCAGACATTGCTTTCGTTGTGAATTTACTAGCTAGATTTAGCTCAGCACCTACGCATCGTCATTGTAATAGTGTTAAACATTTTTTTCGATACCTGAAAGGTATCATTGACTTGGGTTTGTTCTACCCCTATATGTGATGATGCGGCCGACAGCGTGGAGGCCGTGTGTGATGATGCGGCCGACCCTTCTTTGTCCTTCACCGGTCGTCTCCTTTATCCAAAGACTCCCAACAATGTGTCAGTTGGTTTTGTAGATGCTGGATATCTCTCTGACATGCATAGTTCTTTTATAATGTGCAACAACAGAAAATCATGAACATCCAAGTTAATCAAGTGAATTCAGATGCAAATGTTGTAGATTTGTTTACCAAGTCTTTCGGAAAATCTATGATTGTGAAACATGTGAAGAGTCTAGGCATGCGCCGTTTATCAGAGCTCCAAGTTGATTAGACATCATGGGGAGTCTACATCACATGTCAATCACAAGTATAGTAGTTGGTGCGTTGTGCTCTTTTCTCTTCGTCCATGCATTTTATTTTTTGTCCAAGTAGTTTTTGTTTTGCTTGCAAGGTTTTAGTGAGGCAACATGTTATGCACCGTGTCACATTAGGTACGCGACACAAGGGGGGGAGTGTTTTAGGAAGGTTATTTCCGTAACTTCTGTGATGTGTCTTGACCTAATTAGACTAGATTAGTTGATTATGTAATAGATAGGGAACCGCTGATTATTCGAGATACTTGTTGTAATCAATGATTAAAATATCGATATCGGTAGATATATCGGTCGGCCGAAAAAAAGATATATCGGATATATCGGAGATATTAGAAAATATATTTTGTTTTTATTTAAATATGAAATTTATTCATTTTACACATAAAATCATAAATACATACAAATAATAACTTCATTTAGTACCAGAAAGAGACTCTAGGTGTTTCAAATTCCCCACGCTGATCCACGAAAGTACAATAATCTGACCAAGACATTTGACCTCATATAGTATGAATTGTAGTGATTAATATGATAATCATATATCTCTTTGGAACTGCCGACGGTATCCCCTGTAATAGGATAGTAAGGATGAATCCAACTATATGATTGGTCATGCACTTCTCCATATTGACTATATTCAAAAATATTATAACCAAATTGATTGTTACCTTCATGCGATTCATTTGACGTCCCACTACGCTCTGTGCCTAAACTGATAGGATCAAAACTTAAGGCAACTGAAGCAACATCTGATGGGGTACTTTGATCATCAATTGCGCATCTAATCCTAGTGCCATGCTTGAGTTGCAATTTTGGTAATTACTTTTTTCTTACTTTCTTACATATTCTTCAAGGAGAACACTCCTCATCAATATTTATCAAGACTGTTTGTCACTTCTCTCATCCGGATATCCTTTGAGGGGAATCCGGAGTACTCATTTTTTTTATATCCCTCGAGTTGATCACTGATTACTTATTTAATTACTCTTCTCATAAACATTCTTAAATCTCGTGAAAAAAAAAATATTGGAAAATTTTATAGATATTTCGTTAAAATATCGGAGTTATATCTCAAATTTCTTAAATATCGGAGATATTTTAAGATTATCGAAGATATATCGTAAATATGGGAAAAGATAATATATTTACCTCAAAATATATCAGTCGGCCGAAAAAAGGAGATATCGAGAGATATATCGGATATATCGTGGATATTTTAAACCCTGTTGTAATATCTATATAAAAACTTCTTTATCAATATGAGTTCTCTTTAAATGATGAGTTCTCCATATTATCTTTCTCTTTAAATAATTATAATATATTAGATATGTGAATAATCAATTTTTGTTAAAAATTCTTATGAAAAAATAAAAAGGCCTCAATTTTAATATTGAATAGGGCCTCCAAAATCATTAGAACGGCTCTGGCCACTTGATATAATTAATTGATTCCTCTCCTTTTCTTCATCAATCAATTCGGTGTTCTTTCGAGATTCATGAAGAAGGTGGCCAAGAGGAGAGGCGATGGTGGTGCTGAAAGGAAAGCAACTAAAAAGCAGCGGCGAGGAAGGATGCTGACGGGATCCTCCGGAATCCTATCCTATCCACGTGCGGCTCATGTACCTTTTAACGTCAAAATAGGTTAATTTAAACAGAAAATAGGTTAAATTTTTAATGTGCAAGTTGAAGGGGTAAATTACAAATAAGTACAAAGAGTTGAACCGGCAAATTGGCTTAATTAACCATCCCACTCGAACTGACGAGAGCAGAGAGCAGAGAGCGAGAGATCGAGATATCATTAATTTCCAATTTCCAATTGGAACATGGCTGGTACAATATTACCAAAGACGACGTTTGCGCTGGAAGCACACAGCGCCCGTGGTCTGTACATGAAGTACGCAACTACACCTGCTCCGGAGGTTCCTCATAGGCTCGAATTCAGCGAACCCGACATTAACAGCCCCTACGCAAAGTTTCAAGCGGAGGCCGCGACGGACCCGCGTTACGTGCATCTAAAATGCCTTTGCATGGACAAATACTTCAGCAGACCAAACCAGAGATACTCGTGGATCGTGGCCGGGGCTGACCAACCCGACGAGGATACAAGCAGCTGGAGTTGCACATTGTGGGAGCCGGAGTTTGTCCGCTATGAAGATCAAAACATAGTCATCCGATTGCTCCACTTGCAATTTGGGCACTACGCACTCAATGAACGAACTCTCTATGTAAGCAGAGCAGAAACCCCCGAGGAGAAAACCCACCTGGCTTTGTTCACGGTCATTGACTTGGAACGAATTCACCTTCCAAACCCTTTTGTGATGAAATCAAACGACAACGGCGGATACTTGCGCTGCTTGCTTCCTTTTCACGACGATGATGATGATGGTCAACAGAAGAAAAACAACAACAACAACAACTTTAATCATCAGATTCTCCAATTCTCTGAGCCGGATCGTAGAAGCCGGTTCGCCAAGTTCCAACTGGAGCAGCCGAACAACAGTGACTACCGAGATCATTATTACGTGCATATCAAAAGCCTTTGCAACAACAAGTACTTGAGGAGGATGGACAGCAAGGGGCTGTTGATCGTCGCCTCTGCTGACAACCCAGACGAAGACAAAAGCAGCTGGACTTGCACACTGTTCAAGCCTGAGCATGTGGAGCCACCTGGCGACAAGAACCGCGACAATAAGGTGCTCTGCCGAATACGCCACGCCCAAACCGACCTCTATACAAGGCCGTTTGTTGACAGCAGATGCGAATTACAGATCGGCGACAAAGACCGTGACCCCGAAGAAGTCGATGCCTACACAATCATGCCCTGCACCTGATGGTGATATCATGCATTAATTAATGATAATTACTAGTTTTCATCAATCTTGTTTTCTATTTCTATTTTCACTGTAATCCGAGTACTCCGTCTGTGTGTGTTAAAGCAATAATATTTACCGCCGAAGCAGCCATGGTCCATGGATATGTATTAGTTTCTCTCGTTGTTCTCCTTATACTCTTTGCTTTGCTACCATTAATGTACGGGTTTATGTTGTCAAATTATAAGTCTCAGTGATAACTTTGACCAGATGACAATTCAAGAGCATAAACATGTTTTGTGGTAATCTGATTGCGAAGAAGAACCTCTATCATTAGAGGGAGAGAAGTATATATAATCGAATCACTGACCCACCACCTGTTCGTGGCGGGTTCAGCACCCGGCGAACAGTCAGCACTGGTTTGTGGTTGCTGTGTTTCTGTGTTGTGCTTAGGCGTGCCAGCACCCTTGGAGCGGTGCCACTCGACTGCGTGCGACCCCCTCGGCGAGTCGCTTCGTCTGCTCCCAATTCGACTCTGACTTCCTGGTCAAGCGACTGTTACGCGGGCGCTGACTAAGCCGGCGTACAGGGCTCGAACAAGACCTGAATAGAACTCTCTACCAGGATTTTCTTCCCAACCCCTCGAGGATTGAGGATCTTACTCTGATCCGGAGAAGCAAAACAGAGCTGTTCCAAGACCACGGGTGTGTCACCGGAGTGACGACTCGATTGCCACCAGGGGTAGCGGACTGACAGACTCGATTGCCACCGGGGGTGGCGGACTGACTCGATAGACTCAGCAAACGCTCGGCACAAGTACGAGAGCGGATCAATCGTAGGAGGGCGGAGGAGGGTTGCGTGAGGCTCAGCAAATGCTCGGCGCAAGTACGAGATTAGATCGATCGTAAGAGGGTGGAGGAGGGTTGCGTGAGGCTCAGCAAATGCTCGGCGCAAGTACGAGATTAGATCGATCGTAAGAGGGCGGAGGAGGGTTGCGTGAGGCTCAGCAAATGCTCGGCGCAAGTACGAGGTTGAATCCGTCGTAGGGCGGAGGCGAGTTGCGTGAGTAGACTCAGCAAAGCGCTCGGCACAAGCACGAGATTAGATCGATCGTGGGGCGGAGGCGGGTTGCGTGAGTTGCTCCGGAGAGGCTTTGGCAAGTTAGCGTTGCGCTAGAACTTGTGGTTGTTTGTATTTGGTTGAGAACCTTTTCCTAGATGCCGGCAGATTCATATTTATACGACTCAAGGACCCCTAGGGCTGTCAACTCCAGCCCGGCGGATCCTTGAGATTCATTAGGAATGTCCTCCCCTACCCTGCTTCCCATCAAATCAGCAAAGATACTATCAGAGGTATAGTTGGTATTGAAGCTTCGAAGTTTGGAGCAACACGTCATGACCTTGCTTGTTATGCTGCCGTTACTGTTCAACACTCATCATTGCGCAGTATGGCCGGTTCCTCTAACAACCTCCCTAAAGCATGGTGCAGCGTGGCTTGTAGTTGTTAGTGATTGATAGCCTAGCGTAGGTAGTGAAATCATTGCTATATTGCTTCTCAATCTCAACAAATATCTTCACTGATGGATTGTTACGAAACAACCCCAATCGGATTAGGAAGCAACCACGTTCTCCTTCCAACTCAACCTCTTTGGTTGAAGCGGGAAAGCACGATCTTAAAGGGTTTGACTCTGATCAAAACCCCTACCGGGCCTTGGGGCGAAAGCCCAATTGAAATAAATTCCAATTGTGGCCCAAACATTGCCCCCCAGTCTCCGATATTGAGGTATAATGAAATAGAAGAGAGACTGAACCTCAATCGCTGGCTCATCCGTAGCAATTTAAACAATTGGACTGTTGCACCGCTTCCTCGCCAATCACAATTTCCAAATTCGAAACGGTAACACTGTTCACCTAAACCCTTGGTTGCTGCGAAACCCAGCGCTTCACGAAACAAGAACCCCTTTCGGATTCCTATAAATCCTAACAGAGACCCCTTGGTTTCTCTTTTGCACCGCCTTGCTTTCCTCTTTCCTAGCCCGAAATCAGAAGAAACCCAGATCTGAGACTGATGGCTCCCAACAAGAACTTTGATATTCGCTATCCCCTGGCGGAACAAGCCCAGACTCAACTTCTCCCCCTCATCAAATGTTCTGAAGCAGAGGAGAACCGGACCCGTCTTAGCCTTCCCCATGAGGAATGTGCTACCCTAGGTCCCTTCGTGGTGGCCTATCATCCTGATGATAACAACGGAGCCCATCAGATGCTCGACAGCCCGGCGCGCCCGCTGCCGGCGCTCTTCCGCTCTGAAGAACCGGCGGAGTGCCCAAATTTTCAAAAAGACGCTCACCAATGCACCGTAAACCACTCCGCCTGGCCTCTGGTTAGGCCCTACATGACCACCTGGTATGAAGAACGGCTTCCTCTCGACGGAGCAATTTGGAAGAAAGCCGGGGTCGCTGATGCGATCCAGCTTTGCTTCAGCCTCAGCCCAAAAGGAGGCAACAGGTGCGCCCTAGTTCCGCTGATCAGCCTTTGGAGCCCCACGGTTAATGCCTTCGAGTTCCAATTCGGTCACGCCTCCGTGACCCTGCTAGACCTCTATGCCGGCTTCGGGTTCCCTCTCGGCCCCGGAGCCTTCGACGAGGGCTATTACCCTGAAAGGACATCTCCCTCTAGCGTTGTTTGGGGATTCGAGCCCAGTGGGTTCGAAAAGTGGAGGAACGAAACCTCTCAGTTGGGTGACGATAGGCTCAGCGGGATAGCCTTTCTGTCCTTTTGGCTAAACAAATTCGTGTTCTGCTCCACCACCAACAAAATGACCAAGCAATACCACCGTATGGCGGAGGTGATCTATTCCGGCCAAGAAATTGGCCTTGCCCAATGCGTTTTAGCACACCTCTACCGCTGTCTGCACCAGATATCCGCCGTGCTCATGAATTGTGCACAATCTGGTCCGCTCTGGATCTTGGATATTTGGTGCCAGATGTACTTTCCCCAACTCTCTCCGGCCACGAAGAGAGCTCCTAGGCCTGACCAAGTTGTGGGGCAAGAGTATGCTGGCTGTGCCGCTGATCCCGAACTCAGCTATGCCATCTGCCTCGACATCTTTTTCAACACATCCGCTCAGGAATTTTTTACAGAGGCACAGCGGCTGATCCATGTGAAGTATCCCCGCGGACTAGCCCGAGGCTTTCTTCCTAACAGTCTTCAGGTGGCTAAAGGCCGAGGGATTTTCATCCATTGCGTCTCCATGACGGACCTGCCACTCCTCTGTAGTGAGAAAGGCTATCCAAGCCATGAGCTCTACGCGCCTCACTTCTTTGCACGGCAGTTTGGTCTTATTCAAACCTTGCCCTATCCGCCGCTGAGAAGTCTGAATCTTTTCTCGGCGTGGAGGAATAGCAGAAAGTCCAAAAGGCCCTCTAATGCCAGTGATAATTCATGCCTGCAGCTTCTCATCATACATAACGAAGATTGCTACCCTCACCTGCAAGCCTCCACGGCCGCAACTGGCCCCTATCGCGTCTGGTGGTCGCGCATGCGAAGCCCGCTCTTCCGCCAACCATCCGCTTTCTACTTCCGAAGATTCTTTCACCTTCGGGGTGGGCAACTTACCCCAGCGGACCAAGAAGTGCTACACGGCGGTCCACTATATGTTGACCCGCCCCTAAGAAAGGTAATATGCCCCCATTTGAAACTACTGTTTCGGTTTGCCCAAAAACTCTCGCGTAATCTCGATTGTTTAATAAACTAGGCTATTGAGCAAACCCCAATGGACAAAGGAAAACGGAAGGCCGAATGCAAAGCTCTTCCGCCCCCTAAGAAGAGCAAAACTATTGTTGAGGCGGATGAGGAATCAGATGAGGAGGAGGACATACCCGTAAGTACTCTTAAAAGCTCCATTTTCCCCGTGCGTCTCTAACTATGAGCTCAAACAGATACCTACATAACGTAGATATCCCATCTCTATCCCTCCCTGCAGATACTTCAGAGGAAGCGTTCCTCGTCCGCCGCCGCCACCAGCCGAGATCCTGCGGTAATAGAGATCTCCTCTGGTGAGTCCTCTAACCCTTCCGAAGAACCAGATCCTTCTAGTTCCGACGATGATTATCTGGACCTCTGTATTCGTGAACTTTGCGGCGATAGTCTTCCTCAACCTGTTCCCCTGCGCTGTCTTGATGCAGGTACTTCCTCCAGTCTAGCCCTCGCAGTTAGTCAGAGTTCTATCCCACCAATCCTGACCTCTCGTGCTGCTGCAGAAACTGGACCGGAGGCGGAGGAAAACCCAGATGTCACTATGACGAAGGCCCCAACCGGTAGGCCTCTGCTCATGTTATGTGGCGCTCCTGGCAGTTCCTCACCTCCACATCCGCTGACCTCAGATTCGACTCGGGAGGAAGAGCACGGGGCAGAAGAGGAAGTAGAAGAAGAAGAAGAGGAGGAGGAGCCGATTCAGGGCGCAGACCAACCAGCTGCTGACGAGCCATCCTCCCCTGCACTTGACCTATCTCCGGCAGAGGAAGAGGCTCTAGCTGGCGTGGAGTCTCTGGCGGGTGCTGCTCCCCAGGTTGAACGAAATCCAACCCCTGCTGACGCTCCTATTGAAGCCGATCAGCCAGCACAAGCGAGGCGGCCCGGATCTCCTCAGCCCGAAGAGACCCCGTTGACGGAGGTATATATTCCCTATGCTCTAAATTGGTACCTCCCTTGGTCTGAATTGCTTCCAATCCTTCTTGATCCTGAGCAGGTGGAAGAAGAGAGAGTGGCAACCATGAATGCCACCCCACTGGTGGTGGATGCGGCCCCCCGGGTTGAACAAGATCCAACCCCTGCTGCTAGTCCAGTTGATACAGCTCAGCAAGAGCAAGCAGGGCAGCACGGATCTCCTTTGAGTCAGCCAGAGGAAATCCCTTTTTTGGAGGCTATTGAGGTATGATGGGAAAATCCACCAGAAGAGCCATTTTTCCTTAGTTAGAACCATTCCTAACCCCTTTTTATGAACAGGTGGACGATGATGATGATGTTGTGGGGACCACCAGCACCGTCCCGCAGGCAACGGACTCTGGTTCCGCGGAACCTGTAGCTACACAGGTCTCCCTGCCGCAGACCCCAACCCCCGAAGGTCTGGTCGCGGCGTCTTTATCAAATCAGCCCTCCTCGACCCATGGCGGATCGGGCCCAGATCTTCAGGAACAAACAGTCCCTGAACTCATCTTGGCTGAAGATCCCTTCCTTCCTCCCCAAAGCCCTGAAGAGGAACCTGAAGAGCTACAGAGGGCATGGGGAATCCTAGAACACCTAGGAGAGAAGGACCCGGCAGATATTCAAGTGGCGGATGAACTCACCTCTGCCCTTGAGGTCCTTAAGCACCACTTCCAGCACCTGCCTCCCGAGGTCCAAGCTGAGGCCAACGCTTCTCTCCTCTGGCTACCCGCGGAGCTAAGGAGCCTGCACGAGCGTTTGCCTGTCCGGTCTACTCAACATGCTAAGCTTAAGGGAGCTGAGACTGCTCTCGCGGATGCTGCTCGTGCCTACAAAGATTTGGTTGCCCTGGCTACTAGCAACCCAGAAGCGGCTGAGATAGCTAAACTTGAAGAGCAAATTTCCCTCCTCCGCCAGAAACAAATCCAGCGCGCCAATGAAATAGCTCAACAGAAAGCCCTGGGGAGTAAGCTACAAGAGGAGCGGACGCGAGCAAAGAAGGAAACAGCGGAGTTTGATCGTGGGGTAAGCAAGACCAAGGCCACCATCAAACGGTTGGGCCTGCATCTGTATGAGTTTCGGCTTTAGCCCATAAAAACTGGCTTGATGTATTTCATTCACTGAGCTTAATGATATGAGCCCATTTACCAAGCCCTATTCAGTTTGATTCGCAAACCAAACCCTGCGCATCAGTCTTATCCATGCTGTCAGAAAACTGCAGAACTGTTTCCCATGAATTTGCATTTGAATTTTAAAAACGGGAAACTGTTTCAACCTCTAACTGCCCAATAATTGCGCAAGCTTATCTCAGCCCTTGGATTGCTTCTAAGTAAGGCTATAAAAGCAACACCCCCTGGCTAGACCCGAGAACCCCAAAAACTGCCTCAGAATGTTATTCAGCGTTTCTTCCTTTAGGTTCTGCTACCAGCCGCTATGGCTTCCTCGATCCTTACCACCCGATCTAGTTCGGATGTTCTGCTGAACACCCCAAATCATAACACCCCATGTTAAACAAATCCCGAACCATAACACCCCATGTTATGTTCCGGGCGGATGTGATTATAGATTGGTAGCTGTCGATTTGGCACCCCTCTAGCGCATCGGCCGGAAGCCCAGCATGGATGCGGTTCGGGGTACCCTCTTCTCCGGAGAGAGGAGCAATGAGCTTCAATAGGCCAGCTGTCCACCTCCATATGAAGGAGAATCGGATAACCGTGGACAACGTTGGGCTATTGAACTCATTGCATAATCGAGAGATTATGGGTAGCGGACGTCTATGTGCCCCTCTGCTTCGGCGTCAAGACAGTCTCTGTCACCCCTATCTCTACGCTTCATCCGCTGATCTCTCAGGATCTTACTCTACAACCCCTGTTCGGAACGTGTTCGGATCGAAGGAGGTAGGGAAGATCCCCCTATACCAAGATGGTATCAGAGCTAGTTGGCGGATATGTAGTACTAGTTACTTGCCTTTGTAATCGCTGTGGCCGCAGAGCCCCTTTACTTTTGTAAATAAAACAAAAATTTAGAGTCAAGACTTGCATCGCACAATTCTTACCAACGGCAAAGGTTTAGGGCACACCCCAACGCGGATGTTCCTAAAACCCCCTATTCACAGGACGGCCAGGCTTGGCCCTATTCGAAAAATCCAATCGAAAAATCCGATCGAAAAATCCAACGCGAGAGATAAGTCGGATATCGTCCTTATGTTGCCCCCTTAGTTTACTGGGCTTCGCGGATGGGCAAAGCCAGAACCAAGCCGAGTAAACTAGATAGGATTCACAAGTGGTTTCCCCCATGATGGGCTAGGTTCGACGAAAAGGTGAAAGCCCGTCTGTCGTCGAACCCCTATCCGGCCCACCAGACATGGAAAGTAAGCCCAACGCCAGGTAGCCCTAAGCAGATGCTTGGGAAACGCAAACTGGTATAAATGCAGGATTTGACAGTTACCGAAACGGTGGGGAGAACCGAGAAGGCGTCAGTCAAACCCCATTGATCACGCATCGATTCCCAGGCGAGCAGGCGCCGTTGATATCAGAAGCAGAAATATACAGTTTGAGAGGGATACCCGGCGTCGGCGGCCGAAGGACCGGCGGACTAGCCAAATACTCCTTGATCCTGTCAAAGGCAGCTTGGTGCTCAGGACCCCACTCAAAGATTTCTCCTGGTTTGAGCTTGAGTAGAGACGAGAAAGGTGCCACCTTGCCTGCTGAGTTGGATATAAACCTTCTAAGGAAGTTGACTTTTCCAAGCAAGCTCTGCAACTCCCTCTTGTTTCTCGGTGCTGGCACGTCCAACATAGCTTGCACTTTGTCGCCCGACACCTCGATGCCTCTCTCATGTACCACAAACCCTAGAAAGTCACCAGCACAAACCCCAAAGACACACTTGGCCGGATTCATTTTAAGCTGATGCTTTCGCATGATTGTGAACACCCTTCGGAGATGATCAATGTGATCTTCCTTCTTTTTGGACTTTACTACCACATCATCAATGTAGACCTCAAGGATGTCTCCCAATATTCTGCTGAAAATTACGTTCATTGCACGCTGGTATGTAGCCCCTGCATTGGTTAAGCCGAATGACATACTGAGATACTCAAACGCTCTTGTGAACCCAGGGCAGCGGAAGGCGGTTTTAGGAATGTCCGGCTCATCTATAGGAATCTGGTGATAACCTGCCGTCCCATCCATAAATGAGAGCAACTCGTGTCCCGCTACTGCATCCACCAGCATATCCGCTATGGGCATAGGATAAACATCCTTAGGAGATGCAGCGTTTAAATCCCTGTAGTCCACACATATTCTGATTTTGCCATTCTTCTTCCGAACAGGGACGACGTTGGACAACCATTCCGGATAAAGGGCTGGTCTGATTATCCCAGCGTCCACCATGCTTTGAACTTCTTTCTTGACCGCCATTGCCGTTTCAGCATTCATCCGCCGTTGCTCTTGCTTAACTGGCCTACACCCTTCCTTGATAGGAATGCGATGGCAAGCCAGCTCTCTTGATAACCCCGGCATGTCTTGATACTTCTCGGCAAAGCAGTCCTTAAAATCATGCAGCAACCCTATCAGTTGCTGCCTCAAATCTGGTCTAAGGTACTGGCTGATCCCCACTTCCATGGGTTCCGTTTCTGTCCCCAGGTTGATCTTTTCGACGGGATCGCGTACCTTGGGCGGAGTATCATCTAGCGCTGCTGGAGCAGGCTGAATGACTTCCACCCCTGTCGAAGCTTCAAACTCCTCTTCCTCAATACACTCCACCAGTGCTGCCTCCTCCCAAGCCATTCGCCCTAATCGATAAATCGCCAATCGCTGCATAAAGCTAGCAAAGGCCTCCGACTCCTCTTGCGAGAGGGCGTCACTCATTGGAAGTATTGGGACGGAACTCAATGGAAATTGGCCGGCTATAATCCGCCATAGCCTGGGCAATTCCCCACTGAGACAGCTCATTCTGGGTCACCCCAAGTGGATGCCCCCTATGGTCGACTCCCTCAATCCGGAGGGGTCTCATGTCTCTGTTGTAATAGTTGGCTTCCAACTGGATGGCTGCTATCGAATACGGGCGCTCATCTGCCTTGATGAGCACTGGCAACTCTGTGACTGGATCCCACATGATCATCTCTTGGTGGAGAGATGAAGGCACTGCTAGCGCCTTATGGATCCAATCCCTCCCTAGGATCATATGGTAGGGAGCGTTTGCGTTGGCCACGTAAAATGCGTGATGGGCATCAGAGGGTCCTATCTTGACTCGGAGCACAGCCACCCCAGCGGTTGGAGTTACCTCCCCCGAAAACCCCTTCACCTTGGAGACAGTCTGGATGACTTTGTCCTTCGGAATCTTCAGTTGTTCCACAAGAGTAGTGGTGACGACGTTTACCGCAGCCCCTGTATCTATCAAGATCTTGCGGACCTTCATGCCCTGCACCTCTGCTGTCACTTATAGAGGCTTCAGATGCTGGGACATGTCAAACGTAGGCTTGGCAAACATCACGCATTGTTTCAGAAGGTCTCCGGCCCCCTCCGGATACCGATGGCTGGACCGAAAAACCCCAGGCTCAGCTTCTGCCTCACCCCCACCTTCAGGCTCCTGTACTGAGTAAACAGGATGAGAAGCCCCTTCGTTGCTGACGAAGTGAGCAGTGGGCAAAGGCTCTGGCAGAGCGTAAGCAGATGACAGAATGAAGACCATGTTGCAATGATGAGTCATGGCCTCATCCCCGGTCTGCTCTTCGTCCATTGGCATCTCACCCTCGTCTACCGCTTCAGGTTCATCCTCATAGTCGACCACATCTTCTTCCTTATCCAGGTCTAGGTCTCCTACGTCGGAGTCAGCTCGTATACTGGAGGCGACTGAGGACGTCCTAGTTGGCACAGTCATCTGCAGCTTCTTAGCTGCGTACTCCACGAAGTTGGTTGGCGCCTTAGGCCCTTTTGGCCTTGCCCGCGATATGGTAGCGGACGGCCCGCTCGTTTCCACCAGAACTAATCTGGATTCCTTGGGAACCGCCTCCCTCTCAGAAACCCCCACGTTGCTCGTGCTCGCCGCCAATGACGCGCTGTTTTCCTTTGGTATCCACCGCATAACGGTGGAACCCTTGCTGGTGTCAATCACCATCACATCTTCCTGGGCCTCCAAAGCCCCCTGCTTCCCGGCAGCTTCCGGTTGTGACTTCTTTGGAGGGGACTTCCTTGCCTTCGAAGGCTCAGGAGGGAAATCCAGCTTTCTCCTTGGCCTGGACTGAGGTGCCCCAGTGGATCTCGGCAGATCAGCTACCCTATCGTGCACACTCTTTCGAGGTGCCGGTGGAACGTCCGCGGTTCGCTGTCGCCTAGAGTCCATGTATGATTTGGTTCTTACCTTGTAGCGCTTATGGATCTCCTCCACCCGCTCCACGGGTACTGACAGCTCTTCCTCGGTTACCCTTCCCGATGCCAGATCCGCCAAGGTTCTTTTCGCCTTGCCAAAGCGTCTCCGCTCGTTCCGGGTGGTCACTGCTGCAAGCTCAACAGCCTTGCCAGCCCGCTGGGTATACCATCTATCCGCCTTCGGATCGTTCCTAGATGCTGGCGGAATATAGACCTCCGCGGATGGCTCTGGATTTGCAACCTTCTGCAAACCCCCAGCCGTAGCTGATTTGATTCCGGACGGTCCTGGACCTTGCCTAGGCCTTGCCCTGCTGGCGCAGCTGTCCTCGGACCCGTGATGGTATTTCATCCGTTTGTAACTCTCCCTGCTTGACTTCTCGGGCGGCGGATGCTTTAACTTAGCCTTCTCGAGGGCTCTCCTTTCGGCTTTCTCCTCCGCTTCCTTCAAGGCTGCCTGAAACTCCTCATAAGTAATCGGCTGCCCTGTAGTTAGTCTGCACGTGAGGCAGAGCTTGGAGCGAGGGACCATCACCATGTCCTCTTCTTCAATCGCCCCAACCCAAAATTCTGGGCAGGGCCTAGGTTCGCTGGCGTCGAACCCCAGCTTGCCATCGTTCAGCCACTCCTGCAACTGATCCTTCAGACCTACACATTCAGAACTAGAGTGGTCAAAGGACTTATGGAAAAGACACGTAAATCCGCCGTCCCCATTGCTAGGATGGCCTTGGTAAAACTCCTGAATTTCTGGCGCCTTATGGTGCACCATGGTTTCCCAGATTTCCTCCGCCTTGCTTGCGTCGTAAGTATACTCCTGAAACCTGGAAACCTGCTTCCTACACTGCTGCGGCAGACTCGGACCAACGCTGATCTCGATAGCATTCACCCGCGGTGCACCCTTAGCCTTCGTCCATTGAGGCTCCTTAGGATTCTCCAATTGCAGGACGTTGTCATTGATCCATATCTGCAACTGGTCCTTCAGCTTCACACAATCCTTAGTATTGTGATTGTTCATATTGTGATAGCTGCAGTATGTCTTCCCCGCCATATAATCAGGCTTGGGGGCAAATCCGTCGTGATGCAGCCGCCCCTGGTTGAACAATTCTTGCAAAATCTCGTGAGCCCTATGGGCGTTATAGGTGTATGCATCAAAGGCTGATTTGGTTGGAAGAGGAGTAACTAGCTTAATAGGTTCCCTGACCGGCTTCGCTACCTGGGACTGCAAAGGCTTCTGATCAGTCCTCTCGATGGCTGCGACCTCGACCCCTACTTTCTCCTCATCAACCCATGTCAGGATTGGCCTAGGAACTGCATCCGCTTGAACGGCTGCCACGGTCTGAGCAGCGGTCGGAATTGGAGTTTTGGGCTTCAGAGTCCCCGGATAGTAGGACATCGGAATCCCCTTCCTTCTTTCGTTCCTCTCCCTGGACCGATCCACATAGTGCTGCTCCTGACCCAGACGATTAGTCAGATCCGCCATCGTGGTTACATGAACCTGCCTGAACCCCTGGCGGATCTCGTCTATCAAGCCATCAATCGCCATCCGCACAGCATGCTCCTCTGGAATTTCCATCTCACAGCGAGTTAGCTCCAACTTGAAACGTCGCAGATAATCAGTGGCAGATTCGTCAGGCCTCTGTTCAGTCTCTGCCAGGTCCTTGAGTCCGATTTTTGCTTCCACGACCCCAAACATGGTCCTGAACATGACCTCCATGGTCTTCCAGTCTGGAATTGACCCAGGCCTTAAACGCTTATACCAGATAGCTGCTTCCCCTGCCAGGGATGTAGGAAAGAGCTTCAGCTTCATGATTGGGTTCTCAGCATATTGACCTGATTCATTGGTGAAACGCATGATGTGCGTCTCAGCATCCTCAGATGTCTGGCCAGTGAACGGCGTAAAACGGATTGGCTTGAAACCGACCGGGAAGGGCACCGCATTGATCTCGGGAGTCAACGGATTCTCGTACGTCTTGTCGACGTCGGGCAACCCCTGCAGCTCCCTGAGCTTGTCAGCGAAGATCCTGCCAATGTCCTCCAGGGTTATCTGAGCCACGGCGTTCGCTGGAGGTACCGGCTGATCGTTGTTAACCGGCTCTGTAGGAGGAACCTGACCTCCCCTTTGACTATTAGTGGCCCTGTTGTTAGATCCGCCAATTCCACCACGACCGGCGTCGCGCTTGCGCTGGTCCTTTAGCTGAGCTGGATCCGTAACTGTACGGCCGGACCCCTCGGGGTGGTCACCCCGTTCCAGCAACTGATTCATCAAGATACTTAGGTTGGCGAGCGCGGTATTGGTTTCCGCCAACTGCTCCTGCTGCTGTTGCCAGCTGCCCTCGGAGTTCCTGGCATAGGTGGTCAAGTCGCTCCCCAGCCGATCCTGCTGTTCGGCGAGGTACTTGAAATTGGCAGTGAACCCCCGTTGCTCCGTTTGCATACGCCTAACGGATTCACTTAGATCAATGACCACCTCATTGGCCCTCCGCAGCGCCTCGTCTGTGTGACAAGACTTTTCGATTAACATCTTCAGAGTATCCGTCACCTCCGTGGGAGTTGCAGACTCCCCAGTAAAGTGTACCACAGGTGACGCACTTGGATCAGCGGACTCATCTGCGGACCCCGTTTCCAAGAAACCAGATGTAGCTTCTCGGTTAACAAAGCCGACAGCGCGGTCGTCATCCTGAGAAGCGGCAGTGGTTTCAGTGGTCTCTTCTTCGATCTCCGAAACAGATGGCTCGGAAACCGGATTCAGACCCTTTTTGCTTCGCAGGGCTTTAAGGGCAGCAGCAATAGCTTTTGCGTCTGCCAAAGTCCCGCCAAACACTTCCTTAACTTCAGCGTCAGTTAATCCCCTACACTCAGCTGTTCCATGCTGGATCAGCCCTTTGTGGGAAATCTTCAAACAAGACATGGTCACCCTTACGTAAGGATTACCCCTTGTGGATCCCGCAATCCTTGACACCAGTCCCACCGGGTGTGCCAAAATGTTCGTGGCGGGTTCAGCACCCGGCGAACAGTCAGCACTGGTTTGTGGTTGCTGTGTTTCTGTGTTGTGCTTAGGCGTGCCAGCACCCTTGGAGCGGTGCCACTCGACTGCGTGCGACCCCCTCGGCGAGTCGCTTCGTCTGCTCCCAATTCGACTCTGACTTCCTGGTCAAGCGACTGTTACGCGGGCGCTGACTAAGCCGGCGTACAGGGCTCGAACAAGACCTGAATAGAACTCTCTACCAGGATTTTCTTCCCAACCCCTCGAGGATTGAGGATCTTACTCTGATCCGGAGAAGCAAAGCAGAGCTGTTCCAAGACCACGGGTGTGTCACCGGAGTGACGACTCGATTGCCACCAGGGGTAGCGGACTGACAGACTCGATTGCCACCGGGGGTGGCGGACTGACTCGATAGACTCAGCAAACGCTCGGCACAAGTACGAGAGCGGATCAATCGTAGGAGGGCGGAGGAGGGTTGCGTGAGGCTCAGCAAATGCTCGGCGCAAGTACGAGATTAGATCGATCGTAAGAGGGCGGAGGAGGGTTGCGTGAGGCTCAGCAAATGCTCGGCGCAAGTACGAGGTTGAATCCGTCGTAGGGCGGAGGCGAGTTGCGTGAGTAGACTCAGCAAAGCGCTCGGCACAAGCACGAGATTAGATCGATCGTGGGGCGGAGGCGGGTTGCGTGAGTTGCTCCGGAGAGGCTTTGGCAAGTTAGCGTTGCGCTAGAACTTGTGGTTGTTTGTATTTGGTTGAGAACCTTTTCCTAGATGCCGGCAGATTCATATTTATACGACTCAAGGACCCCTAGGGCTGTCAACTCCAGCCCGGCGGATCCTTGAGATTCATTAGGAATGTCCTCCCCTACCCTGCTTCCCATCAAATCAGCAAAGATACTATCAGAGGTATAGTTGGTATTGAAGCTTCGAAGTTTGGAGCAACACGTCATGACCTTGCTTGTTATGCTGCCGTTACTGTTCAACACTCATCATTGCGCAGTATGGCCGGTTCCTCTAACAACCTCCCTAAAGCATGGTGCAGCGTGGCTTGTAGTTGTTAGTGATTGATAGCCTAGCGTAGGTAGTGAAATCATTGCTATATTGCTTCTCAATCTCAACAAATATCTTCACTGATGGATTGTTACGAAACAACCCCAATCGGATTAGGAAGCAACCACGTTCTCCTTCCAACTCAACCTCTTTGGTTGAAGCGGGAAAGCACGATCTTAAAGGGTTTGACTCTGATCAAAACCCCTACTGGGCCTTGGGGCGAAAGCCCAATTGAAATAAATTCCAATTGTGGCCCAATTGAAATAAATTCCAATTGTGGCCCAAACACCACCCACTACCACTTTTTTATTTTTTTGGTAACCAGGTTTGATCCTGAAGACACTACAACCCTAAAGAAGCAGGTAAATCAGGACTTTGACAAGCTTGGGAGGAGTCGAAGAACAGCTGACCAGAGGCTGAAAGTCATGGCCCTAGAACTCCCCTCCACCAACTCGCCCAACTTCAGCAGGCTCAATTCAGAATGCATAATTTGCCATTTTAATTGCAATGAGTCCATTCTGTCACTTACGTCACAGATGAGCTGGAGTATGATCAAACAGCTCTGCAAATTTTTGATTAATTAACTCCACCAGCTTTGAAAAAAAGTCTGCAAATTCTACCGATCACTGCAGTTTCTAGTGCAACTGCAACCTTTCTGTCCTAATCACAAACAGTAGTAAAAATCTTAGTGGAAGCTGAAACCCCAAAAGTGTATCAGAACAATAATCTTCTTCACCAAATTTACCATATATTATTGGTGCTGAACTTTTAATCTACAGTAAATGAACAGTAATGGACCGGCCGGGCTGGGTTATTTGGTCACTCCTTTTTTGCCTGGGCATCGCGACTCTTCTCCGTCTTCGCGTTCTCTCTTTCTCCGTCTCTCATTCTGATTTCCTCACTTGCGAGACTGTTCTTGCGTTGTTGTTAGAACCAGTTAGGTTTCTTTGGGGGTAAGGGTTCTGAACTCGCTGCCATCTCTCTCGCTCTTTGTGTTCCTCCACCTGTTCAAGAGATCCACTGCGCTCTTTCAGAGAAGAGTCTCTGTTGCTCCTCGGCCTCTTTTCTTTTCCTTCGTCATGGGCTGTGTATACATATGACAAGGTTCTGGGTCTGTTCTGCTGATTTCAGAGATATTTTCATGCAACATAGGTAATCAAAGGTAAGGAGGCCGACTTCAAAAAGCAGATGGTCTTATCTCCAAGCCAATGGGTAAGGCTTTTGCTTCTGCCAGTTAATAGGGTTCATTCCCCTCTCTTTGATATAAATGGGTGATGGGTCTATTATAATTAGAAATCTTAAGGTACAGATAAAGAATGCTGCAATGCAACAGGATGTTCAGAGTTCTATTGTTTCTCTTTAACTTTCCTTATTTTGTTTTGTTTGTTCTAATAAATTTTCTGTGGCTCTAGGTACTTTGTTTTTGCAGGAGATCAGTTTCTTCAGCCAGATGGTATAATGCTTATTGGAATTTGAAGGTAAAATGACCTTTTGATGGCTTCTATGTTTTGATGTGTAGAAGAGAAGGCTATAGATTGTTCCAAATTAATCAGCTAATGTCAATTACCACATGATTGAATGTAATCTGATGTACATGAAACAATTTTCCTTGAAGGAATTTGCAGCAACAAACTATGTCAATTATGACAGCAAATGTAGGAAAAGGAGATTTGAAAGTGTTTATAGCCTTATAGAGTCAGTTTTGGATGGAAAACAAGTAGTTAATATTTATGTTGGTATTTTTCCATTTCATGAAAATTGTTAGTTACTCTTAAATATTAAGAGTATATTTGACGTAATCTCAAGTGGACAATGTAGCCCCTCTCTTAACATCAATTCCGTACGCGAATGTGTTATGTACGTGCTAAAGTATATGATCTCTTTCTTTCTCTTTTTTGTTTACAAAGTATGATCTCTTTTAAGATCAATACATATAAATATAAAAAGACCCGCAGGAAAGCGCGGGCATCTAACTAGTGTGGTATTGTATACATAGAAACCATAATAATATAACAAACTAATGAGCCAAGAATTAACATATTGCTGATGGGGGGCAGTGGAGCATGATGAAAGTGGTTGAAATTTTACCTCCAAATCAATTGGTAATGGAAAAAATAGCCCAACTCCTTATAAGCACATGCAAAGTACCTTACTTGTTCAATGTGAGATAAACATCTACATTCGCAACAGAGCATGTTATACATGTTCTCAAGTAGTTTTCTATCCTAATAGTAATACTAACGATGTGATATCAAAATGCGTACTAGTATTCTTGAGATTGTTCACAATTTCGGCTTTAGCATGTTAGCCAGTTCCCTTGTAACGTGTTGGACTTGCACATTGTCAACATGTCTTAAGTTCGACGGGACGCAGATTAAATGAAGATGTGATTCACCAACATAAAAAATTAAAAATTAAAATAAAAAAACATGTGTTTCACTTCATTCATTTGGGTAAACCTCTGTCAGCAATCTATGTTTCTGTCTTGAGGCCATCCAAACTCCTCCAAGAATGCTAATACAACTCCATTTGACCATCCAAATCCAGTCTGCGTTCAAACAAATATAAACGAATTAGTGTGATACAACCTCTATAAACTTTAAGTTGATTGATCAATCTTCTGTGCACCTAAATGAATCTAACGGATCAGAGTAATACCTGGGTTACATATTCACCACCACCCCCAAAATCTCCACACTTTTCGACATCATATTTTTCATGCATTGAGCCGGTATTCTTGTAGGCAATGTAATTGGTTCTGATCCATCTCACAGCAATGTCTTCCGCTAGCAGCTTTGCTTCTTTTGATCCTGATCTTACTAGACCTTCAACTATCATGTGCTGCAATGGAGCCCAGCCATTTGGAAAGTCCCTGTAAATTTCAGGTCCCAGATTAGCCCCTTTTCGAGTTTTGACAGAAATGTGAAAGATCCTGTAATGGCAAGTTCTCATTAGATAGTTGAACTAAGCTAGTTCACTTACCATTGTTGAGTTGAATTTGTCAGTGATGTTGCGATGCCAACATCGCGGAGCAGTCCTGAAGTTTTAAGACTTTCCATAACTGTCTCCACCAGAGAAGCATCTTCACTCGCACAAAGGATAAAAGCTTTCTCAGTATGGAATTTAAGTGTTTTAATGAATGACATAGAGAAAGGGATTGAAATCAACACTTGAATGACAAGTTCAATCTCTTTTTTGAAATTTTGATCAGAAGCACAAACCTGAGTAAAACGGCTCAAGCCACAAAGGGACAAAGTTTGAAGCAAAGACATTATGATTTTGATTACAAGCTTCCAATGGTTGATTGTCCTGTAAGCATCAGTAGATGGAGTTAAGACAAATAGAATCATAGAAATATAAGAAAACCAAAGAGTTTCGTGATTAGGTACCGCATTGTATGTGCTACTGTTAAGCCAGTAATCGAGCCATTGTCCCTTCTCTACATTCCAGAAGACAGTCTTTATAGCCTTGAGCCTTGCTTCAGAAGCCTTCTGGAAGCGCTCAGAAATGTTGCAATCTTCCGCGACTTTTGCTAGGGAGGTAATGTCAAGTTCCATCTGCATTAACAGATAAAACAGACATTGCAATCTTTACAGATCATATTCAAAGCATTTATTTTTGTTAGGATGTTGTGATGCCATCCATACCTTTAGTATGAATGCATTCAAATCAACAGGTAAAATTGATGTGGTGGCCAGTGTTGTGAAATCTGAGTGGTTCCTGAAACAAGGAAACAAGATCCTCAGAGTTTGATTACAAAACTGCTGACATCTTACATGTCAAAAAAAAAAAAAAAAAACTTTTCCTTTTAAATATTTACCTCATCCATCTTGTACTGAAATCCCACCCAGATTCCGCAGCTGAAGCTACTTCCCGGTAAAAGTGCTCCTTTTCAGAAACATTCAAGATCTTAGAAGCAAATTCCTTATCCTGCAAGGCATATAAGATGATAAGAGAAATGCATCGGCTCTGTTCTCCTCCCTTTGCTCCTCACATTGATATTATGTAACACTGGACTTTTCTGTAATAAAGCTGCAGAGGAGGACATACAATGGTAGAAGATTCAGGCCTGGGTTTGTTCCACATTGCATAGTATCGACTTAAAGTGTGATTCCGAGCTTCACCATCCTGAATTGTTACCTTGTGAATACCTAGAAAGCAGAAATTGAAGCAAACCTTACATACTGAAGAACAGAAGAAATATAGGCAAGTATACAGCAAACACCAAATGAAAGAAATCAAGATGTTGTGAACCTATGATGTAAACCAATTCTCATAATACCTGAATTCCAGAACTCATGTTCTTTGATCAGTGCAGGGAGAGACTTTGTAGCCAATTTGACATCGCCCGTCCTCTTGTATATCTCATGAACCATAGCACTCAGAAGAGGCGGCTGGCTGCAAAGTTTGCACCCAAGCTCGAATTGAGTCTAACTATATAAGCGTGTAATAGAAGACCTCAATGTACATCATCGGAATTTGATTATATAGACCATATTCATAGCATAACGCTATGAAAACTATCACATAGCGATTGACAGACTAAGATCTTCAAGAATTGAATTGAGCTGCATTACCTCCGGTTAGTATAATAGATCCTTGCTCCATTGAGGACATATCCATATTCTTCTATTAAGAAAATGAGATTACTCACAATCGCTTTTGCTGTATCGTACATTTTACTTGCTAGCAATCCCCTGCACAACAAAAAGATGCAATCATCTGATCACTTTTTAATCAACTTGCTTGTCCAATTATGAATAAGCCGTAACGAAAATAACAACACATACACCATTTAAGATTACATATAATTCCTCACCAGCATTAAATTTCTACTAAAGTGGCCCCAACCCAGAGGAAGCAGACAAAAAAACCCACCATGCATAATGCATCAAAGTAGCTTCAGTTCAGTCAGGGGTGCAATTAGGGGTGGAATCGGGTCGAGTTGTGCAATATTATGAATCAAGCCTATTTTTAACAATATTAGGTCTCTTTAAGCCAAAATAACCACCAAATATCTAAATTCATCATATATCACGCATTTATATTAAAATAGTTTAGATGAATTCCAAAAATAAAACACTTGAAAATGATAAAGATTGTTCCATTAAGTCATGTCGCCGAAGTTGAGCTCGAAAGAAATTGAAGTTGAGCTTTGTGTAATTTTTATTAATACTTTGTGAGTAATAAAGATTGCTCCACTAACACTTAGTGAGTGTTTTTTAGCTGCGTAATGTAAATGTTCCAATAATGGGTATTTGACACTTGTAAAAAATAACATATATTATATAGTCGGGTTTTTCGGGTCGGGTCGGGTTTTGGAAAACAAACCCGGTTTTAGGACCGACTAATTCGGGTCGGGTTTTTGAGACCGGACTGAAAATGTCAAAAAAAAAACAAAAACAAAAAACCGGCCCTATGGGTAAGTTTGGCCGGTTTCGGTTTTAGGGTCGGTTTTTCCACCCCCAGGTGCAATCAAATGTTCATTTAAAAATCTCTAGTGGATGTCAAAAGTGAAAAACAAAAGTAACAGACAAGCTTACCTAATGACCCAATAAGAGTCCCAATAGTAGACCTCCCGGAACCTCGACCCAGGAATCACAAACCGGTTCGGCAGGGGAAGCAGAGTGTGCAGCTCCGGCTGATCATGGACCGAACCGGCCACTTTCCGGCTCAAGTTCTTCCACAGAGAATGCACCTGCAGAGCCCAAGCCCTCACTTCCGGGTTCTTCACCTTCTCCAAGAACCCCTCCGGCTCGGGGACGTAATCCTCTGGCTCGGCCAGCACCATATTCTCCCCTGGACCCTCAAAGTACTCTGTAACGAAAAGTTTCAAGTCTTGGGGCGATACGGTGCCGTTTGGTGATCTAGGGAGCTGATCGAAAGCGTGTTGGGTTTTGGGTAGTGCGGACTTGAGTGACAAGTCGACGTAGAATTTGGGGTCGAAGTTGGATTTTCCGAAGGTGGTGAGAGCGGTCTCCTGGAGGCGGTCGAGCAGGAAGAGCAATGGGGTCGTGGGTTTCACCGGGCCGCAATCGAAGGCTTTAGTGGCGGTCGTCATGGTGGTCAGTAAAAGAGAGAAGATTAGAGAGAAGAAAGAAACGGGAATGAATGGTTGTTTTGTTTTGTTTTGTTTTGTGTTGTTTTGTTTATGGAAAATTCCTCCCAACGGTACCTCACGTTTACAGCCTTATAAACATTGGTACCTCACGTTTATCAAACTTCACATCGGTACCTCACGTTTAGATTCCGTCCTAATTTTGATACCTAGTGCTGTTAACTCCTTAACAGAGTTTGTGGTGTTGCAATTTTGAACATTGAATGACGAAACTACCCTTGTTTCATAAATAAAACAATTTTTTTTTTGTGGGGGGTTTTTAAATTAGGATTTTCTTTTACCGACGAAGGGGTTGTCGGGAAAAAGAGTTTCTGGAGGTGCACCAAGTTCTGCCGGCAACTGTTTGTCGGCAAAGAAGGCCTTCCTCCAGAAACTCTTTTGCCCGACAACTCCTTCGTCGGTAAAATAAAATCATTTCTTTTACCTACGAAGGGATTGTCGGTATAGAAATTGTCCTTAACTATGCCGACGAAAGATTTGTCGGTAGAGAATGGAAATTCTTTGGGCACCCAGAGGACTACTCTGGGCACCCTATTACCTCGCCCCCGCAATTCAGAGCAACTGCGCCGTGCTTCTCGGCATTTAACCTCACCGCCTCACTTCTCGGCAGCTCGCCGCCTCTTCTGGCGACCACCACGCAGCCGCTGACGGGGTGCGCCGAGCCGGAAGGCGAGTAGGCGTGGTAGTAAGAATGGGCAGACGGTGGTGGGGGTGGGGAACCAGCGGAGGGGACACTGGCGAGGGAGAGGGCAGTAACTGGAGGGGGGTGGGGAACCAGCGGAGGGGACACTGGCGAGGGAGAGGGCAGTAACTGGAGGGCACCAAGTTCTGCCGCCAACAGTTTGTCGGCAAAGAAGGCCTTCCTCCAGAAACTCTTTTTCCCGACAACCCCTTCGTCGGTAAAAGAAAATCCTAATTTGAAAAACCCCCCACAAAAAAAAAATTTGTTTTATTTATGAAACAAGGGTAGTTTCGTCATTCAATGTTTAAAATTGCAACACCACAAACTCTGTTAAGGAGTTAACAGCACTAGGTACCAAAATTAGGACGGAATCTAAACGTGAGGTACCGATGTGAAGTTTGATAAACGTGAGGTACCAATGTTTATAAGTCTGTAAACGTGAGGTACCGTTGGGAGGAATTTTCCTTTTGTTATTGTTGGAAAACAGAGGAAGGCATCAAAAGCCCCAAAGAAAGAAACAAAAGCCGGCACTTCAGACATTGTTTATCTTCTTTTGTTTGAAGGAGGTCGGGAATCTTTCCAAATTACAGTCCAAAAAATTTGTGCCACTACGGACGGACGTTCACCACTTAAAAAGTTCATTATAATCACATTATTGTCACTGACAACTACTGTCACTTGAGCTGCGTCATCGAATTTTTCACCATATGGCAGATGAAAAGTTGAAGGAGGGCGTCATTGAACTAACAGAGAAGTTTGTTTGTTTGTTTGTTTTTTTTTTTTTTTTTCAAACAACTCACAGAGAAGTTGGAGATCAATTTCAAATCGGCAATTACGGTTCTGAATTGATGAACTGTAATTAAAATCGGCAAGAGGGGGTGATGAACTATGAAAAAAAGGGGCTTTCACAAACCCTAGAACTAGAGAAATCTTGATTTTAGATAAAGAGCTTTCAATGGAAACACCAATTTGTATTAACAAAATCTGTCCTGATAAAGAGCGAATCCTGCACACAAATAAAGAAGAAAATGGCAAGGGAAGGAATCTTAATCTCGGTGTGGGGTTTAACAAAAACTCTGCTTAAAGAAAGATTCTAAAAGCGTGTTTGGAATTCATTACCCGATTTATGAGGTATTTGTTTCTGCTAAAACCCGGGGGTCTAGTAGATACTTGATGAATCCAACTGTCTCCTGCAATCCTGCTCACTAAGGAGAATACCGGGCGGGCCGACCTTCACCTCTCCGATGCCTAAGTTAGTATAGTTGGAATGTATATAACTGAGGCACGTATGTAAGCGGGGAGAGAGACAAGTTACCTCATAAATAAGGTAGTTGGGGCCCATATATAGGTGGTTGGGGGTAAGGACTGGCCTTACTCTTCGATGTGGGACTGATTCCCTTCTGCTTATACTTTCTGAAGCCCTCTTAGGCAGGCTGGCGCCCCCGGCCCCTGGGTCCTGGAGGCAGGATAGAGTGCCAGGCCCCGAGGCCGGGTGCTGATGATCCGGTCCCGACCCTTGGGCCGGGCCCTGGTGCGCTTGCCGCGGGTCTGTGGGCCTGCTGTAGCCTCTCTGCGGCTACTGTCAACAAGTCCCCCAAGTTCCCGGTCAAGTGCAATCTTGAATGGGGACTTAAATCTGTCTTGCTCTTGTCCCGCAGACCCGCGGGGTTACCCATCTACCGGTGCCCAGTCCCCCAAGTCCGCGTTAAAGATTGGGCGTGACCGAGGCGAGTACCTGTTACCGATGGGAAGCAATAGTTTATAAGCACACTTGCAATATAAGCAGCAATATGGCTAAATGTGGTGTTATGATCATGGAGCCAAGATGATAATGATGATGCCATGATGTTATGATGCCATGCGACAGACGTGTGCATGGAATGAAAATGAGGCGTTGAAATCCGCCATGCAAGAGATTTGTGCATGGGATGATAATGAGGCGTTGAAATCCGCCATGCAAGGAATGTGCACGGAATTTCGGCCGGGCACCCTGCCCTGTTGGCACGAAGCGGAGCTTCACTAGGCCTCATCTGGCCGATCTGCCGAAACGGGATTCACTGAGCCTCTACCGGGCTACCTGCCGAAACGGGATTCACTGAGCCTCTACCGGGCTATCTGCCGAAACGGGATTCACTGAGCCTCTACCGGGCTACCGTTTCGTATTGCTAGGCTGCAGGGAGATTACCCTGGTGTTGCGGCCTGTTTGAAGCACCGGTGAACACTTCCAATTGTTTCTGCTAAAACCCGGGGGTCTAGTAGATACAGGACAATAAAGATAGAACAATAACACAACAATATATAGTGGTTCACCGTGCCATCGGAGGGCACGGCTACGTCCACTTGGAATTTACTATAGCCGGCTAATAAACCATCGGTGGTACAAGGGTGGAATGCCCAGGAACCAAAAGTCCTTCACACTAAGGGGGAAGCCTCCTATTTATAGAGAAGGAAGGCTTCCTCCTTCACCATGTTTCCAATGTGGGACACAAACCCACACTATTATACATTTTCCTACCCACGAAGCTACTTCGGGAGCCCGGTGGCACGCCCTCCGGGTGCGGCACCGGTGATCTCCGACATTGGGAATGTAGCCGGGGTTGCGGTCTACCCGCCGGATGCCGGAACTAGGACCCATGACACCGGTTGCACGGTCCACGAGGTCGCCGAACATGCTTGGCGGTGCACCATATATATCACCAACAAGTCCCCCAAGTTCTCGAGTAAGAGTGCAATCTTACTTGGGGAGTTAATCACCATGCGCTTCCAAGCATAGGCGGTGACCGAGTCACCCCTACTACCGACCTACTACCTCCAGTCCCCCAAGTCCCTAAGTGAGATTGGGCTCTTCTCGAGGCGATCGCCTTTTGCCTCTGGATGATATGTACCTAATAAACAAAAATAGAAATAAACAAGGGATCAGAATTTAAGCCACATACTGGATTCAAGCACCGGGTAGCTACTTGTTACCGCTCGGTGATACGAATACTGCCCGGGGTTACCAATGATATGCCCACAAATATCAATGGAACCCATAAATCATGATCACGTATAAAATGAAGGCATGTGTAGCTTGAGGATGTCATGCAAAGTCTTTCGTTAGTGTTGGCTTAGCCGTTGGGATGCCCAGAGCCGGTTGAATGGTACATAACCGGTGGAATGCCTCAGCCGTTGTTACTGGCTTACCGTTTCCCGGAGGAAAAGATCTCGAAGGATAGAACTCGGTCAGCCACACATGAAAGACTATATGTCATGCACCACAAAGCTAAAAATTACCGATGTAGCAGGTAATCATGCACATTCATTATCATGCGGGGAAAACAATTCACATGCTTGCCAAATATATAGCACAGTACTCGCATAAGGATGGAGTAAACATAATTATAAGAATTAAATAACTTAGCTTTGCTGGAAGCTGCTGCAGGTTGATTTGCTGTTTGGAGCAGTGGGTGCCCAGAGAAAATTTCTGGGTGTCCAAGCTGCTGAAAACTGAACAGTTGGAATGCTGCTAGACAAGCCTGGATGGCTGCTGGATGGACCCGGACAGCTGCAAGCCCGGACTGCTGCTGCCCAAGCCCGGATGGCTGCTGGATGGACCCGGTCCGGCCCAAGATGCGGATCTTTGACCGGGTTGACCGGGCTGATCAAACATTTGAATTTTGCTTTCCCGCCAAATCTCTTCCTCTCTCCTGCTCTCTGCTTCTCTGCCTCGGCTGGACTCTCTCCCGCTCGGGGACTCTCGGCCGGCATCACCGCACGACTGGCACCCTCCTCGGCCGGAACCTCCTGCTCGGCACCTCCACTCATCCGGGGCTGCCTTCCTCTCCCGGCCGGGACTCTCGTCCGGTGCCACCGCTCGACCGGCATCCTCCTCGGCCGGTGGCTCTCCCTCGTCCGGGGTTCGGATCATGCACCGGGGACGACGCTGCACCGGGACGACGAGCCGCACCGGAAGGCGAAGCTGCATGCCGGGCTGCACCGCACCGCACCGGACCGGACACCGCTACACCGGAGGAGTGCTGCACCGGGGCTGACGAACCGAACCGGACCTGCCGCACCGGAGGGCGAAGCCGGGCTGGACTTGCTGCACCGGACCTGCTGTCCGGCCGGAGGCTGCTGCATCGGAGGGGAGGCGAGCCGCACCGGAGAAAAGCTGCCCGACCCTGCATGGGCTGCACCGGATGGCAGCAGGCGACCAGGGAGAGGGCTGAGCTGACCGGTGAAACAACTGGCGCCCAGAGAAGACACCGGAGCCTCGCGCGCCTGGCTCGCTCCTGGGTTGACCGGGGCTGCTGCCCGGGTTGACCTGCCAACCGGGCCGGACTCTCCTCGAACTGGGCTGCCAACCGGGCCTCTTCTCTCCACTCTTTTTTTTTTTCTTCTTCGATGGAATAAACACAACTTAACCGATCTCTGCTCGCTGGCAGAGCAACACAACTTTTTGAACTGATTCCCACAGACGGCGCCAATTGTTTCTGCTAAAACCCGGGGGTCTAGTAGATACTTGATGAATCCAACTGTCTCCTGCAATCCTGCTCACTAAGGAGAATACCGGGCGGGCCGGCCTTCACCTCTCCGATGCCTAAGTTAGTATAGTTGGAATGTATATAACTGAGGCACGTATGTAAGCGGGGAGAGAGACAAGTTACCTCATAAATAAGGTAGTTGGGGCCCATATATAGGTGGTTGGGGGTAAGGACTGGCCTTACTCTTCGATGTGGGACTGATTCCCTTCTGCTTATACTTTCTGAAGCCCTCTTAGGCAGGCTGGCGCCCCCGGCCCCTGGGTCCTGGAGGCAGGATAGAGTGCCAGGCCCCGAGGTCGGGTGCTGATGATCCGGTCCCGACCTTTGGGCCGGGCCCTGGTGCGCTTGCCGCGGGTCTGTGGGCCTGCTGTAGCCTCTCTGCGGCTACTGTCAACAGTATTGATGACTAACTATTAGGGTTTAAGAAAGATTTTTAATTCCGAAACCGTTTGAATGAACCAGACCGTTTCGGTCATGTTCTGAAAAAATATCGGACACACAAAAATTGTCCCGAACTGGTCTTGTCCTGTTTGGAACCGGGATAGGAACGGGTCTTGCAAAAACGTCCTGTCCTGTCCCGTTTGTCCCTTTAAAATGTGTCCTTTTTTAATTGGCTGAACTTGGCAAGTGTATATAAGTATTGTACATTTGCGCACAGCGGAGCAGAATAACAAAAAAGTATCCGTGATACCAAAAATATCACGCGAGTCGCTCTCATTCATTTCGTTTCTTCGTTTCTTCTTCGTTTTCTCCTCCGGCGGATCGGCGATTTCAATTTTCAACTCAGCTCATTTCTCTCTGTGATCTCACACCCAAGCCCGCATCAAAACCTCATCTCTCTCAGTGATCTCACACTCAAGCCCTCACTCTTACACCGTGTTGACAGTATATATGGTGTACCGCCAAGCACATCCGGCGACCTCGTGGACCGTGCAACCGGCATCAGGGGTCCTACTTCCGGCATCTAGCGAGTAGACCAGCACCCCGGCTACATCTCCATTGTTCCACATCACCGGTGCCGCACTCGGAAGCCGTGCCACCGGGCGCCTGAAGTAGCTTCGTGAGTAGGGAAATAGGTAATAGTGTAGTGAGCATCCCACATTGGAAACATGGTAAAGGAGGGAGCCTTCCTTCCCTATAAATAGGAGGCTTCCCCCTTTGTATTAAGGATCTTGGATCCAAGGCATCCCATCCTTGTAACCCGATGGCTTATTGGCTATTCTTACTGGATTCCAAGTGGACGTAGCCGTGCCCTCCGATGGCACGGTGAACCACTATACTTGCTGTGTACTTTATAGCTCTATTATTATGATTCTGTCAGGCCCCAGGGTTTGAGCAGAAACAATTGGCGCCGTCTGTGGGAACCCGTACAAAGAGTTCATTGTGCTCTACTGGTCGTGTTATCCAGGCAGCAGTTCAGGATAATTAACTGGCCACCCTTTATTCCACCCGGGTTCAGCAATTTTCATCCTGGCCAGCAAGCAGCCCAGGACAGCATCCCAGCCTCCAGTCAATATTGTCAACAGGTCAACCAGGCTGGCAGCCCAGCCCTGCCCAGTAGCCTGCCCAGTAGCCTGCCCAGCCTGCCCAGCTAGCCTGCCCAGTAGCCCGCCCAGCTTGCCCGCCCAGTATACGTCAGCCCAGCCCAGGTCGGCAAACTGCCCGGTTAGCCCGCCCAGCATAAGTCAAAATCCGGTCAACGCTCCATCTCTCCCGGTCAACGCTCCATCTCCGCGCAGCCCCGGTTCCGCACCCGCGCCTGTGCAACCGCCTCCCCCACCGGTTCCTCTCCGGTCGTCCTCTTCTCCGGTCCGGGTGTTATTCACCTTCGGTTCGGGTCATCCCTGGCTCACCTCTCCGGGGCCGGAAGCTGCTCTCCTATCCGGCGTGGTCAACCCGTGCGAGGCTCCGGGCACAGTGAGCTCCGGTGCAGTCTCCGTCCGGTCTAGCAGTCTCCATCCCCCCAGAGCGTCTCTCCCGTGCAGCATCTCCAGCTCTCCCGAGCACCCCTCCGGTGTAGCATCTCCCGGTCCGGCATGCAGCCCAGTCAGCATCATCCAACAAGTGATCCAGCGGGCCAGCAAGTCAGCCGGACAGCGGGTCTGGTGCAGCAGGTCCGGCCCGGCTTCATCCTCCGGTGCAACTGGTGCGGTGCAGCTCGTCTCCGGACATGGACCAGGCCGGACGAGTGTCTGGCCGAGAGAGATGAGGAACCCCGGACGAGGCACACCGGACAACGGGAGGGAGGAAAACCCGGGCGGGAGAGGCGACGCCGGCCGAGGAGGATGCCGGCCCAGAGAGCCACCGGCCGAGCGGGGATGCCGGCCGAGGAGGCACGCCGGCCGAGTGAGCTACCGGCCGAGAGAAGCCGGCCGAGAAGCAAGAGGCCAGAAAGCAGAAGAAGAAGAGAAAGAAATTGGCGGGAAGAGGCAAGTTCAAAAAGTCAAAATCCGGTCAACAGCATCCCATGCAAAACGGGCCGGGCCGGGCAGCATTGCAGCAGTTTGGGCTGTAGCAGTGGTTGGCAGCATCTTGGGCCGGATTCCAGCAGATTGGGTTGCAGCAGTATTCTCTTGGCACCCAGCAATCTTCTCTGGACACCCACTGCTCCAGACAGCAAGATCAAGCTGCTCTCTATACCCGTAGATATTCACCGGGCAACCCGGGAATCATTCCCGCATGCTATTCCAACACCCGGCTGCTTTCTCCAAAGCTAAGTATTCTAACTTGTTTATTATTAGTCAACGCATGTTTCACCTGTGCATAATCTGTTGGGAAATATTGATAATTAGACATGTGATAAAGCACGATCGCCATATCATTATGCATCGGTTGATCATCTCAGCATTGCAATGCATCGCATATCAGTATGCATCGTTGCACGCATGTCATTATGCGCTTATCAGTGCTGCTCATATCATTATGCATCGGTTGATCATCTCAGCATTGCAATGCATCGCATATCAGTATGCATCGTTGCACGCATGTCATTATGCGCTTATCAGTGCTGCTCATATCATTATGCATCGGTTGATCATCTCAGCATTGCAATGCATCGCATATCAGTATGCATCGTTGCACGCATGTCATTATGCGCTTATCAGTGCTGCTCATATCATTATGCATCAGTTGATCATCTCAGCATTTCAATGCATCGCATATCAGTATGCATCGTTGCACGCATGTCATTATGCGCTCATCAGTGCTACCCATATCATTATGCATCGCGTTACGGTAACGCCATCCCCACCGGTTATGTAACATTCAACCAGGGACGAGCCAGCAACAACTCAAGGCTTCGAAACGCATGGGCTTTATAAACCCGGGCGAGTTTACATCTAACACATGTACTCTTGTCTAGCAGGATAAAAACCCTGCATCACACTGAACTGTGATACATTTGGGGATACATGGCGAGACTCGTTATCTCAACGCCACTCCACCGGACAGATTGTTTCTCTAACACAGAACAAGTCTCCCCGCAGGCTAACAAACCTGCACATTACCTCAACGCTTATCCAACAAAAGCTGAGAAGAACTAGTAAGTGTTAACCGGCGCTTCGGCATAGCCGCAACACTCTCCGGGGTACCTGTTGGCTTGTTCCACGCACCAACAGGTCTCCCCGCAGGCTAGCAGACTTACCCCACGCTTATTCCAGCACAAGCTGGGCCGAGTCACCGGGCTACTACTGGCCTGCCGTTGGCAGCAACTGTACTGGGGGACTCGTTCCGACATGGCAGTCCACCGGTCGAGTCCTCACATCATCATCCCACGCATTCATCCGGGTTTCAACCCGCTCCACATTCACGATCATATCAGGATGCATCACCATCATTATGCATCGCATTACAATGCATCGCACTACGGTGCACGCATTCCAATGTATCGCATCAATGCATCGCCATCATTATGCATCGCATTACAATGCATCGCCATCATTATGCATCGCATTACAATGCATCGCACTAGGTGCACGCATTCCAATGCATCGCACCAATGCATCGCCATCATTATGCATCGCATTACAATGCATCGCACTATGGTGCACGCATTCCAATGCATCGCATTACAATGCATCGCACAACGGTGCACGCATTCCAATGCATCGCATCAATGCATCGCCATCATTATGCATCGCATTACAATGCATCGCACTACGGTGCACGCATTCCAATACATCGCATCTCAGTGCGCGCATCCGTCCGATGGCAGAACGCCCGGACGGAATCGCCGTGCCCCGATCCGTCCGATGGCAGAACGCCTGGACGGAATCGCCGTGCTCCGATCCGTCCGATATGGCAGAACGCCCGGACGGAATCGCCTTGCTCCCCGATCCGTCCGATGGCAGAACGCCTAGACGGAATCGCCGTACTCTGATCCGTCCGATGGCAGAACGCCCGGACGGAATCGCCGTGCCCCGATCCGTCCGATGGCAGAACGCCTAGACGGAATCGCCGTGCTCCGATCCGTCCGATATGGCAGAACGCCTGGACGGAATCGCCTTGCTCCCCGATCCGTCCGATGGCAGAACGCCCGGACGAAATCGCCGTGCTCCGATCCGTCCGATGGCAGAACGCCCGGACGGAATCGCCTTACTCCCCGATCTGTCCGATGGCAGAACGCCCGGACGGAATCGCCGTGCTCCGATCCGTCCGATATGGCAGAACGCCCGGACGGAATCGCCTTGCTCCCCGATCCGTCCGAAGGCAGAACGCCCGGACGGAATCGCCGTGCTCCGATCCGTCCGATATGGCAGAACGCCCGGACGGAATCGCCTTGCTCCCCGATCCGTCCGATGGTAGAACGCCCGGACGGAATCGCCGTGCTCAGATCCGTCCGATGGCAGAACGCCCGGACGGAATCGCCTTGCTCCCCGATCCGTCCGATGGCAGAATGCCCGGACGGAATCGCCGTGCTCTCCGACCGGTCCTATCCGGCGGGTCACCCCCTCCAGCGGGTCACCCTGGATTCAGCCGTACCGGTCCTATCCGGCGGGTCACCCCCTCCAGCGGGTCACCCCGTATTCAGCCGACCGGCACATCATCTCGTCCGGCACATCATCTCGCCCGGCACCTCATCACTCCCGGCCAAGTCACATCTCCAGCACGAACCTGGGGGACTCGACATTCGAACGCCCGGCAAGAGCCCAATCTCACTTAGGGACTGGGGGACTGGTGGTAGTAGGGGTGACTCGGTCACCACCTATGCTTGGCGGCACATGATGATTAACTCCCCAAGTAAGATTGCACTCTTACTCGGGAACTTGGGGGACTTGTTGACAGTATATATGGTGCACCGCCAAGCACATCCGACGACCTCGTGGACCGTGCAACCGGCATCAGGGGTCCTACTTCCGGCATCTAGCGAGTAGACCAGCACCCCGGCTACATCTCCATTGTTCCACATCACCGGTGCCGCACTCGGAAGCCGTGCCACCGGGCGCCTGAAGTAGCTTCGTGAGTAGGGAAATAGGTAATAGTGTAGTGAGCATCCCACATTGGAAACATGGTAAAGGAGGGAGCCTTCCTTCCCTATAAATAGGAGGCTTCCCCCTTAGTATTAAGGATCTTGGATCCAAGGCATCACATCCTTGTAACCCGATGACTTATTGGCTATTCCTACTGGATTCCAAGTGGACGTAGCCATGCCCTCCGATGGCACGGTGAACCACTATACTTGCTGTGTACTTTATAGCTCTATTATTATGATTCTGTCAGGCCCCAGGGTTTGAGCATAAACACACCGATTCTGAAATCTCACACCTAAGCCCTCACTCTCAAACCCGATTCCGAAGTCTAGCGTTCAGTCATGTTCTGTCAAACCTACCGTTAATTGGTAACTTCTTCGACTTCCCAAATCCAATTCCCAATTTCTATCCCTCTCAATCGAAACCCTAAAATTCCCAACTCCCAATTCCGAAACCCTAAAATTCTGAATTTGCAAATTTCAGTCGAATTCGTCAATTGGTAAGCGTTTGTTACTAGTTTCTGCTTCTTCTGAATGCATATATATATATATATATATATATATATATATATATATTTGGGTGGTATATATTTGGTTTGATATATATTTTTATGCTTCTACTGCTAGTGTTTGGTTTGATATGTATATTTGTTTGCTTCAGCTGCTGATGGAAGGTTTTAATTAGAAGGTTTGATATATATGGTTGATTGAATGGAAGGTTTAGGAGATATATGCTGAATAGGAGATATGCATATTGTTCGAATGGAAGGTTTATTTTTCTGATTATTCTGAATGACACTGATTGATCTGAATATGAGTTGAAGTGTTCGTTATATGACATTGATTGCTCTGAATATGAGTTGAATTGCATTATATATGACACTGATTGCATTATATATCGTTTGAATGGAAGGTTTATATGACACTAATTGCATTATATATCCTATTCATATTGGCATATGACACTGATTGCATAGAAATAGGAATTGGATATATCTAATTAGATTGTTCTGAATATGAATATGAATAGATGAAGGCTCTTATTTGCACCAGAAGCACATGTAGATGGTTCAATAGATGGTGATGGTGATGAATCTGATCAAGATATTGAAGATGATGGTTTCCAAATTAATTAAGTTAGCTGCTTGATTCTTCAGATCTTGTTGGTTTTTGATAACTAGATAATTGTTTGCTTTTATTCATAGTGTTTTTGAATTCTGATGATCTGTAGATGCTTGCATAACTTATGAGTTTGAACTTGTAAATTGTATTTGAACTAAGATGTGAACTTGTAAACTTGTGCTGGAAGTTTGGATGCTAGATTGGAATGGAAAATCATGTATAGTTTGAATGCTGGCTGTTGGAATATATGCAGGTAATATGCAGGTTTTTTTAACAGTTGACAGTCCCGAACCAGTCCGGTACTGAATCGGGACCAAACAGGAATCCCCTTGTCCCGTCCCGTTTCCTGTCCTGTTTCTCAATACCAGGATCGGGACCGAAAAATGTCCAAACCCGGACTGTTCCCGACCGTGCCCAGGCCTACGAAATTTTTTTTTTCTTCTAAAATTTGTTTCAACCTGTTTTCTATTAAAATTTGGCCCCAATCCATGTAATACCAACATAAAATTCAAAATTCAAAACTGTAAAATTCAAAAGCTAAACGTACTTGTTTCTGCCTAAATCCGGGGGTCTAGTAGATACTTGATGAATCCAACTGTCTCCTGCAATCCTGCTCACTAAGGAGAATACCGGGCAGGCCGGCCTTCACCTCTCCGATGCCTAAGTTAGTATAGTTGGAATGTATATAACCAAGACACGTATATAAGCGGGGAGAGAGACGAGTTACCTCATAAAGAGGGTAGTTGGGGCCCATATATAGGTGGTTGGGGGTAAGGGCTGGCCTTACTCTTCGATGTGGGACTGGTTCCCTTCTGCTTATACCTTCTGGTGCCCTCTTAGGCAGGCTGGCGCCCCCGGCCCCTGGGTCCCTGGAGGCAGGATAGAGTGCCAGGCCCCGAGGCCGGGTGCTGGTGATCCGGTCCCGACCCTTGGGCCGGGCCCTGGCGCGCTTGCTGCGGGTCTGTGGGCCTGCTGTAGCCTCTCTGTGGCTACTGTCAACAAGTCTCCCAAGTTCCCGGTCAATTGCAATCTTGAATGGGGACTTAAATCTGTCTTGCTCTTGTCCACAGACCCGCGGGGCTACCAATCTACCGGTGCCCAGTCCCCCAAGTCCGCGTTAAAGATTGGGCGTGACCGATGTGAGTACCTGTTACCGATGGGAAGTAATAGTTTATAAGCACAGTTGCAATATAAGCAGCAATATGACCAAGTGTTGTGGTGTTATGTGCATGGAGCCAAGATGATAATGATGATGCCATGATGTTATGATGCCATGCAACAGATGTGTGCATGGAATGATAATGAGGCGTTGAAATCCGCCATGCAAGAGATTTGTGCATGGGATGATAATGAGGCGTTGAAATCCGCCATGCAAGGAATGTGCACGGAATTTCGGCCGGGCACCCTGCCCTATCGGTACGAAGCGGAGCTTCACTAGGCTTCAACTGGCCGATCTGCCGAATCGAAGCGGAGCGGAGTTCACTGAGCCTCTACCGGGCTATATGCCGAAACAGGATTCACTGAGCCTCTACCGGGCTATATGCCGAAACGGGATTCGCTGAGCCTCTACCGGGCTATCTGCCGAAACGGGATTCACTGAGCCTCTACCGGGCGATATGCCATATGGAGATGAGTTTCCCATTGCTAGGCTGCAGGGAGATTACCCTGGTGTTGCGGCCTGTTTGAAGCACCGGCGAACACTTGCTAGTTCTTCTCAGCTTATATTGAATAAGCGTTGAGGTAAGGGGGTGGCATTGAGGTGACAAAGCTCGCCATGTAGCCCCATATTTGATCGCCTTTCAATGTGATGCAGGGTTTTTATCCTGCTGGACAAGCGTGCATGGGTTAGATGCAGACTCGCCCGGGTGTATAAAGCCCGCCGGTCGAATACTTTCGACCGGTGTCAGCCATGGTATTGGGCGGAACTCGACCATTGCCCGGACATCATGCCATCTCCGGACGAGTCCCCCAGTGAGGTGCCATGGGGCCAGGTGCATTACGTTCCTGGTAGGGGGGCGGCGTTGAGGTGACAAAGCTCGCCATGCATCCCCCTGTTGCCGCAGCTAGTGCGATGCAGGGTTTTTATCATGCTGGACAATCGTACATGAGTTAGATGTAAACTCACCCGGGTGTATAAAGCCTAAGCCGGTCGAATGTTCTCATGACCGGGGTCAGCCATGGTGCTGGGCGGGACTTCGACCGTTGCCCGGACATCATGCCATCTCCGGACGAGTCCCCCAGTGAAGTGCCATGGTGCCGGGTGGATCCTATTCCCAGAATGTGTTCTGGAGCCGGTTGGATGCGTCGAAACCGGTGGGTGGAACACGACCGGGCGTCCTGCCATATCGAGTCGAGTCCCCCCAACAGAGATGCGACTGAACAGACCTCGACCGTTGTCTGGACGCCATGCCATATCCAGACGAGGTCTCCAGTAATATGCGATGAAGAAGCCATGCAGCCGGTTGAATGATCATAACCGCGAACTGCCATGGTGCCGGGCTGTCCTCGACCGGGCGTCCAGCCATATCGAGTCGAGGCTTCATACCCGGATGGGTGCTCTCCAAGCGGTTGGATGATCATAACCGCGAGAGAGGTCTTCGAGAAATGTAGCGAAGATTGTCGTGCAAGCGTGGAATCTGGGGAAGTGGGAGGGCCTGACTCCTTGATTCCTGTTCCTACCTTCCTGCCGCCAGTGTGTGGGACAAGTGGCTGACATGTATTTAAGGAGGAAGTCCATCAGTCCCGTCAGTCATGATGGCATGGGGAGGTTACCAACGCTGGGACACGTGCCAGCGCGGGGCGGTCTTGAGATGGAGGGCCTGGATTCGCAGGCTTTTGAGTTGCTCTGATTACTTGTTTTGGAGGGATTTCGATTGCCTAGGGCATTGGTCCCCTCTATAAAAAGGCCTCTTCTGCTCTTCTTTCTGTTGCTGCTTCTTACTTTAGAGAGACTAAGAGAAAAGGAGAAATCCGGCGAGCACTCTGAGCCCTTCTTGCCTCACGAGATCTGTTTTCCTTGAACGCTCCCTACCATTGCGCGCTGTTTTCCCCGGGCCGATTGTCCTCGGTTGAGCATACTAATCGGTAAGTTTGATTTCTTTGCCCCAGCGTTATTCTTGTTTCTGGTTTTGTTGTTTCGCCTTGGGGGGGGGGGGGGGGGGGGGGAAGGGATCTCTGCCGCTGACGGAACTGCTTTGCGGCGAACTTGGGGAGAGGGCGCAGAAGGCGTTGTTGTACCCTGTTGCTGACAAGCGCTAGGGTTTTGTGATCTTCCCCTAGGTTAAAATGACGTCTCCAGGTTCTGACCGGGTTTCCGAATCGGCTGTCAGAGGTCCCCTCGTGGACGATGCGCAGAGGCTGGACGACTGGCTGAATTCGGAATCTCCGGAGACAGAAGTTGCTGACTGCTCCGGGAGCAGGGTTTCTACTCCGTCCTCGGCTTCGTCCTCCGGGGCTGAATCCTCTGAGACCGAAATACCGCACGGGGTGCGATTTGCAGATGCTCCGGTTGCGAGCTACACCATGGGGAAAGGGAAGCACGCTGTGGTGTGCGACGAACCGGAGGAGAGCATGACCCCGGAAGAGATTGAAGAATTGCGGGAAGCGTGGGATATCCCAGATACCATTCTGCTACGGCCCTTGAATCCTGGAGAGTCAGCCTGCAACCCGGAAAAAGGTTGGGTTGCTGCACATCCGGATCAGTTCCGGCATGGACTGTCGTTCCCGCTGCCACACTACGTGCAGTACATGCTCAGTGCGCTGCAAATGTCACCCGCTCAGCTTCCTGGGCTCCAGTGGAGACGACTACTGACCCTCGGCTGCCTGTACGAGTTCTCTGGGATGAACATACCCACGGTGAACGAGTTCCGGGCCCTGTACAGGCTGTCGTACTCCCCGAAGCAGGGGTCCCGTGGTTGCCTGTCCTTCAACAGCCGGAAGCCTCCACTGATCGTCACCAATGTGCCTTCATGGGTGGACAACAGCTGGAGGAAGAAAGTGGTGATGGTGGGCGGGAAGTGGCAGGCGAGGAATAGAATGTACTGTGTTCCTGGCGCCTTCCAACCCATTGGTGACCAGTCGTATGAACTATCGGACCTGGAGCGCGAGAGAATCTCGACCATAACCGGGTGCTGGGACGATCTGGAACGGAGTTCGTACAACTTCGTTCGACGGGAAGTGCTGGAACACTGCCAGCTTGGGCGGGGTCCCGGTGCGTAGGAAGCGCTTGAGCGGTGATACTTTGTGCTAAGCCTTTGCAAAATACTAACCGGTTGCTTTCCTTGCAGGTGCATCTTCTCGGGCGACCATCAAGCCCGAAACCACTCTCTCCATGGACGGGGAAGATCTCCTCAACCAGCTGAAGGAGAAGGCCGAGATCGTCTCGCGGACGTCGGTGGAGGGTGGGTCCGGCCGGCTTATTACCCATGCGGAGCGGAGGGCCATGGACGTTGATGAGGACGCCTATGTCCTGAAGCGGGTGAAGACCCATCACTCCACAGGTCTGCTGGCGCCTGGAAAGGGCAAGAGCACCGGGGGGGGCCTTAAAGATTCCCTGTGGAGCGAACAGGATCCCCAACCGCCCGGTGTCTGTGCCGCGCATGGCTCGCGCTCCCCCTGCAAGCGCACGATCTTCTTCTCCGGAGGGCCGGGGAGAAAAACGGAAGGTTGGGGACGTTCCTTCCTCCGCGCTGGTGACGCTGACCGGTGAGTCGGTACGGGAGAACCTGGCCAAACGGTTCAGGAATACCAGCGGCGCGCAGACCACCGCTGCCTGGGAGAATGCTGCTGCTGCTGCTCGTCAGAGTAGTCCAGCGCCTGCGGATGCATCAAGGGGAAGCCCGAGTGGTGCAATCGCGCAGCAGGTGGCGGCGGACCTGGCCGGCCTTGGTCTGGATAGGCCCGGGGTTGCTGGTGTCCTGGCGGGCGGGAACCGTCCAAAATGCAAGGAATCCGTCCTCCGGGTAAGTACCGCATGGTACCCCTGTACTGCTTGACTAACTTACTTTGCTTTGCTGCTTCACTAACTCTTTGATGTTGCGCAGTTGCTGTACAGTCTGTATGAACCGGACGCGAGCGAGAGGCTGTCGGAGCTGCAGAGACAGATAACTGCTTTATCCGAAACCCGGCAGCGCCTGGAGGTGGAGAAGTCTCGCTCGGATCGGGAGAAGGCCAGATCGGAGGGGAGGGCCAAGAAGCTGGAGGAGCAGAACCGGATCCTGGATAAGGAGAGGGCCGAAGTGAAAGAGCAGAATCGGCTCCTGGAGGAGGAGAGGGCCGCACTGGAGTCCAAGGTGGACGAGCTCCAAGTGGGAGCTGCTGCTCTGCGCGCCGCCTCTGCTGCTTCGGCCGGGGAAGATGACCTGGAACTCTTCGAACGGGTCGCTCTCAAATACCGGGAGAGCGATCAGTTCCTGGAGTTTCTGGTGAAGGCCAGGGAGGAAGGCATCTCGGATGCGTACACCGAATGGGCGGGGAAGGGATGGTTGTACACTTCCCTGATGTCGACTGCTGCTGAGGGAGATATCCATGAGCAGTCGGACATCCATCAGGAGGCGGTGGAGGATCAGCCGGGTGAAGTGATTCGCTCGCACTTGGATTCTTTTACCAACGGTGCCGAGTCTGCCCGGGCCGAAGTCCACACCGGAACTGACGTCGACGACGAGGGTACCGCAGGAGAGGCTGGTGGATTGCCTGCCGAAGGCGCAGTCGTAGGTCCTTAGGATTTTCTTGCCCTTTTCCTTGTAATGTTTCCGGATCGGTTACTGCTTGTATACTTGCCTGAATATGAATATAATGGAACTGGCAGAGCCGGTGAAATTTTCTCAAAAGTAGTTTGCATATATATTTGTTGTTTTTTTTTTTTTTTTTTACAACGGTTGAACCGCTAACTATGCCAAACTAACCGCTCAGACTAGCGGGTTTTACCAAGACTGGTCATTCTCCCGGTCGGGGTCTGTTCCTCTTTTCCCCACGTACCGCTGGAGCTGGCCGTTATCAATCAAAACCTGCACTGCTTGCCTGAGGGCGTCGCACTTGCTCGTTCGATGAGTTGCCTCATCATGATACGAGCAGTACTTGCCCGTCTGCGCCGTTGTAAGTTTCCCCTTCGGGAACCTTCTCGGGGGCGGTGGGGGAATGACACTCCCATTCTCAAGTAGGATATCCTCGTAGGAAGTGGTGAGAGCGGTGAAGACTTCTTGGTTGGCCGGTGGTGCTGGCATGATTGCTAGGGGGCGCTCTTGCGGAACGGCGCTGGCTTGTGCTCATTCTGAGGCTTATCAGAATAGGACCTCTGCTGCCGCTGCGGCCAGTTGTTTCTGTTGTTGGCGTTTCGGCTGGGCCGAGCGGTGCGGTTATCGGTCCGCTGATTGGGCTTGGCTTCCTGGGCGGGTGGGGGGTTCTCTTCCCGGGGATGGTCTCCTGCTCCTCATCCCGCTTCCTCTTCAGCAGGTGGTGCCCATAGGTCTCATGATCGGCCTGAGCATGCCGGATGGCCATAGCCATCAACTCGTCGTACCCCTGCGGGAGTTCTACCCGGACGGCGTAGGAAAACTTGCCCGCTCGGAAGCCCTTGTTTAAAACGCCATCTCGGCGATGCCCTTGTCCAGGTTCGAACTCCGGCTGTAGCCGTCTGCCAGCGGTTGACAAAGGTTCTCAGCTCCTCTCCGGGGGCTTGCCTGCAATTGAAGAGGATGGTCGACGTCCGGGCTCCCTCGACTCGGAGGATGAAGCGGCCCACAAACCGGTCGGCCAACTGCTCGAAACGCTTCGATCGAGTTTGCCGGAAGCTCGTAAAACCAACTGAGTGCTTCTCCGGACAAGGTCTCCTGGAGATGTTGCAGCAAACTGCATCGGAGTATCCCTTGGCGCAGGTTTGGGACCGGAAGCTGTCCAGATGCTGGTACGGGCAGCCGGATCCTGAGTAGGTGAGCTTGAGGGACTTCTGGTTGCCAGATCTTCCCGACTCCATGACCCGGTGCGAAAAGGGACCCATGCGCTCATTAAACCGAGCGCCCTCCATCGGCCGCGCGGCTCTTCTCTCGTTAGCCTCCATCTGGGCCTTCAAGCTTGACATGGTGTCGGCCAGCACCTGCAGTGCTCGCGCGGTTGGCGTCTCAGCTTCATCTACTGACGAGGCGTCGGGCTGGCGGGAGGGTCGTCGCGCTCTTTGGCGGAACGGCGCCTAACGGCGACTTCTGCTGTACGGGTTCGCCGGACCGACCGCCCGAAGATTGCCCTCCATCGGTGTGCTGAGGTGGGACCGGCGGGATTGCCGCCTGTGCCTAGGCCATGGCGCTATTGCGCTGCTGCCCTCTCTCCAGGGCGGCCACCAGGGCAGTATTCACCGCCTCCATCTCTTCGTACCGAGCGTTGGACTTAGCTCTGTCCCTGTCGCTCTCCTCTTTCAGACGACTGACCTCTGCGGCCATCGCCCATAGTTCTCCCGACATACTGCTATGGCCGGGGCTGTACGTGGGGTCCCGGTTCGGGCTCTCCGGGCTCTCGGATCGATCGCTTGAATCATCCAAGAACGTCAAGGCGAAGCCCCGTCGCTCTGGACTGTCTTCCTCCTCTGCCCGGCCTTTACCTCGCGAGCTGTCGCGATGGGGATCCGGCATGCCGGACGGTCCCCCGTAGCTTCCTACCTCCTGACCGTCGCTCTGGTCATGGCGCGGCTCCCTCACAACGGCTGGGGTGGAGGTGAGCGCCTGCACTACTGCAGGGTGTCCCTCCTCGGTGGTTCCTTTCTCTTGATTCATCTCCGATCTCTTTCTCAACGGTGTTGCTTACACGACTTTTCGTTCAAGCTTCCCACAGACGGCGCCAATTGTTTCTGCCTAAACCCGGGGGTCTAGTAGATACTTGATGAATCCAACTGTCTCCTGCAATCCTGCTCACTAAGGAGAATACCGGGCGGGCCAGCCTTCACCTCTCCGATGCCTAAGTTAGTATAGTTGGAATGTATATAACCAAGGCACGTATATAAGCGGGGAGAGAGACGAGTTACCTCATAAAGAGGGTAGTTGGGGCCCATATATAGGTGGTTGGGGGTAAGGGCTGGCCTTACTCTTCGATGTGGGACTGGTTCCCTTCTGCTTATACCTTCTGGTGCCCTCTTAGGCAGGCTGGCGCCCCCGGCCCCTGGGTCCCTGGAGGCAGGATAGAGTGCCAGGCCCCGAGGCCGGGTGCTGGTGATCCGGTCCCGACCCTTGGGCCGGGCCCTGGCGCGCTTGCTGCGGGTCTGTGGGCCTGCTGTAGCCTCTCTGTGGCTACTGTCAACAGTACTTATCAAAACTTATACAAGACAATCAAATTCAAAAACTATATCTATATGTCCAATTTTTTACAATATAGTTCCAATCCACACATACTTCAACAAGACCATAAAATTAAAAGGTATTACATATTGTTTCTGCCTAAACCCGGGGGTCTAGTAGATACTTGATGAATCCAACTGTCTCCTGCAATCCTGCTCACTAAGGGGAATACCGGGCGGGCCGGCCTTCACCTCTCCGATGCCTAAGTTAGTATAGTTGGAATGTATATAACCAAGGCACGTATGTAAGCGGGGAGAGAGACGAGTTACCTCATAAAGAAGGTAGTTGGGGCCCATATATAGGTGGTTGGGGGTAAGGACTGGCCTTACTCTTCGATATGGGACTGGTTCCCTTCTGCTTATACCTTCTGGTGCCCTCTTAGGCAGACTGGCGCCCCCGGCCCCTGGGTCCCTGGAGGCAGGATAGAGTGCCAGGCCCCGAGGCCGGGTGCTGGTGATCCGGTCCCGACCCTTGGGCCGGGCCCTGAGGCGCTTGCTGCGGGTCTGTGGGCCTGCTGTAGCCTCTCTGTGGCTACTGTCAACAAGTCCCCCAAGTTCCCGGTCAAGTGCAATCTTGAATGGGGACTTAAATCTGTCTTGCTCTTGTCCCGCAGACCCGCAGGGTTACCAATCTACCGGTGCCCAGTCCCCCAAGTCCGCGTTAAAGATTGGGCGTGACCGAGGTGAGTACCTGTTACCGATGGGAAACATTAGTTTATAAGCACACTTTCAATATAAGCAGTAATATGGCTACGTGTTGTGGTGTTATGAGCATGGAGCCAAGATGATAATGATGATGCCATGATGTTATGATGCCATGCAACAGACGTGTGGATGGAATGATAATGAGGCGTTGAAATCCGCCATGCAAGAGATTTGTGCATGGGATGATAATGAGACGTTGAAATCCGCCATGCAAGGAATGTGCACGGAATTTTGGCCGGGCACTCTGCCCTATCGGTACGAAGCGGAGCTTCACAAGGCTTCAACTGGGCGATCTGCCGAATCAAAGCGGAGCGGAGTTCACTGAGCCTCTACCGGGCTATCTGCCAAAACGGGATTCACTGAGCCTCTGCCGGGCTATCTGCCAAAACGGGATTCACTGAGCCTCTGCCGGGCTATCTGCCATATGGAGACGAGTTTCCCATTGCTAGGCTGCAGGGAGATTACCCTGGTGTTGCGGCCTGTTTGAAGCACCGGCGAACACTTGCTAGTTCTTCTTAGCTTGTATTGAATAAGCGTTGAGGTAAGGGGGTGGCATTGAGGTGACAAAGCTTGCCATGTAGCCCCATGTTTGATCGCCTTTCAATGCGATGCAGGGTTTTTATCCTGCTGGACAAGCGTGCATGGGTTAGATGCAGACTCGCCCGGGTGTATAACGCCCGCCGGTCGAATATTCTCGACCGGTGTCAGCCATGGTATTGGGCGGAACTCGACCGGTGCCCGGACATCATGCCATCTCCGGACGAGTCCCCCAGTGAAGTGCCATGGGCCAGGTGCATTATGTTCCTGGTAGGGGGGCGGCGTTGAGGTGACAAAGCTCGCCATGCATCCCCCTGTTGCCGCAGCTAGTGCGATGCAGGGTTTTTATCCTGCTGGCAAGCGTACATGGGTTAGATGTAAACTCACCCGGGTGTATAAAGCCCAAGCCGGTCGAATGTTCTCATGACCGGGGTCAGCCATGGTACTGGGCGAGACTCGACCGGTGCCCGGACATAATGCCATCTCCGGACGAGTCCCCCAGTGAAATGCCATGGTGCCGGGTGGATCCTATTCCCGGAATGTGTTCTGGAGCCGGTTGGATGCGTCGAAACCGGTTGGCGGAACACGACCGGGCGTCCTGCCATATCAAGACGAGTCCCCCCAAAAGAGATGCGACTGGACAGACCTCGACCGTTGTCCGGACGTAATGCCATATCCGGACGAGATCTCCAGTAATATGCGATGAAGAAGCCATGCAGCCGGTTGAATGATCATAACCGCGAACTGCCATGGTGCCGGGTGGTCCTCGACCGGGCGTCCAGCCATATCGAGACGAGGCTTCATACCCGGATGATGCTCTCCAAGCGGTTGGATGATCATAACCGCGAGAGAGGTCTTCGAGAAATGCAGCGAAGATTGTCGTGCAAGCGTGGAATTTGGGGAAGTGGGAGGGCCTGACTCCTTGATTCTCGTTCCTACCTTCCTGCCGCCAGTGTGTGGGACAAGTGGCTGACATGCATTTAAGGAGGAAGTCCATCAGTCCCGTCAGTCATGATGGCATGGGGAGGTTACCAACGCTGGGACACGTGCCAGCGCGGGGCGGTCTTGAGATGAAGGGTCTGGATTCGCAGGCTTTTGAGTTGCTCTGATTACTTGTTTTGGAGGGATTTCGATTGCCTAGGGCATTGGTCCCCTCTATAAAAGGGCCTCTTCTGCTCTTCTTTCTGTTGTTGCTTCTTACTTTAGAGAGACTAAGAGCAAAGGAGAAATCCGGCGAGCACTCTGAGCCCTTCTTGCCCTACGAGATCTGTTTTCTTGAACGCTCCCTACCATTGGGCGCTGCTTTCCCAGGGCCGATTGTCCTCGGTTGAACATACTACTTGGTAAGTTTGATTTCTTTGCCCCAGCGTTATTCTTGTTTCTGGCTTTGTTGTTTTGCCTTGGGGGGGGAGGGATCTCTGCCGCTGACGGAACTGCTTTGCGGCGAACTTGGGGAGAGGCCGTAGAAGGCGTTGTTGTACCCTGTTGCTGACGAGCGCTAGGGTTTTGTGTTCTTCCCCTAGGTTAAGATGTCGTCTTCAGGTTCTGACCGGGTTTCCGAATCGGTTGCCAGAGGTCCCCTCGTGGACGATGCGCAGAGGCTGGACAACTGGCTCAGTTCGGAATCTCCGGATACCGAAGTTGCTGACTGCTCCGGGAGCAGGGTTTCGACTCCGTCCTCGGCTTCGTCTTCCGGGGCTGAATTCTCGGAGACCGAAATACTGCACGGGGTGCGTCTTGCAGATGCCCCGGTTGCGAGCTACACCATCGGCAGTGGGAAGCACGCTGTGGTGTGTGACGAACCGGAGGAGAGCATGACCCCGGAAAAGATTGAAGAGCTGCGGGAAGCGTGGGGTATCCCGGATAACGTTCTGCTGCGGCCCTTGAATTCTAGAGAGTCAGCCTGCAACCCGGAAAAAGGTTGGGTTGCCGCGCATCAGGATCAGTTCCGGCATGGACTCTCGTTCCCGCTGCCACACTACGTGCAGTACATGCTCAGCGCTCTGCAAGTGTCGCCCGCGCAGCTTCCCGGACTGCAGTGGAGACGACTACTGAGCCTCGGCTGCTTGTACGAGTTCTCCGGGATGAACATCCCCACGGTGAACGAGTTCCGGGCCTTGTACAGGCTGTCGTACTCCCGGAAGCAGGGGTCCCATGGTTGCCTGTCCTTCAACAGCCGGAAGCCTCCACCGATCGTCACCAATATGCCTTCATGGGTAGACAACAGCTGGAGGAAGAAAGTGGTGATGGTGGGGGGAAAGTGGCAGGCGAGGAATAAAATGTACTGTGTTCCTGGCGCCTTTCAACCCATTGGCGACCAGTCGTATGAACTATCCGACCTGGAGCGTGAGAGGATCTCGACCATAACCGGGTGTTGGGACGATCTGGAACGGAGTTCTTACAACTTCATCCGGCGAGAAGTGCTGGAATACTGCCAGCTTGGGCGGGGTCCCGGTGCGTAGGAAGCGCTTGAGCGGTGATACTTTGTGTTAAGCCTTTGCAAAATACTAACCGTTTGCTTTCCTTGCAGGTGTGTCTTCTCGGGCTACTATCAAGCCTGAAACCACTCTCTCCATGGACGGGGAAGATCTCCTCAACCAGCTGAAGGAGAAGGCCGAGATCGTCTCGCGGACGTCGGTGAACGACGGGTCCGGCCGGCTCACGACTCGTGCGGAGCGGAGGGCCATGGACGTCGACGAGGACGCCTATGTCCTGAAGCGGGTGAAGACTCATCATGCCGCGGGCCTTCTGGCGCCCGGAAAGGGCAAGAGCACCGGGGGGGCCTTAAAGATTCCCGGTGGAGCGAACAGGATCCCCAACCGCCCGGTGTCTGTGCCGCGCGTGGCTCGCGCTGCCCCTGCAAGCGCACGATCTTCTTCTCCGGAGGGCCGGGGAGAAAAACGGAAGGTTGGGGACGTTCCTTCCTCCGCACTGGTGACGCTGACCGGTGGGTCGGCACGGGAGAACCTGGCCAAACGGTTCAGGAATACCAGCGGTGCGCAGACCACCGCTGCAGGGGAGAATGCCGCTGCTGCTGCTCGGCAGAGTAGTCCAGCGCCTGCGGATGCATCAAGGGGAAGCCCGAGTGGTGCAATCGCGCAGCAAGTGGCGGCGGACCTTGCCGGCCTTGGCCTTGGCGGGCGGGAATCGTCCAAAATGCAAGGAATCCGTCCTCCGGGTAAGTACCACACGGTACCCCTGTACTGCTTGACTAACTTGCTTTGCTTTGCTGCTTGACTAACTCTTTGGTGTTGCGCAGTCGCTGTACAGTTTGTACGAACCGGACGCGAGCGAGGGGCTGTCGGAGCTGCAGAGACAGATAACTGCTTTATCCGAGACCCGGCAGCGCCTGGAGGTGGAGAAGTCTCTCTCGGACCGGGAGAAGGCCAGATCGGAGGAGAGGGCCAAGAAGCTGGAGGAGCAGAACCGGATCCTGGATAAGGAGAGGGCGGAGCTGGCAGAGCAGAACTGGCTCCTGGAGGAGGAGAGGGCCGCACTGGAGTCCAAGGTGGACGGGCTCCAAGTGGGAGCTGCTGTTCTGCGCGCCGCCTCTGCTGCTCCGGCAGGGAAGATGACCCGGAACTCTTCGAGCGGGTCGCTCTCAAATACCGTGAGAGCGATCAGTTCCTGGAGTTTCTGGTGAAGGCCAGTGAGGAAGGCATCTCGGATGCGTACACGGAATGGGCGGGGAAGGGATGGTTAGACACTTCCCTGATGTTGACTGCTGCTGAAGGAGATATCCATGAGCAGTCGGACATCCATCAGGAGGCGGTGGAGGAGCAGCCGGGTGAAGCGATTCGCTCGGACTTGGATTCTTTTACCACCGGTGCCGAGTCTGCCCGGGCCGAAGTCCACGCCGGAACTGACGTCGACGACGAGGGTACCGCAGGAGAGGCTGGCGGACTGCCTACCGAAGGCGGAGTCGTAGCTCCTTAGGATTTTCTTGCCCTTTTCCTTGTAATCCTTCCGGATCGGTTACTGCTTGTATACTTGCTTAAATATGAATATACTGGAACTGGCAGAGCCGGTGAAATTTTCTCAAAAGTAGTTTGCATATATATTTGTTTTTACAACGGTTGAACCGTGAACTATGCCAAACTAACCGCTCGGCCTAGCGGGTTTTACCAAGACTGGTCATTCTCCCGGTCGGGGTCTGTCCCTCTTTTCCCCACGTACCGCTGGAGCTGGCCGTTATCAATCAAAACCTGCACCGCCTGCCTGAGAGTGTAGCACTTGCTCGTTCGATGAGTAGCCTCATCATGGTACGAGCAGTACTTGCCCGTCTGCGCCGTTGTAAGTTTCCCCTTCGGGAACCTTCTCGGGGGCGGTGGGGGAATGACACTCCCGTTCTCAAGCAGGATATCCTCGTAGGAAGTGGTGAGAGCGGTGAAGACTTCTTGGTTGGCCGGGGGTGGTGCTGGCATGATTGCTAGGGGGCGCTCTTGGCGGAACGGCGTTGGCTTGTGCTCATTCTGAGGCTTATCAGAATAGGACCTCTGCTGCCGCTGCGGCCAGTTTCTGTTGTTGGCGTTCCGGCTGGGCCGAGCGGTGCGGTTATCGGTCCGCTGATTGGGCTTGGCTTCCTGGGCGGGTGGGCGGTTCTCTTCCCGGGGATGGTCCTCCTGCTCCTCATCCCGCTTCCTCTTCAGCAGGTGGTGCCCATAGGTCTCATGGTCGGCCTGAGCATGCCAGATGGCCATAGCCATCAACTCATCGTACCCCTGCGGGAGTTCTACCCGGACGGCGTAGGAGAACTTGCCCGCCCGGAGCCCTTGTTTAAACGCCATCTCGGCGATGCCCTTGTCCAGGTTCCGAACTCCGGCCGTAGCCGTCTGCCAGCGGTTGACAAAGGTTCTCAGCTCCTCTCTGGGGGCTTGCCTGCAATTGAAGAGGATGGTCGACGTCCGGGCTCCCTTGACTCGGAGGATGAAGCGACCTACGAACCGGTCGGCCAACTGCTCGAATGCTTCGATCGAGTTTGCCGGAAGCTCGTAAAACCAGCTGAGTGCTTCTCCGAACAAAGTCTCCTGGAACATGTTGCAGCAAACTGCATCGGAGTATCCCTTGGCGCAGGTTTGGGACCGGAAGCTGTCCAGATGCTGGTACGGGCAGCCGGATCCTGAGTAGGTGAGCTTGAGGGACTTCTGGTTGCCAGATCTTCCCGACTCCATGACCCGGTGCGAAAAGGGACCCATGCGCTCATTAAACCGAGCGCCCTCCATCGGCCACGCGGCTCTTCTCTCACCGGCCTCCATTTGGGCCTTTAAGTCCGACACGGTGCTGGCCAGCATCCGCAGCGCTCGTGCGGTCGGAGTTTCAGCTTCATCCACTGACGAAGCGCTGGGTTGGTGGGAAGTTGTCGCGCTCTTTGGCGGGCCTGCGCCTGCTGGCGACTTCTGCCGTACGGGATCACCGGGCCGACCTCCCGAAGATGGCCTTGCTTCGGCGCGTGGAGGTGGGGTCGGCGGGAGTGTCGCCTGTGCCTCGGTCATGGCGTCATTGCGCTGCTGCCCCCTCTCCAGGGCGGCCACCAGGGCAGTATTCACCGCCTCCATCTCTTCGTACCGAGCGTTGGACATAGCTCTGTCCCTATCGCTCTCCTCTTTCAGACGACTGACCTCTGCGGCCATCGCCCGTAGTTCTCCCGCCATACTGCTATGGCCGGGGCTGTACGTGGGGTCCCGGTCCGGGCTCTCCAGGCTCTCGGATCGATCGCTTGAATCATCCGAGAATGTCAAGGCGAAGCCCCGTCGCTCTGGACTGTCTTCCTCCTCTGCCAGGCCTTTACCTCGTGAGCTGTCGTGATGGGGATCCGGCACGCCGGATGGTCCCCCGTAGCTTCCTACATCCTGACCGTCGCTCCGGTCGTGGCGTGGCTCCCTCGCAACGGCTGGGGTGGAGGTGAGCGCCTGCACTACTGCAGGGTGTCCCTCCTCGGTGGTTCCTTTCTCTTGATTCATCTCCGATCTCTTTCTCAATGGTGTTGCTTACACGACTTTTCGTTCAAGCTTCCCACAGACGGCGCCAATTGTTTCTGCCTAAACCCGGGGGTCTAGTAGATACTTGATGAATCCAACTGTCTCCTGCAATCCTGCTCACTAAGGGGAATACCGGGCAGGCCGGCCTTCACCTCTCCGATGCCTAAGTTGGTATAGTTGGAATGTATATAACCAATGCACGTATGTAAGCGGGGAGAGAGACGAGTTACCTCATAAAGAAGGTAGTCGGGGCCCATATATAGGTGGTTGGGGGTAAGGACTGGCCTTACTCTTCGATGTGGGACTGGTTCCATTCTGCTTATACCTTCTGGTGCCCTCTTAGGCAGGCTGGCGCCCCCGGCCCCTGGGTCCCTGGAGGCAGGATAGAGTGCCAGGCCCCGAGGCCGGGTGCTGGTGATCCGGTCCCGACCCTTGGGCCGGGCCCTGGTGCGCTTGCTGCGGGTCTGTGGGCCTGCTGTAGCCTCTCTGTGGCTACTGTCAACACATATCACAACATCAACTAACGCCACAAATAGGAAGTATTTTAACGAACTCTTTTAGATGAAGTTCTACCTCCACTGCTTGTAGAACACTTCTTTTTGTATGACTTGGTGGTGGTGAAGGAAGAGGATCATGCATGTGAGGAAATGGAGGAGTAAAACTAAAAGCATGCATTTGAGAAAACAGAGGAGGAGTAGGAGCCAATCAAAGTGTGCTACATATTCCACCAGAAAACTTTCTGCGGAAGAATGCTTCTGCCCATCTGTGGCGCTTGTGGAACAGAGATGTAACCCATCTGTTGCCTGGCAGTCCGTGCTTAGACACGATAGAGTGCCAACAAGACTCTCATTCTCTCGGGGTCAGTGACGCATAGATCATCTTGCTAACGTCCTTTTGTGCGTCTGGATCCTTCACATTCTGCCCAATATTTCGTCCTATATGCCATGAGCATAACCTGTGACTAGTTTCTGGCATCTAACGCTCCACCACTTTTCTAATAGACTCGTCTTGGTCAGTTAAGACGGACTCCGGCTGTTTCCGGTTCGTTGACTAGAGGAACTGCTCAAACACCCAACTGTAGGTAATTTGCCTCTCATCGGCTACGAGAGCGAATCCGAACACAACAGTTGCTCTGTGATTGTTGCATCCGACGAAAATGACAAGCGGTTTTCCATACAAATTTGTCTTGTACGTGTCATCTATAATCAACACATCCCTGTATGTCTGGTAGTCTAAAAGTGATTGTTCGTCCCTCCATAACATATTGGCAAGTTTGCCTTCTTCATCCTGACTGTAACTGTAGAAGAACTGATCCGACTCTAGTCCCCTTATGTTCATCCAAGTGATAGCTGACTGTGCATCTCCTTCAATCTGAGCGGCTTTCCTCTTCTCAGCCATCCTATTGTGTAGATCCTTTAATGTGAAGCCAACCGCCTCATGTACCCCGGCCTGCTCAACTAGCTGCTCGTAAACTTTGCTAGTGTGAACTTGCAATTCACGCAATGCTTCTGCATGGAAACAATGCATGCAAAACAGCAAAACACTCGAATACAAGCATGCAACACAGTCGAATTCATATGTGTTTGTATAGTATATCCTAAACCCTAAACTGTACATCTAAATATGGTTCGATAATGGGTTTCGTCCATAAAGATGTATAGTTCTAACATGGTTCCAACCAAAAAATGATATATACAAATAATGATACAAGAATTACCTTCAATCACTGAAACCAAATATGTCATAGCAGAGGAATTCAGAAATACGACGGTGCATTTGAAGGGGTTGACAAAATGTTATTCAAAATAAGGCTTCTCCTCCAAGCCATATTCTAAGTCTTCTCCTAGAAGCCAAGCCAGAGGAGACGGTGGAGACGCGGAGAGCCAAATACCACAATCTCAGAATGAAGACGTGGCCGCCTCTCTGCCACCGAGACTGAGTTACCCACCTACTTTCACTCTGCCGGAAATCCCACAAACACCCCCATATTCTTACCAAGCGCCTTTCAGCCCTCCGTCATCTGTGCAATGCCATCACTGCCCCTCCAAAACAATCTCAACGGCTAGTAATGAGCCACGTGTACAACCAAAAAAGGCTTGAATGCACACAGGCGCATCCCAGCCCCATTCTATTTTATTTAACTTTTTATAATTTAAGATTTGGTTTGTACCTAAACAATAATTTATCCAAAAAAAAAAACGAAAATGAAAGATAAAAAATAAAACAGAGGTCCTCCCTCCCTACAAAAGCAAAACTCAAGTTCTCTTTCTCTGTACCTTCCCCCGTGCCAATACGTTGAAATGGAATCTTACATCTTCTCTTTCTTAAAACAGAGGACCGCACTTATCTTCTCTTTTCTCTAAAGCATTCGGCCCATATGTGATAATGCCAACATCAATAGGATCAAATCATCGGGATGCAAATAAAAGAGAGAGATATCTTCTCTCTTGTTCAAGGATTACTATCTTCCATGCCGATTGCACCTCAAACTTGCACTAAAATAAAAGGAAATGATCACATCCAACAGCCTGTCTGGTTCTGCAGAAAATGGTCCAAACAGTCATTGTTGGAAAAGAAAGATAAAAAGAATAAGAGAATACATGGTGCTCATGACAAGTGTCGAATCTTATGGGAAGAAACAAAAGCCGACACTTTTTATATTTTAATCAGAAAGCCGGCACGTTGGGTTTGGAATTTATGCTCAATAATATCACAATATTATTACACGTATGAGTCACTGGTCACTGGTCACTAGTCACTAGTCACTATTCACTAGCCAATTTGGATGGAATTTATGCGCATTAATATCATAATAATATTCGGCGTAAGAGTCACTGCCCAGGCTTGACCAAAAAGAAAAAAAAAACAAGGTCACTGCCCTAGTGCCCACTGGTCACTATACAATTTTGGTTTTGTTTCTTTCCCAAAGACTACTGATTTCGCATCTGGCGAATAGTCAGCACGCGGGTGTGTGGCCTTCGTTGTACTTAGGCGTGTCAGTACCTATGAGTCTATGAGTCAGGTACAACTCTAATGCGAGCGTTGTCTTGTGCGTCCTTCTTTACTTCTAATCATTGGTGTTGACTAAGCCGGCGAGCAGGGTTCGAAGAAGACATGCGGCAGTTAAACTGTTAGGATTTTCTTCCAACCTCTTGCAGATTGGGTGCTTCTTACCTAGACCGCTTGGGGAATAAACAGAGCTTGTCAAGATTAAGACCGGAGTTTAGGTTCTCTTCTAACCTCTTGTAGATTGGATTTAGATTTTGTTACCGAAGTAACGACTCGATTTTCTATGGGTGTAGCGACTGACTCTGGGGTGCTTCAGCGAACACAGAGCAGGTGTGCAAACGACGGCCGACGCAAGTGTGCAACAACTTATTTAAAAGGTGCAAGTCTGCAAGCAGGGCTGGTGCAAGTGTGCTACGATGTGCGGATGATGGAAGCGATAATTGCTACTGCAACCGAAACTTGGTGCAAGTGTGCGACTTTGAGTTTGGTGCAGGGAAGTGACAAGCGCTCTGAAGAGGCTTATGCCCCGGAGAGACTTTGGTTTGCGGCGCGCAAAGGTTTTTGTGTGGAGGAGGCTTCATTTTCTCGTACACCATGATCCTTTTATATAGAGAACACAAATTGTTCTTTATTTGTGGATCAAGGCAAATAAACTCTTAATCAATCAGGACAATAATTTCTTAACTGACTCTAATTTAGATTCTCAAATATCTCCGAAATTTATTATAATAAAGAAATAATTTTGCTCTAAACCTTATACTCTCCCGAATAGCCGGTCTAATGGGTTTCGGTTCTTGAACAGATACTAAAATGTTATTTTAGGCCCAAATACTCCGCTGTTCAACCTATGTTTCTCTCCAACCGTGGTGGATGCCTCCGTTCCCCCACCATAAAACAACCCTTCATTCCCATTTCTTTCTTGTCTAATCCTCTCTCTCTTTTGCTGGCCACCATGACGACAGTCACTAAAGCCTCCGATTGCGTCCCGTTCAAACCCACAACCCCCTTGCTCTCCTTCTTCGACCGACTCCAAGGAGCTGCTTTCACCACCTTCGGCAAATCCGAATTCGACGCCAAAGAGTACGTCGACATGTCACTCAAGTCCCCACTGCGCCAAAGAGTACGTCGACATGTCACTAGTCGACATGTCACTAGTCCCCACTACGCCAAAGAGTACGTCGACATGTCACTAGTCCCCACTACGCCAAAGAGTACGTCGACATGTCACTTGTCACTATACAATTTTGGTTTTGTTTCTTCCTCAAAGACCACTCTCTCTTGTTTTCTTCTTCGTCTTCGTCTTCTTTCTACACATTCGGTGTTCAACCTCTGTTTCTCTCCAACCGTGGTGGATGCCTCCGTTCCCCCACCATAAAAACAACCCTTCATTCCCATTCCTTTCTTGTCTAATCCTCTCTCTTTTGCTGGCCACCATGACGACAGTCACTAAAGCCTCCGATTGCGTCCCGTTCAAACCCACAACCCCATTGCTCTCCTTCTTCGACCGCCTCCAAGGAGCTGCTTTCACCACCTTCGGCAAATCCGAATTCGACGCCAAAGAGTACGTCGACATGTCACTCAAGTCCCCACTACCCGAAACCCAGCACGCTTTCGATCAGCTCCCAAAATCAGCAAACGGCACCGTACCGCCCCAAGACTTGAAACACTTCATAACAGAGTACTTTGAGGTTCCAGGGGAAGATATAGTGCTGGCCGAGCCAGAGGATTACGTTTCCGAGCCGGAGGGATTCTTGGAGAAGGTGAAGAACCCGGAAGTGAGGGCTTGGGCTCTGGAGGTGCATTCACTGTGGAGGAATTTGACCCGGAAAGTGGCCGGTTCGGTCCACGATCAGCCGGAGCTTCACACTCTGCTTCCCCTGCCGAACCGGTTTGTGATTCCTGGGTCATCGTATAGGGAGGTCTACTATTGGGACTCTTACTGGGTCATTAGGTAAGCTGCTATTTTTTTTTTTTAATTTTAATTTTTGGGTTGATTTTGACCATGTTGTTTGAAACTTATACACCAATCATGATTGAGCTGATTTGTGTTTTATGATGTCAGGAATCATGCTATTTTTCTTAATATTTTAGGCCGCGTTTGCTTTCAATTTATAAATGGTGTACTATATGTTATTGTTTTCTTACTGCTTATTCATGTTTGGGCTAGCTCATCACTTAGCAAATCCTTTGATGAAGATGATTGCATCCTTTTGTTGTGCAGGGGATTGCTCGCAAGTAAAATGTACGACACGGCCAAAGCAATATTGGGTAATCTCATTTTCTTATTAGAGGAATATGGATATGTCCTCAATGGAGCAAGGAGCTATTATACTAACAGGAGGTAATGCATCTCAATTCAATTCTTGAATATCCTAGCTATTTGGCTTACTTGTCCTTTATGTTGCATTATGATGATTGGAAGACTCTTTATCTTCTGCTGAGGTTTTAGACTAGAGACTTAACTGTATGCCTTTGTAGTGTTTCTAATCTTGGATGCAAACTTTGCAGTCAGCCGCCTCTTTTGAGTGCTATGGTTCAGGAAATAGTTAAAAGGACAGGCGATGTCGAATTGGCTGCGAAAGCTCTCCCTGCCCTGATCAAAGAACATGAGTTCTGGAATTCAGGTATTATGAGTATCTGTTTACATCATAGGTTCACAATCTCTTGATTTCCTTCCTTTAGTGTTTATATTTGTTTTTTATTTTTTCTGTAGTTGGTTTAATTTTTAAGGTTTGCTGTAATTTCTACTTTGTAGGTATTCACAAGGTAACAGTTCAAGATGGTGAAGCTCAGAATTACGCGTTGAGTCGGTATTATGCAATGTGGAACAAACCCCTTCCCGAATCTTCAGAATTTGTAAGTCATCAGCTTTATTACAAAAATAGCTGAGTGTTGCTTTTATGAAAGTTGGGAGAAGCGGAAGAAGGAGAAAAGAGCAAGTGTATTTCTCTAACCGTCGTGTGTGCCTTGCAGGCCAAGGAACATGCTTCCAAGATCCCAGATGTTTATGAAAAAGAGCGTTTTTACCTGGAACTGGCTTCAGCTTGCGAGTCCGGATGGGATTTCAGTACAAGATGGATGAGGTAAATATCTGGAGGGGAATTCTGTTTTTTTTTTTTTTTTTTTTTGACTTTTAGGATGTCTAGATTTTTTTATAATCAATTCATAAAGAGATTGTTTTCTGACAGGAACCACTCAGATTTCACAACACTGGCTACCACATCAATTTTACCTGTTGATTTGAATGCATTCTTACTGCAGGTATATAAAATTCACAAAATATCAACAGAAAGAATTCCTTTAAATTAGGGCTGACATTTGTTTACCGAATAACAGAAATCGTTCCAAATTTGGAATGAATCGAAACCAAACTTTTACCAAATCGAATTTTACCATACCGAAATCCTAGTAAATTTACGGAGTTGGATAATCTGGTACAGTAATGGTGTTCAATCCGGAAAAATTCAGTATTCCTTAACCGAATCACTACATTTATTATATATATTATGTGTATGGATAATATATATATTGTTTAATACTAATAGAACAATACTATGTAGAATTCTTACCACAAATGACCCCTGAAATTGGCAAGTGTATCACATTTCATCCTTTATATTTTTGGAGTTAAATTTCATAATTTAGGTTGGTTGCACTCATGAACTTATTAAAGAAAAGGAAAACACTACTAATTCTCACCGAAACAAAAGGAAGGGAGAACACTATATATGTGTCATATGTAGATTGGTTGAATACTCAAGCTTAAATCCTTCCTCCTCCTCCTCCTTTAAATCATAATCTGTGAACATTACAATGTCTATTATAACTGTTAATGCAGATGGAACTTGACATTGCCTCCCTAGCAAAAGTCGCGGAAGTTTCGAACATTTCGGAGCGCTTCCAGAAGGCTTCTGAAGCACGGCTCAAGGCCTTAAAGACAATATTTTGGAATGAAGAGAAGGGACAATGGCTCGATTATTGGCTTAACAGTAGCACGTGCAATGCGGTAGCTAATCACAAAACTAATTGAGATTCTCTGATGGTTCTTATGTGATAGTGGTTGTCTTAACTTGTTCCTATTGATGCTTTTGTAGGAAGAACAGACCTGGGAAGCTACTAACCAAAATCACAATGTCTTTGCTTCAAACTTCGTCCCCTTGTGGCTGGAGTCGTTTTACTCAGGTTTGTTCTTTTCTGACCCAAAAATATCAACATATGAGATTAAACTTGTGTGTTGGTTTAAATCCATTTTTCTATATCATTCACCAAACCACATAAATTGCATACTGAGAAAGCTCCTCTCTTTTTTTGTGAGTGAAGATGCTTCTCTGGTGGAGAAAGTTATGAAAAGTTTTAAAAGTTCAGGACTGCTCTGTGATGCTGGTATTGCAACATCACTGACAAATTCAACTCAGCAATGGTAAGTGAACAAGCTAGCTTCAACTATGTAATTGAGACTTGTCATAAGGTTCTTCTTATTGTCAAAACTCGAAAAGGGACTAATGTGAACTCAAAATTCACAGGGACTTTCCAAATGGCTGGGCTCCATTGCAGCACATGATTGTTGAAGGTTTGGTGAAGTCAGGATCAAAAGAAGCAAAGGTGCTAGCAGAAGACATTGCTGTGAGGTGGATCAGAACCAACTACGTCACCTACAAGAAAACCGGCGCTATGCACGAAAAATATGATGTCGAAAAGTGTGGACAATATGGAGGTCCTGGGAAGCAGGTATTACTCTTGATCCGTTAGATTCAACTAGGTACAAAAATAATCGATCAGCTTAAAGTTTCTACAGGTTGTTTCACATTAATTTGTTTATATTTTTTCGAATGCAGATTGGATTTGGATGGACAAATGGAGTTGTATTGGCATTCTTGGAGGAGTTTGGATGGCCTGAAGACATAAAGATAGATTGCTGAAAGAGTTTAGCCAAAATGAGTGAACTTAACACATGAATGAGATATGTGAAAGTAAATAAATCAAGGGCAGCAAATAAAGTAACAGTTCTCCCTATTATTTTTTCTTCTTAAATTCTTGTTATTGGATCTTATGACTCATTTAAGCTTTGATATTGCATGTCCTATAAATCATAGCTCACTCATTCAAAAAGGTCTATCTGCCTACTTTCAAGAGACACTGACTTTTGATCGTAACTATCATATTGAGTGAGTTATGGTCATTTTGACAACCTAGGATGAATCTGTTCGGAAATCTGCAGATCCGTCGACTTCGACAGAGTTTTGTGATCAGCTCATTTCGAACTACATTGTGTATTTTATATCAATAGAAAGCTATGGATGTCTAGTTTTCAGAACTTTTTACAGTTTGTCAATACCCTCTTTAATGAAGAATTTATGACTGTTTTAGTACACAAAGGTCATGCTACGCGTGAATATGATTTTCAACGCGAATTTTTATTTTAAGTTGCATCACGCTCTTATTTCAAAACTTGTACACGGGCAAAGATGAATCCAAACCAGAATGCCCTTTGTTATGGATACAAAAGAAACCATTCTTACAACAAATCTAAGATGACATGTGTGGACCTATCAAACCAGAATGCGGACCTTTTGTGTATTTTAAGGTGCTGGTTGATGCATCGACGCGTTGGTCACGTCGCTTTGCTGTCCACAAGCTGCATTTGCCAAGCGTTTAGCTTAAATCATCAAGTTAAGGGCTCACTACCCTGACCATCCTATTAAATCTATTAGGTTGGACAATGTTTGAGAGTTTACCTCCAAGACATTCGATGATTATTACATGTCTATAGGGATTGAAGTTGAACATCCCGTTCGTCATGTTCTTTATCAGAATTGCCTTGCAGAAGTCACTCTTCAGCAACTCCAGCTAGTAGCTTGGGCTTTTGGTTATGGGAACCAATTGCCAGTTTCTGCATGGGGATATGCAATACTGCATGCAGATATGCTTATTCGTTTTAGACCTAATGCCAACTAGATGTTTAGTGCACACCAGCTGGTTACTGGTTATAAACTCAATATTGTGCACTTACGTATTTTCTGTTGTGCTGTTTATGTGCCTACAACGCGTCTTTTGCGTACAAAGATGGGTCTACAAAGACGTTTAGGTATATGTTGGATGTGAATCCCCAACCATAATTTGCCAACAACCACTGGAGATCTCTTTACTGCGGGTTTTGCAGATTGTCACTTTGATGAGACACACTTCCCGCCGTTAGGGGGAGATAGGAATGCTCACATTCCGGTTGAACGTTAGGAATTGACATGGTGTGCCCCCAACGATTTGTCTCATCATAATCCTTGCACTACTCAAAGTGAGTTAGAAAGTGACGAGATCACACATACCTGCTGCAAATGTGCCGGTAAGGATAGAGATCCCATCATATGGGATCAGTTCAGCTACCCTAAGACCTAGTGCCGTCGGCACCCCCTCAAGAGAGGGTGACGCCAGCGGCGGCGCCATCGTACTCCGTGACATCGCTGTTGCTGAATCGGATCGCAACGGTGCCACTAATGGACTTTGAAGGGGCAGCAGCTTCGGCCTCGGCTCCCACCAACAAGAGGGGGAGACCGTTTAATTCTCGAGATTTAAAACCTCGAAAGAAGCGAGTTGCGAAGGTACAATTTAATCCGCTCATCATCAACGAGATTGTCTCTGACTATAGTTATGTTCATGATCAACTGTGTGTTTTCTATGGGACGCCACAAAACCTTTGTTGATGTCAGAGAACACATAAATCTCAATTACACAAGTGCACACGTGTATTTGTGGATAAAACTTCCACGTATGTTGATGATGTAATCGCTTACTCCGTTGCAGAGTGTCAATGTAGAGCATATTGGCCGAAGTAGAAAGAAGCAATACAGGCAGAATTAGACTCGTTAAATAAAAGGCAAGTATTATGATATGTTAAGTTCATCCGGAAAGACGTTAAACCTGTTGGACATAAGAGAGTCTTTGTTCGTAAGTGTAATGAGAGAATGAGATCATGCGGTATAAAGCAAGACTCATGGCGCAATGTTTCTCTCAACGACCTGGTATTGACTACGATGAGATGTATTCTCTCGTAATGGACATCATTACTTTCCGCTACTTAACCAGTTTAGTAGTGTCTAAAAAACTGAGTATGCAGCTTATGAATGTGGTTACAGCATATTTATATGGGGATATAGATACAGATATATACACGAAAGTGTTTGAAGGACTTCTAATGCCTCAATCAAGTGACTTTAAACCAGAAAGTCATTGTGCAACTAGATTGTAACGTTTGTTGTGATACTTGATTGGGAGGGGATGCAAGAACGTTGATTTATGCCCATGTGTGTTCATAAGAAAGACAAAGTCTAAACACAAGGATCCATTCCGTCTTAAAGAGGATGATGAAGAGATGCTTGGAGCTAAATACATGTATCATAGTGCAATTGGGGCACTTTTTTATTTGGCACAATATACCAGACCAGACATCGCTTTCGTTGTGAACTTATTAGTTAGATTTAGCTCAGCGCCTATTATCGTCATTGGAATGGTTTTAAACATCTGAAAAGTTCTATTAACTTGGGTTTGTTCTACCTCTTTAGCACCAGATAGGTTTCCACCACCGGTCATCCTCACACCGACGCCACCAGCAACCCCGGCAGCGCCGTCATACGCCGCGAAACTGCCGCCTGCACCGGCGACGTGGAGACCGGCATAGGTGATGATTCCGGCCCTTCTTCATCCTTCAATGGCCTTCTCTCTTACTCAAAGATTTCCAATAACGTGTTAGTTGGTTTTGCATATGGTGGGTATCTCTCTGACCCGCACAGTTCTTTTATAATGTGCGACAACAGAAATTCTTGAACATCCAAGTTAATCAAGTGAGTTCAGATGCAAATGTTGCAGATTTGTATACCAAGTCTTTGGGAAAATCTATGTTTGTGAAATATGTGAAGAGCATTGACATGCGCCGTTTATCAGAGCTCTAAGTTGGTTAGACATCAGTGGGAGTCTACATCACATGTCAGTCACAAGTATAGTGTTTGGTGCGTTGTGCTCTTTTCCCTTCGTCCATGCATTTTATTTTTGCCCAAGTGGTTTTTGTTTTGCTGTCAAGGTTTTAGTAAGGTAACATGTTATGCACCGTGTCACATTAGGTACGCGACACAAGGGGGAGTGTTGTAGGAAAGTTATTTCCGTAACTTTCGTGGTGTGTCTTAACCTAATTAGACTAGATTAGTTGATTATGTAATAGATAGAGAATCCCTGATTATTCGGGATACTTGTTGTAATGCCTATATAAAGGACTCTATATCAATCAATAAAGTAACAATTCTCCCTATTATCTTTTCTCTTTAAACACCTCTATATTTCGTAATTAAAGCATCGAAACATACTACTTGGATTGAAGGAATATAAAAATAGACCGCTCTTGGTGCTTGCTTGGTATAGCTTAATTTTCAAATAAGCAATTAAGCCATGTGAAGGTGTAACCAATCAATGACTACTTTTTTTTTTTTTTTTTTTTTTTAAAAGCTTTCGAAATGAAGTTTATTATTTGAGCTTATTTTCAAAGTTTCAAAGTCATACTTATATTTTAGGGGCATTCTGATTTTAGCCCAATAGTAAAGAAAACTTTTATGTTTAACCCTTTTTTATTTATAAGCCTATTTTACCCCTACTTATAAGTGAACAAAATGTCTACCTAACTAACAGGTTTTTTTTTTTTTTTTTAAATAAAATAAAATAAAATACATATGCAGTATACCTTCAAAAAAGGTAGAACAACATAACAACTACATAAATGTTGTACCTTCAAAAGAGGTAGAATAATTTATATGTAGCATACCTTTCAAAGAGGTAGAAGAACATACATTTGAAAAATGTAGAAGAAGACTATGGGTAAAGTTGGAGTTAAAGTAAAAAGATAATGCAATAAATGCATATAAGTGGGTTGAAACTAAAAAATTTGGACTTTTACCAAAAGTGAGTAATATTCAAGGGCTAAACCCAAATTAACTATATATTTTATTAAGAACTGTTCAAGGAGAAAAGATAATATGGAAAACTGTAACTTTATTAATTGATAGGAGGCCTTTATATAGAGGCATTACAACAGTATCCTGGTAAATCAGGGATTCCCTATCTATTATAGAATCTATCTACTAGTCTAATTAGGTCAAGACACACCACGGAAGTTACGGAAATAACCTTCCTACAACACTGCCCCTTGTGTTGAGCGCCTAATATCTTCAACAGTGCTTACCACGTTGCCTCGCTAAAACCTTGCCAGTAAAACAAAAACCTCTTAGGCAAAAATAAAATGCATGGATGAAGGGAAAAGAGCACAACACACCAACACTATATTTGTGAATAACATGTGATGTAGACTCCCCATGATGTTTAACCAACTTAGAGCTCTGAAATACCTTTCATGCCTAGGCTCTTCATATGTTCCACATGCATAGATTTATTCAAAGACTTGGTAAACAAATCTGCAATGTTGGCATATGAACTCACTTGATTAACATGGATGTTCAGGAACTTCTGTTGTTGTACATTGTAAAAGAACTTAGACGATATATGACAGGACCCGCCCCAGATTTCACTCTGAAACCCGGATAAGGCCCTGCGGGGACTACCTTAAGATTAACTCTATCGATAAATCGATAAGCCAATCTTAAGATAGACAACCCTAAAACCTACAACAAATAAAACACTTCTAAATTCCAGTTCCAACCGAAACACCTGGAGCCACCTGCTCCCCAAATCACAACAACCGCCACAATAAACCCAAAATCAAACTCAATTTACTTACAAGTAATCAGAGCAATCTAATACAATGAACTGGAATTACAAAACAAGAAATAGAATATAAAGATAAAAGAGTAAGGGATCACAGATCCCACCTAGCGGAAGCAATAAGGGTGACAGCTATGCCTCGACTCCGAGTACTCTTGACCTCTGACTATTACTCTGCACACTGGGCGATTTAAAACGAAAGGCCCAGGGAAAAGTAATTTAAAAACGTTAGAGTGAGTGGATAAAAATAAAACAATTTAATATAATACTTTAATTGAAAGTATCATATTACTTTCCCAATATTTTAGTAATAAAAACCACAATGCATGCCTTTAATAAAACGTTTCACGTTTTAAGAAAATCATAATAATTAATCAGCCCCGCTGATATATCAAATAAACAAATAATGATTTTATTCATATATGTATTTCAAAACGAAATATTTTTAAAAATCAATTAATAATATTTCACGACCAATCCCATTGGTCATATAAAAAAAACCCCAGCCCCGCTGGTTCGGGAATTTATTAAATAACAGAAAGTCTCATAGAGAAAATATTCCCGAAACCCAAATGATATAATATCCTGACCAATCCCATTGGTCATATCATATAATAAAATAGGAGAACGTCATTACCACCATTTAATAATAGCCTCCAAGACTAAGGGTCAGAGCCTCCAAGACTCTCTATAGCGTTCGTGTCCCACGCTAAACCTCTACACCACAACTCCGTCAACCACCGAGCGTGAATCTGACATATATGGTCAAGTCATCACCTCGCGTGGGATGAGGTCAATAAGCTAGCTAGCATCAATATATATCTGGACCCTGATATGGTGAAAATCCGAAAACAAAACCGAAAATACGCTTCCCCTTATATATAAATCCGTACAGTCCCCGACCGTACATCTGAGGCTCATATATATATATAATCACATAAACTCGTAGCCTCAAAAGAATATATATATACATCCGACATGTCCCACATGTCATAAAATAAATATAAAAAATAATATATATAACTTCGACATCTCAAATGTCGAAAATCACAAATAATGAAATAATAAAATCTCCGGAAATCTCATTTCTGGTCTTTTCAATATAAATATATTTAGAATGCTCAAATATGATTTTATCAAACCATACTATTTCCAGAAATCTCATTTCCGATTAAAATTACGTACGATTCAAAATAGTAGTAAACATATACCCCAAACCCATATTTTCCTTTAAACATTAAATGCTCAAATATCATAATCATATAATTTCGATAATTATCAACCAGTTCTAGAAATTATTTAATTAATATCAACTTCATTTCAATAAAATAATTATGCATGCATTTATTTAAAATAAAAATCCACTCACAGTACTGCCGAGCGCGCTGCTAATCTGATCTCTCGTCCCGTCGAATAACCTCTCGACCTTTAACAAGGACGAAATTCTAAATATTACGAAACTCGGAATTTACTTATAATCGATAAATCTACGGACGTCCTCACTCGTCCGAAACTTCCAACTTTTCCTTTTTCACTTATCGGTATAGGAATTTCGCCTCAATACCGAGTAATCTAAGTCTGAAATTACTCAGGACACCCACTCCGTGTCCGATTAATTCTTTTCCTAGTTATTCCGTCGTAAAACCCTTTTTAATCAGCTTTTAACCTTTTTACGGTAAGTCAACAGTAAAAACTACTGGTTAAACAGTAATTCTGAAAGTCAAACAGAAAATGGTTAAAATTCAATTACTATTTACCATTTACTGTTTACTGTTTACTATTTACTGTTTACTTTTACCTTTTACTGTTTTACCATTTACAGTTACTGTTCATCATCTTCAACATTTTGCTGCCGGAACAGTGGCGCCGCCGCCACCGTTGCCGGAACAGCAGCGCCGCCGCCACAGGAGGCCGAAACCACCTCCAATCGACGCCAAATTTTCACAGCACCACCGCCACCACCTCGAGGACTCATCCCCGTCACCTCCGCCACCAAAAACCCACGCAGCCGCCGTGTACGGCGGCCGGTACGGCGGCAGTACTGTTCAACCTCCAATTCTCTCCAAATTCAACCAATTCAACATCAAAATACACCCAATCAACTCCAATCATCGTCCTAAACCCAATCACAATCTCCAATTCGGAAACCAAAAACCCTAAAAATTTCAAAATCTAATTTCTCCTTACCTGGTGCAATTCGGTTCAATTTCTTCCATGGAATGATTGCACACGCCAAGGTCATCAATTCCCCCCAAGAATTGGACCGAACCATGCTCGGAGGAGGGAGTTCCGTCCGATCGGGGGCGATCGGTCTCGGGCGTCGCACCGCCGAACCGCGGCGTGAAACGCCGCGCCGCTGCCACCGACGCGATGAGCAAGCCGAGCCGGTCCGAACGTGACCGGTGCGCCGGCCCAGTTCGGCCGGACGGCGGAGATTCGGCCGGAGGCCGAGCTGAGTCGGGGGAGAGGAGAGAGAAAGGAGAGAGAAGAAAAGGGAGAAAAGAAAAGAAAAAAAAGAAAAAAGAAAGTTTCCCTTTCGGGAAATTTTCCATTCCCGCTATTTATACTCGTCCAAAAACGGCAAAATCCCGTTTTTACATCACAACTTTTTCGTACAAACTCCAAATTAGGCGTGCTACGTGTCCTCGAACTTGTTTCAACATCCTCTACCTTATCATGAAACAAAAACCTCGATCGGGTCAACTTATTTAAAAGTCAACATTTAGAACTTCCGATTTGCAAAAATAATTCCCGAGGAGTAAAAGTAGAAATAAACCAGTTAAAAAGATAATTCGAGGTTCGGGTCGTATCAATATATGCTTAGTGTTATCACCCTTGATAAAACCCAACCTCATTTGCTCTATGCATGCAACATTATCTTCATAGATATACGTAGGTTTATCGGTGGTAGACACTAGTCCACACGAATCACGAATGTGCTGAATAACTGACCTTAGCCAGACGCACTCTCTAACAGCCTCATAGAGGGCAATGATCTCTGCGTGATTCGATGAAGTAGCAACCAAATTTTGCTTAGTTGATCTCTAGGATATCGCTGTATTTCCCATGGTAAACACATAACCAATTTAGGAACGCGCAGGATGTGGCTCAGAGAGATACCCAGCATCTGCAAATTCAACTAACACGTTGTTGGGAGTCATTAAATAAGGGAGACGACCATCAAATGATGAAGGATGGCCGATCATGGCGTCACCACCGGTCTCCATGCCGCCGGTGGCCTCGGCGGCTCCAAGGCGTACGGCGGCGCTGCCGGGGCCGACGATGGCGTCGGTGTGGGGCTGACCGGAGGTGGAATCCTCTCTCTTGGTGCTGTAGGGGTAGAACAATCCCTTGTCTAAGGAACCTTTCAGTTACCTAAACAGATGTTTGATACCGTTCCAATGACGATGCTTAGGCGCAGAGCTATATCTAGATAGTAAGTTCACAGAAAAAGCAATGTCTGGTCTAGTGCATTGTGCTAGATACAAAAGTTCCCGAATCGTACTCAAGTATGGGTACTCAGCACCAAGAACCTCTTCAACATCCTCCTTTGGACGGAATGGTATCCAGACTACGAACGACCATTGGAGTAGACAATGGCGTGCAAATATCCATGTTGAAACGCCTGAGCATTTTTTGCGTATAAGCAGACTGGTGAACCAGATTTCCTTGGTTCTATGCTCTAACCCAAGTCATAAACAGAACTTAGTCTTTCCCAGATCCTTAATCTCGAACTCGGATTTCAAGAATTCAACTGTCTCTTCAATCTCACGTACCGATGACATTCATGTCGTCAACATAGACTGCTACAATAACAAATCCCGAGTTGGTCTTTCTAATGAACATGCATGGGCATAGGTCATCGTTCGTATATCCCCTCCGAATCAAGTACTCGTGATAGGAGCACAATGTGCGACGATATTAATGTGTTTATGTCATCGTTTATGCTTTGTTTAACCCTTATTTGTCTAAGATAGAGTCGTAATTTAGTTTAGTGTCGTTTTGGTAGAGTTTTGATGAAATATGCTTTAGAATCTGAAAAATGACTAAGTTTAAGAAATCTGGAAAATAATGCAAAAATATGTCTTTTTCGTGATTTTGAGACGAGTGGAAAATTGACCTATCCTTTTCCAAATTTGTTGAAATTTGGTTTACATTTTTATGGTGTGCTAAAGGGTTTTGTTTCAAAATTACAGATCAATCGGAGTTCGGGAAGTCACCCAAAAGATGGCTGTAAATCAGCAGTTCGAGCAAATCAATCCAGGGACTTCCAGGATTTTTCCTGGGATTGTGTCCCAACTTCAAAAATTCATTCCCGACGTTTCACAAGGAATTTGATCAAGCCCTTATATATGAGGAAGCTCTATGTGTCTAGTTTATCTGAGACTTGGAATCGCATCAATCGGAGTTCCACGGAGAGAGTTATGCCAGTTTTACCGGAGCAAGGTCATATCTGCCGAGAAAACCAAGTTTCTGCCTCTTTTCCTTTGTTTCTGTTTTCGATGGACATTTTGGCTTACCATTGCATACTTGAAGATTGTCCAAGCTTATTGAAGGATAGAGGAAGACATTGATCCAAGGCAATTGTGGAAAACACGAAGAAAAAGAAGCTTTCCTAGTCGAGCTAGGAAAGGCTGCCAATAGGCAAGCCTACTGCCGGTTCTGTATTCTTGGCATTTTGGGGTATTTTCTATGGATCAAGATCATCCAAATGGAGTTGTCAAGTCCAAGTAAGAAGTCCATGAAGATATGCAGCCCATGCTATAGAGAAAATTCAGAAAAAAAGTCCAAGAATGCAATATTTATCCCACAAGGAAACATAAGCCAACTAGGACAAGGAATTCCATTTCCTTGTGTGACCGGCAAACCCTAGCCTTTTCTATATATAAAGCAACGAAATTTTCAGAAGAAGGATCATCTCATCTTTTGCAAAGCACTAGCCTAAACTCTGCCGAAATTTCTCCAAAGTTCTAAATCAAAAGTATAAACACAAGCCTACCGATTCCACCATCTTCCATCAAATTCAGCCGCACCTCACCTTACCTACTGCCGTGCCGTACACCATTCACCATACCTAAAGATATGTTTCCAATTTAAAAGTGGTTAACATTGTTCATAGAAACTTACATGTTAATAGGATGAGTGACACCATACCTAAAGATATGTTTCCAATTTAAAAGACTTCGTGCTTAATTACTCTTTGTGTTTGTCTTCGACGTTGAGTGTTTTCAAACATGATTAGTATAATTTTAGGATTCGACGTTGAGTGTTTTCTAAATATTTAAGAAGTCTAGAATGATTAGATAACCGTTGAGGCTCTAATTGAAATTGGAATTGAATAGAGTCTAAGAAACTTGAAGGAAAAGCTGCCGATTCTTACATGAGTTTTTGTTGTGTCTTTGTGTGTTTTGTGCTATGTGTTGCGTGAAAGATGATGATCAAACTTGTGAATATTAGACTTAGGATTTATTTTCAGCATTTTGATTTCGTGACTAGTGTTAGAGGGCAGCAAGCTGCCAACGCCAATACATCTCCCCCATGTGACGATTTTTGTTCATATGTATATATGTTTTTGTCTAACAATCTCATATTTCAAGTACCCTTAATCCCCGGCTTAGAACGATCCATACTTATGTCTATACTACTAACGATTGTAGGGTTATTATTGCTTGATGCTCGCTTTGGCGACTCATCAACTCGCGTAGACGATTATACCACATCCTTCCGGATTGTTTAAGTCCATAAAGCGATCTTCGCAGTTTAACTGCATAAGCACTCCATGGTTTGAAGTCTTTTGATTCGGGCACAGGAATTCCATATGGAACTCTCATGTAGATATTCGTATCTAAATCCCCATATAGATACGCTGTAACTACATCCATCAGTTGCATACTCAGTTTTTCGGACACTACTAAACTGATTAACTAGCGGAAAGTAATGATGTCCATTACGGGAGAGTATGTCTCCTCGTAGTCAATACTAGGACGCTGTGATAGTAGCACAAAATGCTACGTTATTAGTATGTTTATGCCTACATTTATGCTTTGTTTAACCCTTAGTTGTCTAAGATAGAGTCATAATATGAGGGTAGAGTACTTTGGTAAAGATATAATAAAAATGTGCTAATTATAGGAAAAAATACAGAAATTTAACAAAGTGCTAGAAAAGAATACAAGACTTAGTCTAATGCGAGTCTTAAAATGTATCGTTGATTTTGTAAAGTCTCGACCTTGTCTTTTATGAATTTAACTTCTCTGATTTTATGTAAATGCTTTGAACATTCAGCAATGGAAGGAATTACAACAATTGGACCAAGCAAAGTTGCCAAGAATTGCAAGAGAGTCAAGATGCTAAATCAGCAAGTTCCTGTGCACAACAGCCAGCTTCCATGACTTCCTCAAATCAGATCACTTAGAACCAAGATGCGTACCACATATGCAAAGAAAGATCTTTGAGTCTAGTTACCAACGCAACTGGAATCACATCAATAGCTATTTTCTAGAGGAATTTACCCCCGAATCAAGACACAAAGGTCAAAATCTACCGAGAAGGAAGCAAAGCATCGGAAGCATGACATCGCAGCCGCGCAGCCGATGCCAAGGCTCAGTCGACATGACACCTCGAGTCCGATCATGACATCTCGTGTCGGACACATGACACCTCGTTTTCAAGACAGGCCCAGACGTATCCCATGCGTATCCGCCAAGGTTTTGGCATATGACAAATCGTATCGGATACGGGCATCCTGTATCCGACACGGGCATATATCTTGCACCCACCCTACGCACGCCAACACGATGCCATCCTTACCGCTGCTGCTGCCATGCGTAGAGGCAAACACACTAAGGGGTCAGCGGGGCCAGTGCCCCCACTCAATTTTTTATTTAAAAAACAAAAACCTTTAATAATTCATTGTTCATGATATAATTGAATAGAGAAAAAGAGGAAGAGCGAGAAATAGCTGTAGACGTAGCCACTACTACTAGAGCTATAGCCCAAGGAAATTTACATAGAATTAATTATTGACATATGTACACATATTAGACTAACGTACTGATAATATATGTAAAATTATACAAGTCTTTGTTCAGTAGTCTCCTTGAGTTATTGTTTTTATATTAATCTCATACTTAAATCGGCTAATCCTACTACTACTCTTGCTGTTGTGAGTCCTTCAATCAACTTCCCATTTTCCGACTCCCTAAGAATCTCAAAAACTTGGTCTCGCATTCATTTGCACCGCTTTTGATGACAAATCTCAACACGTACATATATTTTAAGGAAAATAGAGACTTAAATTAAAATCCACAAAAAAAAATTAAAAAAAATTTGCGCTTCGCGCAAATAAAAGTCTACATTTTGTTTTTGCCCCCACTAACATAATATTCTACGTCCGCTACTGACCATGTGCATGCATGCCTCCGAGAACCTCACCAACCTCGTGCGCCAATGCTGCGCGCACATGTCCGTGACCTTGCCAAAAAGAGCCTCGCCAGGCCTTGCACCAGCAATACTCGCACATGCATGCACGTGTATCTGGAAGCCACCGAGAAGAAGCCCTGAGCACGCCAACTGCCCAAGCGTGCCAGCACGCATGCGCGCATGTCCTGCCGAAGTTGCCGAGAAGTGTCCGATACTGGCATTGAGGCTGCATTCGAGAGAAAGGAAGAAATTTCCAGTTTTGTGTCTTTGGGGCTGCAACATTTCCAAACCATTTCCAAACATCTTAGAATGTCTTAGAAGCTTCATAGACGTGTCCTAGACACAATAGGCAGCCCCTAATGCAACAATGACAAGGAAACCAAGTTCAATAAGGAAAAGAAAGTCAACACCCACTTGGATTGGGAAACTTCATCAAATAGGATTCCTTCTCCATTTTGGTTTTGTTAAACTCTCCAAAACTGAGTTTCTCCTTCTCCTATAAATAGAGGCCGGCACCCTTGAAGAAATTTGTCACATCTTAAACCAAAACACACAAGCTCTACCAAATATTCTATCATTAGTCCTACATAAGAGAATAAGCCGAAACCATTACCACCACCATCCTAAAAATCCCTTCCGAATCCCATAGCCTCCATTGGATCAACACCATTCGAGTCTCAAAAGGTGATCAAAATGTGTGATCCACTCCCTACGGTTTGTAATTTTATGGTTTTACGATTCTATGTCTATGTAGAATGTTTGTTCTTAGGGTATTTATTTTTATGTCTATGTAAAGACGATTTGTTGCTTGGTTTTGCATGTTTAAAACATTGGTAAAATTTCGTTGCTTGGTTTTATTTGTTAACTCTAGGTGTCGAAATTTATTTGTTCTAATAAGATAAAATATGTAAACTTAATATGTAGAAATCGTAGGTAGTTCTTTAGGGAGCATGTTCACAATTTGATTCTTTTCTCAACTTGGTTTGTTCTTTAAATCCGTGTGCCTTAAAGATTGATGGTCTATGCAATTGCAATGTGTGGGGTATTGGTCTCATTAGCAGAAATAAACATAGTTTAAGTCGAACGTTTAGTTGTCTTGATTTGTGTCATTTTCATTAGGGATCGAGTGATTTAAATGAACTTACATGGTAACAAGAAGAGTGACACCTTGCTTGTTAACTTGTCTCTGACAAAAAAGACTTTGAGCATAATTACTTGTTGTGTTTGATATCATCGTTTAGAGATTTGAAATATGACTAGTACAACTTTAAAGTTAGGCGTTTAATCACTTAAAATACATGAGGAGTCTTAATCGATTAGTAAACCTAGAAGGAGTTAATTAAGTTGGAACTAAGTCGAGTCTAGGATATTTTGTTGCATGCTTGCCGAGAGTCTTATTTGTGTTTTCTATGTGTTATGATAGTTTTTGATAAGTGCTTTGTGTGAAAGATGTCGACCAACATGTAAATAACAGTCTAGGAATTTAATTTCGTGACTTTTCATTCGTGTCTAGATATTAGAGACATCCTTTTGATGTCGAAACTCATTCAAACCCCTTTGTTTCATTCTATGTTTGTATATATGTGTTAACATTCTCATATTTCAGGTACCCTTAATCCCCGGCTTAGAACGATCCCTACTTGCTTATACTACTAACGATCTTTTGTAGGGTTATTATTTGAGAGCCGCTTAGGCGATTCATCACGCTATGGGAAGCCTTGCGCCACGAGCCTTGCTTTATATCGCAAAACCTCATGCTTCTCGTTACGTTTACGAACAAACACCCACTTATGTCCAACAGGCTTCACGCCCCATGGTACTAATTCAACAGGTCCAAAGACTTGCCTTTTATTTAGTGAGTCTAGTTCTGCCTGCATTGTTTCTTTCCACTTCGACCAATATGCTCGTCTCTGGCACTCAACCACAGAGCGAGGTTCAACTTCGTCATCATGGATAATCTCTTGCGCGACGGAATAAGCATAGCTATCATCGACGTGTGTGGAAGCTCTATCCACTAAGAGATACGCGTTTTTTAAGCTTATTGAGATTTCTTTGTTCTCTGGAGCTAACACGGGCTCTCTGCTATCCCACATGAATGCTTCAGTTAACTCATGGACATAACTATAGTCAGTGACAATCTCATGCGATGGATTCGCATCGTCGATGATGAGCAGATTTTGTGCCTTTATTTCTCGCTTCTTTCGAGGTCTTTTATCTCGAGAATGTTTCGGTCTCCCCTTCTTCTTGGTGGGAGCCGATGCCGAAGTTGCTGCCCCCTCAAAGTCCATCCGGGCACCGTTGGGATCCGATTCAGCAACAGCGATGTCACGGCATACAGTGGTGCCGCCGCCGGCGTCCCTCACAACCATAGGGCTGCCGACGACACTAAGACTTGGAGCAGCTGAACTGGTCCCATATTTTGGGACCTCCAACCTTGCCAGTACATTTACAACAGGTATGTGTGATCTTGTCAATTTTGCAATATCAGTGAAAACGTCGGGCATCGATTCCGCAACTTTCTGAAAATCGATAATGCGTTGCACTTCAAGTTCGGTTTGAGCGGTGCGAGGATCATGAAGAGACAAATCGTTGGGGGCATACCATGTCAATTCCTGACGTTCTCTATGAATGTGTGCATTCTTATCTCCCTCTAACGATGAGAATTGTGACTCTTCAAAGTGACAATCTGCGAAACGCGCAGTAAATAGATCACCGGTGGTTGGTTCTAAGTAGCGGATTATCGTTGGTGAATTATAGCCACCATAGATGCCTAAACGTCGTTGTGGGCCCATCTTAATGTGCAATGGAGGCGCAATAGGTACATAAACCGCACAACCGAAAGTGCGTAAGTGCGATAGATTGGGTTCATAACCAGTTACCATCTAGTATGCACTAAACACATTGTTAACAGTAGGCCTGAAACGAATAAGCATTGCTGCATGCAGTATTGCATATCCCCAAGCAGAAACTGGCAAGTTGGTTCCCATAACCATTGCCCTTAACACTAGCTAGAGATGCTGAATGGTGGCTTCTGCAAGGCCATTTTGGGAGTGAACATGAGGCACTGGATGTTCTACTTCAATCCTAACTGACATGCAATAATCATCAAATGCTTTGGAGGTAAACTTTGCAGCATTATCCAGCCTAATAGATTTGATAGGGTGGTCAGGGTGGTTAGCCCTTAAGTTGATGATTTGAGCTAAAAGCTTGGCAAATGCAGCATTTCTTGTGGACAACAACGCGACGTGTGAGCAGCGTGTCGACACATCAACCAGTACCATAAAATACTTAAATGGGTCACATTCTGGTTTGATTGGTCCACAAATATCACCTTGGATCCGGTGTAAGAATGATATGTTTTCAATTGAAGTTTTGGAGAAAGAAGGGTGAGCTTGTAATTTTGCAAGTGAATAGGCCTAAAAAATGAGCGATAAGTATTGGAAATTGTTGTAGTAGCAAAAGAAGAGGGAAGTGGCACCACCCCAGAAACCTGTGAAGAGAGGGGCGGCACGACCGGCGGTGTGAAGTCTGCCTCGTCCTCTGAGGCCTGGTACTCGGCCCCGGAACCCAGTAAAGGGTGGGGCGGCACCGAATGTGGCTTAAATGCCACGGCCTTGCGTGGAGCTTGGCTCCGACGCACATCGTGACGTTGAGTCTCGGTAAGTAGTTCTTCCAATCACTTTTTCGACTTGAAAAATGGATGTCTATGGAAGTTCTTTAGAATCCGGATCATCCTATCACGGCCAGGGTGGCCTAGTCGAGCATGCCAAAACTTGTAATCATCAGTGTTACAAAATTTGTCAGTGACAGCATATGATTCAAAGACACGGGCTGTAGTGAGATATAAGTCGTTGTCTTCAATGCACGACATCTTCTCTAAAATACGACAACAACAGTTCTCTTAAGAAGCAATGCATACATATTCTTCACCATTCTCAGCATAGGTATTCAAGTGATAACCGTTGGCACGAATATCCTTAAAACTCAGCAGGGTTCGGTTTGTTCTCGGCGCATAAAGAGCATCAATGACATTTATAACAGTACCATTTGGTAACATAAATTCAGCGGTTCCTCGACCTTTGACAACTTGCGAGGAACCTATCAATGTTGTCATTGATGAACGATACGACACTAAATCCATAAACAACTGCCTATTCTTTAAAATAGTATGGGTAGTTCCACTATCAGCTAGACACTCGACTGTTCCACGAGACATCTACAAAGAGAAGAAAATTTGTGTTAGTTTCTCGAGAGACACAATCTAATCACTACGTCGTAGGATAGAGAAAGAAAGGGAAATAAAACCCGGAGAGTGTATCACATGGCATTTGGACATTATAACGTCGACTAAAAGACATTATAATGTCGACTAAAGTCGGAAACATACAAGATTGAATGTTACATAATCGAGTAATGAAAATGAAGCATTAGCTTCTAGAAAAGTTGATTAACTTCATGACCAGACAACCCAAAACAAGGCCGAGACCTTGCACAATATGGTGTAAAACATCTTTGGATTGCCGAACACGGAAAAGAAGCAGAGGCCGAGCCTCCCTAGGCTTTACACGTCTGCACGGAAACCAAGGCAGCTCCTCAGGATGGTCGTACGGTGCACTTGCACCCGGGCTTTCTCGGGCCAAGCCTAGCTTCACCAAGATTGGGCCGGCGTTGGCCCATTGGGCCTTGACGTCTGTCCGAGCCTACTTTTTTTTTTTTTTTTATTCGGCTTTACCGAATCGGTTTTTTTTCAATATTTTTTTTTTTAAATCTTTTCCGATTTTCTTTTGCATTCTTTTCGAATTCGGATTTTAATGTAGGCATTTGGTGGGATTATAAGTCCAAAATTGACGGCCTATGTAACCAAAAGTGGCGTCACACGAACCACGTGAGTTGTTAATACACGAACCGTTGCATTAAATAAAAAGTTTGGGAGAGTTCGATTGGCAATTTTGGGACCCTGGTGGTTGGCCATTTTGGGCCTCTGTCTGCCCTTTTTCTTGGTTCTGGTTACGGAGAGTTCGATTGCTAACGTCACGAGGGAACGTCTCGAGGTTATACGGTTACGGGTATGTATCTCGAGGGGAGTACGCCCTTGATCGCCTTCGTGTCTCTCGGCCTTGCTACGATTACAGTTACGGTTATGGTTCTGGCTACGGCCTTTTCTCAAAACTATCACTGCCTTAATTTATGCAGTGCAGCGATGTCGGGTGACATCTGGTTCTCTGGTTACAGTCATCTTCAGACATTCGTATACGTCTTGTTATCGTTTATTGTTTTCACAAATGCACTTGTGCATTTCGTTGTTTTTATTTATTTCAATTTGATGCTGCTGCATTGCTCTATGTCTTTCTTTCTTTAGTTCAATCTAATTTTCGTATTTTCTCACAAAAAAAATATAAGTGAAAAAAATTATACCTAACCAACAAGATTTTTTGCAAAAAAAATTTCATATGTAGTACACCTTTAAAAGACATTGAACAGTAGAAGTTTAGATATTTGTTGTACGGTTGTACCTCTAAAAGAGAAAAAAAATAAAAAACTAGTTTATATGTAGCATACCTTTGAAATAGATAGAAAAATGATAAAAATGAAATAAGATACATATTATACCTCTGAAATGGGAAGAAAAGAATTCAATTGCAAAAATATTATCTTTAAAAAAAAAACCTTCATAAGAGAATAGAAAAAATCATCTTAAGAAACTATGGGTAAAACTAGAATTAAAGTAAAAAAATTAAGACTTTTACTAAATTGACTAATATTCAAGCGCTAAAATCACATTTTTGTTGTAGGAAGGTTATTTCCGTAACTTCCGTGGTGTGTCTTGACCTAATTAGACTAGATTAGATGATTATGTGATAGATAGAGAATTCCTGATTTATCGGGATACTTGTTGTAATGCATATATAAAAGTCTCCTTATCAATGAATAAAGTAACAATTCTCCCTATTATAATTTCTCCTTGAACACGTTATCAGCACGTGACCTACTTTGAGAAAAATCCCAAAGTCATGAAAAAAAAAAAAAAAAATTCCACAAACCCTTGGGTTTGTCCTTGAAAAAAATTCAGAAACCCTATATATTTTTCCCGACAACATTTTGTCTGAAGAAAACCAAGAAATCCTTTTTCCGACAACTTCTTTGTCGGAGTAAAGTGCAAACCCAAAAGCACAACCTTTTGCCGACAATATTTAAGTCGGAAAAGATTGCCCCCCTTTCGTTTTCCTTTGGGCACCCAGAAATTTTATCTGGGCACCCAAACCCCCTTCTCCGTCCGTCGAGTGCCTCAACAATCGTCGTTGTAGCTCCGCCATTGCCTTGAGCCGATCCAAGTCGAACCTCAAAGCCCTTGACCCGACACCGACGACGCCTCGACCCAGCAGCCTGGCGCCACCGCGTCTAGCGCCGCCATACTCACAGCTCAGACGAGGTCCCAAAGGCACCCCGAGCCCAGATCGACGTATACCCAGCCATGACGCTCGTCGTCTCGTCGAGCCTCCCTAGCTTCTACTGATCAACGCCGCCCGCGCTGACGCCATTCCCAAGCGCCGTCCTCCAATTCAGCAGAATCATAGTCGGGTTCAATTAAACCGACCCGTCTGCAACTGCTACAGACCTGACCCGGTGACAGGGCCTGATCCGACCCGTGTCAGGTTTGGGCCTTCTGTTTGACCCCAGCAGCCCTTTGGGCTCTTCTTCCTCTCACTCTCTATTTTCCTATTAAATTATTCATTTAATTATGTATTTGCATGTACTAACTGAATTATTTTTCACGTGCCCATATAGGAAAAATGTGGTCATTTGTCGACATATTACGTCGATGTGTACGACACAGAGAGGAGCAACTTTTTGCATTCGTCTAAGGATCAAAGCGACTATTGCAGTTTGCACAAGGAGTAGAACCGAGTTCTCAAGCGCCAATAATATTAAAATGCAATTCATTCAGTGAATTTAGAAAGTAAGCTTTTAATTAAAGTTCCTGCTTTTGAACTATACGAGATATATATATATATATATATATATTAGTCTTCCTCTACTCCGATTTCGGCCATTCTTATATCGCCAATGAGACTATTGGCGGGGACGTGACTCCCCTTGCGGTTGAAGTTTTTAAGTGATGGTCCTGAGGGAGTCACGTTTAAAAGGGAAATAACAAAAAATTATGCTTATGTGGATGTCTGAGTACGCTACTGTTTGAAGGTGCGTTATGATGTCGCCGGTTTTATGCATTGAAAAAAAAATTATGACCATATACGTCATAGCCCTTCTAATTTCGTTCTACATACTTGAATAATTATGATATATTCATACCAATACGACGTATCTCTTTTATTGTAGATGTCGTCGATGTCACGACCCGAATTTGAGATTCTTGATTTCGAGGTCATAGAATGCCATCGAAGATTTTCAGATGTGTAGTTTGCTTTTCAAAGCAAAGGTTTCTCAGCCATTCTGAATGAAGTTGTAACCACTACCCCATTTGGGGATTATGTCAAGGCCTAGGCACTCATTTTTTAGAACGCCATATTCATCCAACTCTGAAGCGACAACATATGTTGATAAAAGATCCTAAAAATTTTAAGGGACACGCTCCAGTAGCGATTAAATAATGTCCATGACATACTTATCCTAGAGATTTCATTGAAATGGGAAACCATTCGGTTTTTGGATTATGACATTAACACTGTTGGCGTAACAAAAATGATAGAGATCTTATCAATAAGACACTTGATAAATTCCCCATAGCCTATGTTGTCTTATGACACCCATACCGAAATTCAGTTGATTAGGCTAAATAATAATCAAAAAAAAAATTGAGACCTGTTGGAATTAAAAAGATTCATGAACCACAGGCTCACTATGGGAATGCTTCAAAATAAAAGAAATCAAAATCAGAATGCCCCGTATCAACAAGTTTCTAAACCGATACGTGGAAGAAATCTAAATGGCAGAAACCCTGTGACATGACGCTCCAACACTTGGAAACGAGATGGCGGAAATGCCGCAACTTCAGGGGGAGGCCAACCCGGCCATAGAACCCGTCAAGGTGGCAACGCGCCACCTCCTCCCTCGTCTCACAACAACAACAAAAGCACTAGTTTTGCTCCTTGTTACAAGTGTTGTTCCTCTAAGCATATGCACCGCGTGTATAATTCTAGCAAAGATATGATTAATGCCTACAAGAAATATATGCATTTTTTACAATAAGAGAATTATCATGCTGAGTGAACTAGGAATGACAACCTCACGTTAATCTCGTGGCTGAGCACTTCATTCCTGAAGTTAAGACTCAAGAGCCTACTCAAGCATTAGATGTCCCGGATTTTGATTAGTCTTTATGTTTGACTTTTCATTAAGAATTTTTCAAGTATTGTAATGGCTTTGCCATATCTTATAGACTTTGATCTCTTAGTCATTTTCTTTGGAATTAGAAGCTTACTCTTGGTGTATTAAATGTGGCAAGTTATTAAAATTCTCTGGTGTCCCATGTGCGGAGAATTTTATGTTTTAATGCAATCCTGGTTCGTGTTTTAACTACTCGCGTGGTTCTTGTGAAACACTATCGGATTACATAGGCTAAGTATTTTGGACGTATAATTCCACCTATGCTTCATATCAAAATCAAAATAAAAAAAAATTGAAATAAGAAGAAGCAAGGCACGACGTCATAGGCCCAATTGGCCGACGTCAACCCACATAGGTGAAGCTAGGATCAGCCCAATAACACAAGGGTGCTCTTGCACCGTCACACATGGAGGCCTCGGTCTCGTTTTCAGTGTCGGCCGAACGTGGTGCCATGCACCGTGTGTCAAGGAGGCACGGCTTCATTCTTTTCCGGCCATCAAGGTGCTTCTGCACAGTAGTTTCTAGAGGTAACTACCTCATGATGACCGCCGGCTTCATTCTTTTCTGGCCGATGATCATAATGCCATGCACCCTACCCAGAGAGGGTCGGCCTCAATCATTTTTCCGGCCACCAAAGGTGCTCTGCACCATAAAGTGCGAGGCCTCGTCCTCGTTTTGGTCTCCGATGATGATTGCTTGGTTATATAACATTCAACCTTGTATTTTTCGATTTTAGTCGAAGTTATAATGTCCAAATTCCATGTGATACACTCGATGAGATTTCATTCCATTTCTTTCTCTATCTTACGGCGTAGTGATTAGACTCCCGCGAGAAAACCACCCATAGTTTTTCATCTTTTTAGATGTCTCGCGGTGAAGTTGAGTGTCTAGCTGATAGTGGGACAACCCACACTATCCTAAGGGAGAGAGAGTCATTTAAGTATTTTGTGCAATATAGATGATCAATGACTACATTAATTGGAACCTCGCCAGTTGTCATAGAGCATTGATCCGTTAATGTTTACCCAAGGGTTCGGTTATCAATGTCATTGTCCGTATTCTATACACAAAAAAAATCGAATCTTGCTGTTTTTCAAAATTTAATTGCCATAGGTTATCACTTGGATATATGAGAATGGTTTCAATTACTTGTGTATTGCCTCTAATGAATCATTCTAGAGAAGAAGTTGAGTTAGATTCTATGGAAATATCTCTTTCCAAATCTTCTCATCGAATCTTACGATTCAAACAAGCTTTGATATTACATGACCTATAAATCATAGCTCACTTGTCCAAAAATGGTGTATTTTATACCGATGGAAATGTCTATGTGTCTACTTTCCAGAGACACTGACCGTTTGATCATAGCTATCATATTGAGTGAGTTATGGCCGTTTTGGTAACGTACGACGGATCTGCTCGGAAATCTGCAGATCAGTCAACTTCGACAGAGCTTTGTGATCAGCTAGGTTCGAACTACATTGTGTACTTAATATCATTGGAAAGCTACAGATGTCTAGTTTTCAGAACACTTTATAGTTTATCAATATCTTCTGTAATGAAGAAGTTATGACCGTTTTAGTACACAAAGATCATGCAGCGCGTGATTCTGATTTTCAACGCGAATTTTTGTTCTAATTTGCATAATGCTCTTATTACAAAGCTAGTACACTAGTAAAGATGAATCCATCGTTTTCCTTTGTTATAGACCCAAATGAAAACCATTCTTACACCAAATCCAATGTGATATGTGTGGACCTACCAGAATGTGGACCCTTTGTGTATTTTAAGGTGTTGGTTGCTGCATCGACGCGTTGGTCACGTCGCTTTGCTGTCCACTAGCTGCATTTGCCAAGTTTTTAGCTTAAATCATCACGTTAAGGGCTCACCACCCTAACCATCCTATTAAATCTATTAAGTTGAGTGATACTTGCGAGTTTACCTCCAAGGCATTCGATGATTATTGCATATCCATAGACCTTGCAGAAGCCACCATTCAGCGTCTCCAGCTAGTGTCAAGGGCATTGGTAATGGGAGCCTTTGCCAGTTTCTGTAAGGGATATGGAATACTGCATGCAGCTATACTTATTCGTTTCAGACCCACTATCAACCAGACGTTTAGTGCATACCAGATGGTTACTGGTTATAAACCCAATTGTGCACTTAAGTACTTTCAGTTTTGATGTTTATGTGCCTATTATGTATCTTCATCATAGAGAGGTGGGTCTACAAAGACGTTTAGGTATTTGTTGGATGTGAATCTCCAACAATAATCTGCTACCAACCACCACAGATCTTTTTACTGTGCGTTTCGCAGATTGCCAATTTGATGAGACACACTTCCCACCGTTAGGAGGAGATAGGAATGCTCACATTTCGGTAACGTTAGGAACTGACATGGTGTGCCCCCAACGATTTGTCTAATCATGATCCCCGCACTGCTCAGAGTGAGCTAGAAAGTGACGAGATCGTACATACTTGCTGCAAATGTGCCGGTAAGGTTGAAGATCCGATTATATGAGATTGGATTGGCTGCCTTAAGTTCTAGTGCGGTTAGCAATCCTTCCGTAGAGGGGAACACTGGCGGGGTCGCCGCCCTATGGGACGACGTCACTGTTGTTAAATCGGATCACAACGGTGCCCGGATGAACTCTGAGGGGCAGCAGCTTTGGCCTCGGCTCCCACCAGGAACAGGGGGAGACCGATTAATTCTCGGGATTCAAAACCTCGAAAGAAGCGAGTGCAAAGGCACAAACTAACCGCTCATCATCAACGAAATTGTCTCTGACTATATTTATGTCCATGTACAACTTAGTGTATTCTGTGGGACACCACAGAACCTTTGTTGATGTCAGAGTACACATAAATCTCAATCACACAAGTGTACACGTGTATTTATGGATAGAAATTCCACGTATGTCGATGATGTATTCGCTTATTCCGTTGCAGAGTGTCAACGAAGAGTATATTGGCCGAAGTGGAAAGAAGCAATACATGTAGAACTAGACTCGTTTAAAAGGTGTCTTAGGATCTGTTGAGTTAATCCGGAAAGACGTTAAACATGTTGGACATACGAGGGTCTTTGTTCGTAAGCATAATGAGAGAATGAGATCATGCGGTATAAAGCAAGACTCATGGCGCAATGTTTCTCTCAACGACCTAGTATTGACTACGAGAAGACGTATTCTCTGGTAATGGACATCATTACTTTTCGCTACTTAATCAGTTTAGTAGTGTCCCAAAACTTGAAGTATGCAGCTTATGAATGTAGTCAATGTATACCTATATGGGGATATAGATGTAAATATATACACGAAAGTGTTTGAAGGACTTCTAATGCCTCAATCAAGTGACGTTAGACCACAAAGTCATTATGCAACTAGATTGTAATGTCTGTTGTAATATTTGATTGAGAGAAGATACAAAAACGATGGTTTATGAGAAAGACAAAGTCTAGACACAAAGATCCATTTCGTCCTAAAGAGGATGATGAAGAGATGCTTTGAGCTAAATACATGTATCTTAATGTAATTGGGGCACTATTGTATTTGGCACAATTTACTAGACCAGACATCACTTTCATTGTGAACTTATTAGTTAAGATTTAGCTCAGCGCCTACGCATCGTCATTGGAATGATATCAATTATCTGTTTAGGTATCTGAAAGGTTCTATTGACTTGGTTTTGTTCTACACCTACAACACCAGAGAGAGGTTTCCACCTCCGGTTCTCCTCACACCAACGTCACCGGCAGCGCAGCCATACTCCGCGGAGCCGCCGACGGCACCGACGACGTGGAGGCCGAGTATGGTGATATGATCGACAGTTTTATGTCTTTCTCTGATCGTCTTCCTTATCTAAAGACTCCCAATAATGTGTTAGTTGGATTTACATATGCTGGGTATCTCTTTGACCCGCATAGTTCTTTTACAATGTGTGATAATAGAAATTCTTGAACATCCAAGTTAATCAAGTGAGTTCAGATGCAAATGTTGCAGATTTGTTTACCAAATCTTTGGGAAAATCTATGTTTGTGAAATATGTGAAGAGCCTAGACATGTGTCGGTTATCAGTGCTCTAAGTTGGTTAAAAATAAGGGGAGTTTACATCACATGTCAATCACAAGTATAGTAGTTGGTGCGTTGTGCTTTTTTCCCTTCAACCATGCATTTTATTTTTACTCAAGAGGTTTTTGTTTTGCTGGCAAGGTTTTAGCGAGGCAATATGTTATGCACCGTGTCACATTAGTACGCGATACATAGGAAAGTTATTTCCGTAACTTCTGTGGTGTATCTTGACCTAATTAAACTAGATTAGATGATTATGTAATAGATAGGGAATCCTTGATTTATCGGGATACTTGTTGTAATGCCTATATAAAGGCCTACTTATCAATCAATAAAGTAACAGTTCTCCCTATTATAATTTCTCCTTGAACAATTATCTTTTTTTTTTTAAGCAGTTTATTCCCTATGAGTAATTTGTTTGCAATCCTTGGTGAACATATTTCTTAGACTAAAACATTATGAATTCCTCATAGAGTAGTACATCCTCATGAGTGGAGCAAATCACCCGTTGACTATTGCAAATGGAAATTGATGTTTCCGTTAGCCCATTAGTTTGACAGAAACAAATTTTGAAATCAATATGGTATATAGTATACAGAAATAACTTACCTAAAAAGAAAATTTCCTGCAAACTTGAAGGGTACTATCAATAATAAATGAAAAATAATGGGTACATATTATATGTGAAAGATAATGGAAGATACTGGGTACATGTTAAGTTTAGGTACAAAATGCAATTCCGGGTGCATTCCAAACTTTGGAATCCAAAGTATGGGTACATTTAATATTTTTTTATTTTGTATTTTGGAATAGATACCTGGAGCACATATATGCACCCTTGCATAAAATGTACCCATTCATACCATTCCATTATAACATGTAGAAATGACAAATTACATGAGAATCATCTTTGAAAATGAGAATAATCAAAAAGGTACGAGAGAAATTTGTGGAGCAATAAGAACTTACCATTAAAATCCTTTAAAAACTAAAAATCCTTATCAATGTGTTAGATTTAAAAGGGAAAAAATGAAAAACTTACCTCGAAAGAGACCTTTTTTAGTAGCGAAGGGCAATATAGGCAGATATATAATACTACTTTTATTTTCATTGAATGAATAATCTCATTGAATGAATAATCTGACATGTCCATATATTTATGGTTAAATGCTGAGGTGGATGAATAATTTTGTCCTTTGATCAAAATTTGAATGTGTTAATCAAAATATTTTAGTCACAAGGGATGGGAAACTAATTCCCCCCCTATAAATTTAGTCAACTTATTTAGAAAGTAACTTTAAAATAAATTTAGTCATGAAAAAAGAAAAACTGACACTTTGCGTAATTTATCATTCGCGGAGATATTTGAGTGTGAAAGTTTTAGAGAACCCCATTTTACCAAACAAGAACAACTGTTCAGATGAAATTTCATCACAATAGATCTGTTAATAATTGTTCAAAGCATGACCAAAAGGCTATTACGAACAAAATAAAAGGTTGAACTTTAAGGGAGTTGTTCATTCCTCTTTCATCCCCTCAATATTAATTAGGCTAGATGTCAATGGAGCTTGTCTTTCATCCACAACTTGTTCAAGTTCGATAAGCTGATAAGTCTTCGTTTTCATATCATGCGAAAGAAAAGAAAAGTAAAAAACATACCTTCGTCGTCCGTGTTCTCCTCCTTCTCTGTCTCCGTCTTCTCTCCGACTCCGGTCGCGGATTCTACAAGGTATACGCGGGTTGTTTCAATAAGATTTACGCAAATGAGGTTAGATACTTAAGGAATTAGAGTTAGGGTTGGATTCGGTGAGGGAAGCTCCGGCGATGGGGAATATGAGGAGTCCTTACGCGCGGGTCACGGCGTTTTATGACTACTGGTTCAGATTTTGTACGGTTATTGTTGACAGTAGCCACAGAGGGGCTACAGCAGGCCCACAGACCGGCAGCTAATGTCCCAGGGGCCGGCCAGAGGCCCGGAACCGAACCAACAGCACCCGGCCTCGGGGTCCAGCAGTCTATCCTGCTACCAGGGACCCTGGGACCGGGAGCGCCTGCCTGCCAAAGAGGTCACTAGAACTGCCCTTTGGAGGGAACCAGTCCCACATCGAAGGGCAAGACCAAACCTCACGACCGGCCACCTATATAAGGGCCCCAACTACCCTCATTAATAGGTAACTGATCTCACTCACCGCTTACATACGTGCTCAAGTTGTATCTATCCCAACTGTACTAACTTAGGCATCGGAGAGGAGAAGACCGGCCCGCCCGGTAATCCCCTTAGTAAGCAGGTTTAAGCAGGAGATCACACGAGGATTCATCTGTATCTACCAGGCCCCAGGGTTTGTGCAGAAACAATTGGCGCCGTCTGTGGGAATCTTGGACAAGAAGCCGTGTAGGCACCACCCATGGCTGAGAGTTCGGAAGCAAGGCAAGAGAGAGGTACCACCGAGGAGGGGCGTATTGCATTAGTGCAAACGCTCATCTCCACCCTGGTCGTCACGCGGGAGCCGCATGACGACCAAGGCACCGGTCAGGAATGAGGGAGCTGTGGGAGGCCGTCCGGCATGCCGGGACCGGGACACCACGACAGCTCGCGCGGGAAAGGCCCGGCAGAGGAAGACACACCAGTGCACCGAGGCTTCTCCTTGACGTTCTCGGATGATCCGAGCGACCGATCGGAGAGCCCGCACTGTAACAGTGATCGTGACCCCACCTACAGCCCCGACCAGAGCAGTATGGCGGGGGAGATACGGGCAATGGCCGCAGAGGTCAGCCGTCTGCGTGAGGAGGGCGACAGGGACCGAGCCAAGTCCAACGCCCGGTATGAAGAGATGGAGGTGGTGAACGCTGCCCTGGTAGACGCCCTAGAGAGAGGGCAACAGCGCAGCGACGCTATGGACAGGGCACAAGTGGCACATCCGCCAGTCCGAACTCAGCAGTTTGAGGCAGGGCAGTCATCGGGCGGTCGGCCCAGTGATCCCGTGCGAGCAAAGTCACCGGCCGGGGCATGTCCGCCGAAGGGGGCGCCGATACCCCGCCAGTCCCACACTTCGTTTGTGGATGAAGTCGAGACCCCGACTGCACGGGCACTGCAGATGTTAGCCGACACCGTGTCGGATTTGAAGGCCCAAATGGAGGCCAACGAGAGAAGAACTGCACGGCCGATGGAAGGCGCCCGGTTCAATGAGCGTATGGGCCCTTTCTCGCACCGGGTCATGGAGTCGGGAAGATATGGTAACCAGAAGTCCCTCAAGCTCACCTATTCGGGGTCCGGCTGCCCGTACCAGCACCTGGACAGTTTCCGGTCCCAGACCTGCGCCAAGGGCTACTCTGATGCAGTATGCTGCAACATCTTCCAGGAAACTCTGTCTGGAGAGGCGCTTAGCTGGTTCTATGAGCTTCCGGCGAACTCGATCGAGGCTTTCGAACAGTTAGCCGACCGGTTTGTAGGCCGCTTCATCCTCCTGGTCGAGGGAGCCCGGACGTCGACCATCCTCTTCAACTGTATGCAAGCGCCCGAAGAGGAGCTGAGGACCTTTGTCAACCGTTGGCAGACGGCCACGGCCGGGGTTCGGAACCTTGACAAGGGCATCGCCGAGATGGCGTTCAAGCAAGGGCTCCGGCCAGGGAAGTTTTCCTACACCGTCCGGGTAGAGCTCCCGCAGGGGTATGATGAGTTGATGGCTATGACCATCCGACATGCTCAGGCCGATCACGAGACATATGGGCACCACCTGCTGAAGAGGAAGCGGGATGAGCAGCAGGAAGACCATCCCCGGGAGGAGAACCCCCCGCCCAGCCAGGAGGACAAGCCCAGTTAGCGGACTGAGAACCGCGCCGCTTGACCGAACCGGCCTAACAGAAACTGGCCACAAAGGCAGCAGAGGCCTTATCATGACAAGCCCCAGGGCGAGCACAAGCCGGCGCCGTACCGGCAAGAACGCCCCCTGGCAATCATGCCAGCACCACCGGCCGGTCAAGAGGTCTTCACCGCTCTCACCTCTTCATATGAGGATATTTTGCTTGAAAACGGGAACGCCATTCCCCCACCGCCCAAGAGAAAGTACCCGAAGGGGAAACTGACCATGGCACAAACGGGCAAGTACTGCTCCTATCATGATGAGGCTACTCATCGAACGAGCCAGTGCTGGGCTCTTAAGACAGCGGTGGAGGGTTTGATCGGTAAGAGCCAGCTCCAGCGGTATGTAGGGGAAATGAGAGCAGATCCCGACCGGGAGCAAGACCAGGGCTGGTAGGCTCGCCCAAGCCTCCGATTAGTTTGGCATACATCCGGTTTAACCGTTGTAACACCACAAGATATATATGCAAACTACTTTTGAGAAAATTCTACCGGCTCCGCAAGTTCAAATATATTCATAAGTCAAGCAATTATACAACCAGTAACCGTTCCGGAGAGTTTATAAGAAAAAAAAAAGAGAGAGCAAGGGGGCAAAATCCTAAGGAGCCACGCCTCCACCCTCAGCGGGCAATCCGCCAGCCTCTCCTGCGGTAGCCTCGTCGTCGACCTCTGTTCCGGCGCCGGCTCTGGCTCGGGGAGACTTGGTACCGTTGGTAAAAGAATCCAAGTCCGAGCGAGTCACTTCTTCCGGCTGCCCCTCCACCAGCTGCTGATGGATGTCCGACTGCTCATGGATATCTTCTTCAGCACCAGTCGGCATCTGGGAAGTGTCCAGCCACCCTTTCTCTGCCCATTCCTCGTACGCATCTGAGATGCCCGATTCCCTGGCCTTCTCCAGGAACTCTAGGAACTGGTCGCTCTGATGATACTTGAGAATGAACCGCTCGTAGAGTTCCGGGTCCTCCTCCCCGGTAGCAGCATCGGCATCGGCGCGCAGAGCGGTGGCTCCCATCTGGAGCTCATCCACCTTGGCTTCCAGCGCGGCCCTCTCAGCTTCGGCCCGCTCCTTCTCCCTCTCCAGGGTTCGGATCTGCTCCTCCTGCTTCTTGGCCCTCTCCTTCGATCTGGCCTTCTCCCGATCCGAGCGGGACTTCTCCACCTCCAGGCGCTACCGGGCCTCCGATAAAGCAGCTATCTGCCTCTTCAGCTCTGGCAGTTCCTCGCTCGCGTCCGGTTGGTACAGACTGTACATCAACTGCATAACAACAGAAAAAGTTAGTCAAGCAGCAAGAGAAAACAAGCTACAAGTGGTGTAGTGGCACCAGTTTGTGCTTACCCGAAGGACGGATTCCTTGCATTTTGGGCGGTTCCCGCCCGCCAGGGCACCGGTGACTCCAGGCCTGTCCAGGCCAAGGCTAGCCAGGTCCGCTGCCACCTGCCGAACGAATGCACTGTCCGAGCTTCCCCTCGGTGTCTCCGCAGGCGCGAGACTACTCTGCCGAGCGGCGGCAGCCTTCTCCCCAGCGGAGCCAGGCGCACCGCTGGTTATCTTGAGCCGTTTGGCCAGGCTCTCCCTGGACGAACCACCGGTGAGCGTCACCAGCGTGGACGGAGGAATGTCGGCGCCCCTCCGCTTCTCTCCCCGGCCGTCCGGAGAAGAAGAAGATTGTGCGCCTACCCGGGAGACCCGGGTCACGAGCGCGGGTGCCCCCGGACGGTTGGGGATCCGGCTCACTCCACCGGGAATCCTCACTGGCCCCCCGGTAGACTTGCCCTTACCGGGCACCGCCTTGGGCGCAGCAGGATGGCTCTTCACACGCCTCAGGATGTAGGCGCCGTCATCAACATCCATGGGCCTCGGCTCGGGATGAATCGTGAGCCGGCCGGACTCCTCGTCTACCGAGGTTCGCGCGACGATTTCGCCTTTCTCCTTCAGCTTGTTAAGAAGGTCTTCACCGTCCATAGAGAGAGTGGTTTCGTGCTTGGTGACCGTCCGGGAAGATGCACCTGCAGGACAAGCAAACGGTTAGTATTTTAAAAACAGAGCTAGCACAAGTATCACCTCTAGGGCTTGCTACACACCGGGATCCCGCCCGAGACAACAGTATTCCAGCACTTCTCGCCGGATGAAGTTGTAAGAACTTCATTCCAGATTGTCCCAACATCCGAGTACGGTCGAGATCCTCTCCTGCTCCAGGTCGGATAGCTCGAACGACTGGTCGCCAATAGGCTGGAAGGCGCCAGGAACCCGGTACATCTTCCCACTCATCTGCCACTTCCCGCCCGCCATCACCACCTTCTTTCTCCAGCTATTGTCTACCCATGAAGGTATATTGGTGATGATCGGTTGACCTTCCCAGGAGTTGAAGGACAGGCAACCCCGGGACCCCTGCTTCCTCGAGTAGGACAACCTATACAAGGCCCGAAATTCGTTTACCGTTGGCATACTCATTCCGAACAGCTCATATAGGCAGCCGAGGCTCAGTAGTCGCCTCCACTGGAGCCCAGGAAGCTGCGCAGGCGACACTTGCAGCGCACTGAGCATATACTGCACGAAATCCGGCAGCGGGAGCGAGAATCCATGCCGGAACTGATCCTGATGCACGACAACCCAACCTGCCTCCGGGTTGCAGGCTGACTCTCCAGGATTCAGTGGTCGCAGCAAAACCTCATCCGGGATACTCCACGTTTCCCGGAACACCGCAATCTCTCCAGGGGTCATGCTACCCTCCGGTTCATCACACACCACGACATCTTTTCCTCTACCAATGGTGTAGCTCCCGGGCGGAGCACCGGCAAGGCGTACCCCGTGCGGTATTTCAGTCTCCAGGGATTCAGACCCGGAAGACGAAGACGAAGACGAAGACGAAGCCCCGCTCCCGGAGCGGTCAGCGACTTCGGTCTCCGGGGATTCCGAACCGAGCCAGTCCTCCAATCTCTCCACATCGTCCACGATAGGATGCCTGGCAGCCGATTCGGAAGCCCCATCAGAGTTTGAAGAAGACATCTTAACCTAAGGAGAAGAAACAAAACCCTAGCGCTGGTCAGCAACAGGCTAGAACAGCGCCCTCTGCGGCCCCTCCCCAAGATCGCCGCAGACGCTCCGATTAAAACAACTCAGTCGGCGACAGAGATCCCTCCCCCCCGCCGCAAAACACCAAAAGCAAAAAACAACACCGGGGCAAGGAAAGCAACTTACCGATTAATATGCTCAACCGAGGAAAGTCCGCCCTGCAAAAGCAGCGAGCAATGGTAGGAAGCAACTGAAGGGCGCTTGAAAGCAACGAAGGTCGTAGGGCAAGAAACTGAGAGCTTTCGCCGGATTTCTCCTTTTCTCTTGGTCTCTCTAAAGCAAGAAGCAAAAACAGAAAGAAGAGCAGAAGAGGCCTTTTTATAGAGGGGACCGGTGCCCTAGGCATTTGAAATCCCTCCAAAACACGCAATCAGGGCAACTCAAACGCCTGCTAATCCAGGCCCTCCATCTCAAGACCGCTCCCTACTGGCACGTGTCCCAGCATTGGTAAACTGCCCATGCCATCATAACTGATGGGACTGATGGACTTCCTCCTTAAATGCATGTCAGCCACTTGTCTCGCACGCTGGCGACAAGGTAGTTAGGAGCGGGAACCGAGGCGTCAGGCCCCCCCTCCACTTCCCTAGGCTCAACCAGCTGCAAGTCACCGGTCATGATCTTTCAACCGGCTTGAAGACCTCTCATCGGTTATGATTTTCCAACCGCTTCGAGAGCATCGTTCCGGGTATGAGCCATCCATCAGGTACCATGGCAGTTCGCGGTTATGATCATTCAACCGGCTGCATGGCATCTTCACTGCATCTCACTGGGGGACTCGTCTCGATATGGCAGAACGCTCGGTCGAGGTCCACCCAGCGGCAAGTCACCGGTTATGATCTTTCAACCGGCTTGAAGACCTCTCATCGGTTATGATTTTCCAACCGCTTCGAGAGCATCGTTCCGGGTATGAGCCATCCATCCGGTACCATGGCAGTTCGCGGTTATGATCATTCAACCGGCTGCATGGCATCTTCACTGCATCTCACTGGGGGACTCGTCTCGATATGGCAGAACTCCCAGTCGAGATCCGCCCACCGATTACGTAACATTCAACCGACTAGAGACCATCTCCCCAGTTATGATCATCCGACCGGTTCGAGAGCATCCTTTTTCCGGGAACGAGATCCACCCGGCCCCATGACATCTCACTGGGGGACTCGTCTCGATATGGCAGGACGCCCGGTCGAGTCCCGCCCGGTTCCATGGCATGACCCCGGTTATGAGAACATTCGACTGGCATGGGCTTTATACACCCGGGTGAGTTTACATCTAACACATGTACTCTTGTCCAGCAGGATAAAAACCCTGCATCGCACTGAACTGCGATCAACGAGGGACTGCACGGCGAGCTTTGTCACCTCAACGCCACCCCCCCCCCCCCTTTACCTCAACGCTTATTCAACACAAGCTGAGAAGAACTAGCAAGTGTTCACCGGTGCTTCGAACAGACCGCAACACCGGGGCCATCTCCCCGTAGCCTAGCAATATGGACTCGTCTCGATATGGCAGAACGCCCGGTCGAGGTCCAATACTTAAAGTTCACCTGGGGGACTCGTCTCGATATGGCAGAACGCCCGGTCGAAGTCCCATGATTTCCGCCCGGTATTCTGATTTGGCAGAGCGCCCGGTAGAGGCCCAGTGATCTCCGCTTCGTACGGATCTGGCAGCGTGCCCGGTCGAAATCTCATGCGCCATCTATTGCATGGCTGATTTCAACGCTTCATTATCATTCCATGCACACATCTATTGCATGGCGGATTTCAACGCTCCATTATCATTCCATGCACACATCTATTGCATGGCATCATCTCATACATTCTCCGGGTTTCACCTCATTCCATGCTCATAGCACCACAACACTTGAGCACAAGTACTACTTATATTGCAAACGTACTTATAAACTGTTGCTTACCATCGGTAACAGGTACTCACCCCGGTCATGCCCAATCTTCAACGCGGACTTGGGGGACTGGGCACCGTTGGGTTGGTAACCCTGCGGGTCTGCGGGACAAGAGCAAGACAGATTAAGTCCCCATTCAAGATTGCACTTGATCGGGAACTTGGGGGACTTGTTGACAGTAGCCACAGAGGGGCTACAGCAGGCCCACAGACCCGCAGCTAATGTCCCAGGGGACGGCCAGAGGCCCGGGACCAAACCACCAGCACCCGGCCTCGTGGTCCAGCAGTCTATCCTGCTACCAGGGACCCTGGGACCGGGACCGCTTGCCTGCCAAAGAGATCACCAGAACTGCCCTTTGGAGGGAACCAGTCCCACATCGAAGGGCAAGACCAAACCTCACGACCGGCCACCTATATAAGGGCCCCAACTACCCTCATTAATAGGTAACTGATCTCACTCACCGCTTACATACGTGCTCAAGTTGTATCTATCCCAACTGTACTAACTTAGGCATCAGAGAGGAGAAGACCGGCCCGCCCGGTATTCCCCTTAGTAAGCAGGTTTAAGCAGGAGATCACACGAGGATTCATCTGTATCTACAAGGCCCCAGGGTTTGTGCAGAAACAGTTATGGACTTTGTGTGGGAGGACAAGTACGATGAGACGGCGGAGCAGAGTCGGAACTCGCGGCGAGGAGAATAAGTAGTTCAGGAAAAAAGGCAAAGAGAGAGTATAACGACACGGTTCGGGCTTTGGCGAAGTTGGTAAAGAAGAGGGATAAGAGAGTGTTGACAGTAGCCGCAGAGAGGCTACAGCAGGCCCACAGACCCGCGGCAAGCGCGCCAGGGCCCGGCCCAAGGGTCGGGACCGGATCATCAGCACCTGGCCTCGGGGCCTGGCACTCTATCCTGCCTCCAGGGACCCAGGGGCCGGGGGCGCCAGCCTGCCTAAGAGGGCTTCAAAAAGTATAAGCAGAAGGGAATCAGTCCCACATCGAAGAGTAAGGCCAGTCCTTACCCCCAACCACCTATATATGGGCCCCAACTACCTTCTTTATGAGGTAACTCGTCTCTCTCCCCGCTTACATACGTGCCTCAGTTATATACATTCCAGCTATACTAACTTAGGCATCGGAGAGGTGAAGGCCGGCCCGCCCGGTGTTCTCCTTAGTGAGCAGGATTGCAGGAGACAGTTGGATTCATCAAGTATCTACTAGACCCCCGGGTTTAGGCAGAAACAATTGGCGCCGTCTGTGGGAAGCTTGAACGAAAAGTCGTGTAAGCAACACCGTTGAGAAAGAGATCGGAGATGAATCAAGAGAAAGGAACCACCGAGGAGGGAAACCCTGCAGTAGTGCAGGCGCTCGCCTCCACCCCGGCAGTTGAAAGGGAGCCGCGCCTCGACCGAAGCGACGGTCAAGAGGTAGGAAGCTACGGGGGACCATCCGGCGTGCCGGATCCCCATCGCGACAGCTCGCGAGGCAAAGGCCTGGCAGAGGAAGAAGACAGCCCAGAGCGGCGGGGCTTCGCCTTGACATTCTCGGATGATTCGAGCGATCGATCCGAGAGCCCGGGCCGGGACCCCACGTACAGCCCCGGCCATAGCGGTATGGCGGGAGAACTACGGGCGATGGCCGCAGAGGTCAGTCGTCTGAAAGAGGAGAGCGACAGGGACAGAGCTAGGTCCAACGCTCGGTACGAGGAGATGGAGGCAGTGAATACTGCACTGGTGGCCGCCCTGGAGAGGGGGCAGCAGCGCATTGGCGCCATGGCCGAGGCGCAGGCGGCAATCCCGCCAGTTCCACCTCAGTACACCGATGGAGGGAAATCTTCGGGCGGTCGGTCCGGTGACCCCGTGCAGCAGAAGTCGCCATTGGGTGCAGGCCCGCCAAAGAGCGCGACGACCTCCCGCCAGCCCGACGCCTCGTCAGTAGATGAAGCTGAGACGCCAACCGCGCGAGCACTGCAGGTGCTGGCCGACACCGTGTCAAGCTTGAAGGCCCAGATGGAGGCTAACGAGAGAAGGGCTGCGCGGCCGATGGAGGGCGCTCGGTTTAATGAACGTATGGGCCCCTTTTCGTACCGAGTCATAGAGTCGGGAAGATCTGGCAACCAGAAGTCCCTCAAGCTCACCTACTTAGGATCCGGCTGCCCGTACCAGCATCTGGACAGCTTCCGGTCCCAAACCTGCGCCAAGGGATACTCCGATGCAGTTTGCTGCAACATCTTCCAGGAGACTTTGTCCGGAGAAGCACTCAGCTGGTTTTACGAGCTTCTGACAAACTCGATCGAAGCGTTCGAGCAGTTGGCCGACCGGTTTGTGGGCCGCTTCATCCTCCGAGTCGAGGGAGTCCGGACGTCGACCATCCTCTTCAATTGCAGGCAAGCCCCCGGAGAGGAGCTGAGAACCTTTGTCAACCGCTGGCAGACGGCTACGGCCGGAGTTCGGAACCTGGACAAGGGCATCGCCGAGATGGCGTTTAAGCAAGGGCTCCGAGCGGGCAAATTTTCCTACGCCGTCCGGGTAGAACTCCCGCAGGGGTACGACGAGTTGATGGCTATGGCCATCCGGCATGCTCAGGCCGACCATGAGACCTATGGGCACCATCTGCTGAAGAGGAAGCGGGATGAGGAGCAGGAGGACCATCCCCGGGAAGAGAACCCCCCACCCGCCCAGGAAGCCAAGCCCAATCAGCGGACCGATAACCGTACCGCTAGGCCCAGCCGGAACGCCAACAACAGAAACTGGCCATAGCGGCAGCAGAGGTCCTATTCTGATAAGCCTCAGAATGAGCACAAGCCAGCGCCGTTCCGCCAAGAGCGCCCCCTGGCAATCATGCCAGCACCCCCGATCAACCAAGAAGTCTTCACCGCTCTCACCACATCCTACGAGGATATCCTACTTGAGAACGGGAGTGTCATTCCTCCACCGCCCCCGAGAAGGTTCCCGAAGGGGAAACTTACAACGGCGCAGACGGGCAAGTACTGCTCGTACCATGATGAGGCTACTCATCGAACAAGCAAGTGCCACGCCCTCAGGCAAGCGGTGCAGGTTTTGATTGATAACGGCCAGCTCCAGCGGTACGTGGGGAAAAGAGGAACAGACCCCGACCGGGAGAATGACCAATCTTGGTAGAAAACCCGCTAGTCTGAGCGGTTAGTTTGGCATAGTTCACGGTTTAACCGTTGTAAAAAGGAAAAAAAAAACAACAACAAATGTATATGCAAACTACTTTTGAGAAAATTTCACCGGCTCTGCCAGTTCTATTATATTCATATTCAAGTAAGTGTACAAGCAGTAACCGATCCGGAAACATTACAAGGAAAGGGCAAGAAAATTCTAAGGACCTACGACTGCGCCTTCGACAGGCAATCCGCCAGCCTCTCCTGCGGTACCCTCATCGTCGACGTCAGTTCCGGTGCGGACTTCAGCCAGGGCAGCCTCGGCACCGGTGGTAAAAGAATCCAAGTCCGAGCGAATAGCTTCACCCGGCTGATCCTCCACCGCCTCCTGATGGATGTCCGACTGCTCATGGATATCTCCCTCAGCAGCAGTCGACATCAGGGAAGTGTCTAACCATCCCTTCCCCGCTCATTCGGTGTACGCATCCGAGATGCCTTCCTCCCTGGCCTTCACCAGAAACTCCAGGAACTGATCGCTCTCGCGGTATTTGAGAGCGACCCGCTCGAAGAGCTCTGGGTCATCTTCCCCGGCCGGAGCAGCAGGGCCTGCGTGCAGAGCAGCAGCTCCCACTTGGAGCTCGTCCACCTTGGACTCCAGTGCGGCATTCTCCTCCTCCAGGAGCCGATTCTGCTCTTTCAGCTCGGCCCTCTCCTTATCCAGGATCCGGTTCTGCTCCTCTAGCTTCTTGGCCCTCCCCTCCGACCTGGCCTTCTCCCGATCCGAGCGAGACTTCTCCACCTCCAGGCGCTGCCGGGCTTCGGATAGAGCAGTTATCTGTCTCTGCAGCTCCGACAGCCCCTCGCTCACGTCCGGTTCGTACAGGCTGTACAACAACTGCGCAACACCAAAGAGTTAGTCAAGCAGCAAAGCAAGGCATGGTTAGTCAAGCAGTATAAGTGGTACCATGCGGTACTTACCCGGAGGACGGATTCCTTGCATTTTGGACGATTCCCGCCCGCCAGGACTCCAGCAACCCCTGGCCTATCCAGACCAAGCCCGGCCAGGTCCGCTGCCACCTGCTGCGCGATTGCACCACTCGGGCCTCCCCTGGATGCATCCGCAGGCGATGGGCTACTCTGCCGAGCAGCAACAGCAGCATTCTCCCCGGCAGCGGTGGTATGCGCGCCGCTGGTATTCCTGAACCGTTTGGCCAGGCTCTCCCGTACTGACTCACCGGTCAGCGTCACCAGCGCGGAGGTAGGAACGTCCCCAACCTTCCGTTTTTCTCCCCGGCCCTCAAGAGAAGAAGAAGATCGTGCGCTAGCGGGGGGAGCGCGAGCCATGCGCGGCACAGCCACCGGGCGGTTGGGGATCCTGTTCGCTCCACCGGGAATCTTTAAGGTCCCCCCGGTGCTCTTGCCCTTTCCAGGCGCCAGCAGGCCTGTGGAGTGATGGGTCTTCACCCGCTTCAGGACATAGGCGTCCTCATCAACATCCATGGCCCTCCGCTCCGCGTGGGTCACAAGCTGGCCGGACCCGTCCTCCACCGACGTCCGCGAAACGATCTCGCCTTTCTCCCTCAGCTGGTTGAGGAGATCTTCCCCGTCCATGGAGAGAGTGGTTTCGGGCTTGATAGTCGCCCGAGAAGATGCACCTGCAAGGAAAGCAAACGGTTAGTATATGGCAGAAGTTTAGCACAAAGTATCACCGCTCAAGCGCTTCCTACGCACCGGGACCCCGCCCAAGCTGGCAGTATTCCAGCACTTCCCGTCGAATGAAGTTGTACGAACTCCGTTCCAGATCGTCCCAGCACCCGGTTATGGTCGAGATTCTCTCGCGCTCCAGGTCCGATAGTTCATACGACTGGTCGCCAATGGGTTGGAAGGCGCCAGGGACGCAGTACATCCTATTCCTCGTCTGCCACTTCCCACCCACCATCACCACTTTCTTCCTCCAGCTGTTGTCCACCCATGAAGGCACATTGGTAACGATCGGTGGAGGCTTCCGGCTGTTGAAGGAAAGGCAACCACGGGACCCCTGCTTCCGGGAGTACGACAGCCTGTACAGGGCCCGGAACTCGTTCACTGTGGGAATGTTCATCCCAGAGAACTCGTACAAGCAGCCGAGGCTCAGTAGTCGTCTCCATTGGAGCCCAGGAAGCTGAGCGGGTGACACTTGCAGCGCACTGAGCATGTACTGCACGTAGTGTGGCAGCGGGAATGACAGTCCATGCCGGAACTGATCCGGATGTGCAGCAACCCAATCTTTTTCCGGGTTGCAGGCTGACTCTCCAGGATTCAAGGGCCGAAGCAGAACGTTATCCGGGATACCCCACACTTCCCGCAGCTCTTCAATCTCTTCCAGGGTCATGCTCTCCTCCGGTTCGTCACACACCACGGCGTGCTTCCCTCTCCCCATGGTGTAGCTCGCAACCGGAGCATCCGCAAATCGCACCCCGTGTGGTATTTCGGTCTCAGAGGATTCAGCCCCGGAGGACGAAGCCGAGGACGGAGTAGAAACCCTGCTCCCGGAGCAGTCAGCACCTTCGGTCTCCGGAGATTCCAAATTCAGCCAATCGTCCAGCCTCTGCGCATCATCCACGAGGGGACCTTTGGCAGCCGATTCGGAAACCCGGTCAGAACCTGAAGACGACATTTTAACCTAGGGGAAGAACACAAAACCCTAGCGCTTGTCAGCAACAGGGTACAACAACGCCTTCTGCGGCCTCTCCCCAAGCTCGCCGCAAAGCAGTTCCATCAACGGCAGAGATCCCTCCCCCCCAAAGGCAAAACAACAAAGCAGAGAAGAATAACGATGGGGCAAAGAAATCAAACTTACCGATTAGTATGCTCAACCGAGGACAATCGGCCCGCGGAAAGCAGCGCGCAATGGTAGGGAGCGTTCAAGGAAAACAGATCTCGTAAGGCAAGAAAGGCTCAGAGTGCTCGCCGGATTTCTCCTTTTCTCTCAGTCTCTCTAAAGTAAGAAGTAGCAAACAGAAAGAAGAGCAGAAGAGGCCCTTTTATAGAGGGGACCAATGCCCTAGGCAATCAAAATCCCCCCAAAACAAGTAATCAGAGCAACTCAAAAGCCTGCAAATCCAGGCTCTCCATCTCAAGACCGCCTCGCGCTGGCACGTGTCCCAGCGTTGGTAACCTCCCCACGCCATCATAAACTGACGGGATTGATGGACTTCCTCCTTAAATGCATGTCAGCCATTTGTCCCACACACTGACGGCAGGAAGGTAGGAACGGGAATCAAGGAGTCAGGCCCTCCCACTTCCCCAGATTCCACGCTTGCACCACAATCTTCGCTGCATTTCTCGAAGACCTCTCTTGCGGTTATGATCATCCAACCGCTTGGAGAGCACCCATCCGGGTATGAAGCCTCGACTCAATACGGCTGGACGCCCGGTCGAGCTCCGCCCGGCACCATGACAGTTCGCGGTTATGATTATTCAACCGGCTGCATGGCTTCTTCGCTGCATTTCTCGAAGACCTCTCTTGCGGTTATGATCATCCAACCGCTTGGAGAGCACCCATCCGGGTATGAAGCCTCGACTCAATACGGCTGGACGCCCGGTCGAGCTCCGCCCGGCACCATGACAGTTCGCGATTATGATTATTCAACCGGCTGCATGGCTTCTTCGCTGCATTTCTCGAAGACCTCTCTTGCGGTTATGATCATCCAACCGCTTGGAGAGCACCCACCGGGTATGAAGCCTCGACTCAATATGGCTGGACGCCCGGTCGAGCTCCGCCCGGCACCATGGCAGTTCGCGGTTATGATCATTCAACCGGCTGCATGGCTTCTTCATCGTATATTACTGGAGACCTCGTCCGGATATGGCATGGCGTCCGGACAACGGTCGAGGTCTGTCCAGTCGCATCTCTTTTGGGGGAACTCGTCTCGATATGGCAGGACGCCCGGTCGAGTTCCGCCCACCGGTTTCGACGCATTCAACCGGCTCCAGAACACATCCCGGGAATAGGATCCACCAGGCACCATGGCACTTCACTGGGGGACTCGTCCGGAGACGGCATGATGTACGGGCAACGGTCGAGTTCCGCCCAGTACCATGGCTGACCCCGGTCATGAGAACATTCGACCGGCTTGGGCTTTATACACCCGGGTGAGTTTACATCTAACCCATGTACGCTTGTCCAGTAGGATAAAAACCCTGCATCGCACTAGCTGCGGCAACAGGGGGATGCATGGCGAGCTTTGTCACCTCAACGCCGCCCCCCTACCAGGAACATAATGCACCTGGCCCCATGGCACTTCACTGGGGGACTCGTCCGGAGACGGCATGATGTCCGGGCAACGGTCGAGTTCCGCCCAATACCATGGCTGACACCGGTCGAAAATATTCGACCGGCGGGCTTTATACACCCGAGCGAGTCTGCATCTAACCCATGCACGCTTGTCCAGCAGGATAAAAACCCTGCATCGCATTGAAAGGTGATCAAACATGGGGCTACATGGCGAGCTTTGTCACCTCAATGCCACCCCCTTACCTCAACGCTTATTCAATATAAGCTGAGAAGAACTAGCAAGTGTTCACCGGTGCTTCAAACAGGCCGCAACACCAGGGAAATCTCCCTGCAGCCTAGCAATGGGAAACGATAGCCCGGTAGAGGCTCAGTGAATCCCGTTTTGGCAGATAGCCCCGTAGAGGCTCAGTGAATCCCGTTTCGGCAGATAGCTCGGTAGAGGCTCAGTGAATCCCATTTCGGCAGATAGCCCGGTAGAGGCTCAGTGAATCCCGTTTCAGCAGAACGGCCAGATGAGGCCCCAATAGGGCAGGGTGCCCGGCCGAAATTCCGTGCACATTCCTTGCATGGCGGATTTCAACGCCTCATTATCATCCCGTGCACAAATCTCTTGCATGGCGGATTTCAACGCCTCATTATCATTCCATGCACACGTCTGTCGCATGGCATCATAACATCATGGCATCATCATTATCATCTTGGCTCCATGCTCATAACACCACATTTAGCCATATTGCTGCTCATATTGCAAGTGAGCTTATAAACTATTGCTTCCCATCGGTAACAGGTACTCACCTCGGTCACGCCCAATCTTTAACGCGGACTTGGGGGACTGGGCACCGGTAGGTTGGTAACCTCGCGGGTCTGCGGGACAAGAGCAAGACAGATTTAAGTCCCCATTCAAGATTGCACTTGAACGGGAACTTGGGGGACTTGTTGACAGTAGCCGCAGAGAGGCTACAGCAGGCCCACAGACCCGCGGCAAGCGCGCCAGGGCCCGGCCCAAGGGTCGGGACCGGATCATCAGCACCCGGCCTCGGGGCCTGGCACTCTATCCTTCCTCCAGGGACCCAGGGGCCGGGGGCGCCAGCCTGCCTAAGAGGGCTTCAGAAAGTATAAGCAGAAGGGAATCAGTCCCACATCGAAGAGTAAGGCCAGTCCTTAACCCGAACCACCTATATATGGGCCCCAACTACCTTCTTTATGAGGTAACTCGTCTCTCTCCCCGCTTACATACGTGCCTCAGTTATATACATTCCAGCTATACTAACTTAGGCATCGGAGAGGTGAAGGCCGGCCCGCCCGGTGTTCTCCTTAGTGAGCATGATTGCAGGAGACAGTTGGATTCATCAAGTATCTACTAGACCCCCGGGTTTAGGCAGAAACAGAGGGTGATGAATATGATGGTCAAGAAGGAGGAGGAGAGGGAGAAGGAGGGAAGAGGAGGCTGGAGAAGGAGAAATTGGAGAGGGCCGCGGAGGAAGGCGGCAGAGACGAGGGTGAGGAAATGGAGGAGGAGGAGGAGGAGGAGAGGAGGTGGAAGGAATGTTATATGAATAAAACTCAGGTAATTTAAATTTTATTTATGGTAATTACTCTCACATTTATCATTGTAAAAAGCCTAAACCTAAAGATTAAATTTGAAAAACAAGTGATTATTTATAGTAAGGGAATGATAGTGTGAGACTTACAGATTTTGGGGCAGATTCATAATTTTGTAAAATATTAATGCAACTGCAAAATTTGCAATCGAGAAATTTTGGAGATTTGCAGTATTTTTCCCATTTTTACGGAGGAAATTTTCTAGATTTCAGTATTTTTCAATGAAAATGATGTGCACTCCATTTTGAATTTCAGTAGTCAAAAAATCAAAAATTGCAAACGCTTGCTGTTGGTGTTGGCGTTTTGCCCTTTGTAAATCCCAAGCACATTTATACGGCTGACTTATGTGTGGTTGTGGAGAGTTTATATCATCAACTACTTTTACTAAAGTCTAGTATGATTGCGAATAACATTAATGTTCCAAAGCAGCTACGGCCTATCCGTGAACAGAAATAATAAATGATATAATGAACCCCCAGGTGAATGTCCTTTGGGGTCTATTGCCTTTGTGGTCTGTTTCAGGGCTTTGTCCTGCGTTGTATCTTTTCCCTTTTGTTAATATTTTTTTGGTGAACAAAGAGAACATAAACATCTAGCTACAACACTAAATTCACCTCAAATATTGTTAATTATTTAATTTAACCAAAAAACTAATTAGTCTCTATCTGTTGCAGTCTACTCCACTTTTTTTTTTTTATTAGTTATGTCCAACACTCTACCTATAACAAAAGTAATGAACATTGTAACTTTGGTGTAATGTCCTGGTTGTTTCTGCGTTCATTTACAAATAATATTAATTAATAACGTGAGCTCGTCACATTTAAGTCTTTTGTTTCAAACTACCTTATACCTAGAAGTTGGAATGTAACTCTAGTGTAATGTCGTGGTTGCTTCCCAACTCTGGTGTAACTCTATTATTCCAGCTGGCACTATTAGAAAATGGCTTTGTAGCCACAAATTTTTCGTTGCTACAAAGAGTGCGGCAGTTAATTTAGAATTAATTTCAGTTTACATACTTGAATTTTAGCTCAATCATCACTTCAGTCCCTATACTTTTGATTTCATCAGCTACATCCTTATACTTCTCTAAATTAATCAACTGATACAAATTTTTAATCAGCTACACCCATGTACTTCCCTAAATTAATCAACTGATACCAATTTTGTAATTTCGTCGAAACAATCTATCAATACCAAAAGCTTTTGGTACCATTTTCCTATATTAATGCACCGTTACCGTATTACGATTATAAACATGGTTAAACAAATCATATAATAAAGTTGAACAATAGAAAACAAACAAAAACAAATCATATATGGTGATTTCTTTTTGTTTTACCATATATGATTTGTTTTTGTTTGTTTTATATTGTTCAACTTGATTATATGATTTGTTTAGCCTCGTTTATAATCTTAATACGGTAACGGTGCATTAATGTAGGAAAATTGTACCAAAAAGACTTTGGTATTGATAGATCATTTGGACGAAATTTACAAAATTGGTATTTGTTGATTAATTTAGAAAATACAGGTGTGTAACTAATGAAATCAAAAGTATAGGAACTGAAGTGATGATTCAACCAAAGTTCAAGTAAATAAACTGAAATTAATTCATTAATTTACTATTGCAAATCAGTGGTTGAAAGTTGAAACTGTGGCTAAAACTATAGCAACAACTGTCACAGTTTTATAGGACTCACTTTCAATAGCCACATATTACAATAGTAAACTAATTGCCGCACTTTTTGTTGCCACAAATTTACCGTGGCTACAAAGTCATTTTCTAGTAGTGTGGGCTTTGACCTTATTTGGTCACCTCTTAATACAATTTTACTTACCAAAAAAAAAAAAAAAACTACACACTTCACTGAGAGCTCTCTTTCTTTAGGATCTCCAATTAAGAAGACTTTGATAGCTCTACTGATTTCTTCAAGCTCAGCACCGATATCCGCCAATCAGTAAGTGTCAGTCAGATTCTCATGACAAATACAATATCGCATCAGATTCTTTATTTTCATGATTTAAGATTCTTCACAAAACATTGACAATAGTAGTTGTTTTAATTTTCATCCACACACAAAAAAGTAGCATTTTTTAATTTTACTTACCAAAAAAAAAAACGTTAGTTACTTTTCCTTTCTCCGTTGAAGGAAACCGTGAAATAATTAAATTAGATGCTTATAACTAATGTCGCCACCAGCAGACTTAGAAATTTGTTCGCAAGCTTCCTCTAAGTTAAGCAGGCAAGATAAAACACGAGTTCAAGAAAATTGTACACCCAAATTCGTGCATATTAAAAAAGCTGTTATGTGCACACAGATTCTTTTATCAAAACACTCTTATTTTTATACACCCCTATCAATTTTTAAAAGCTATTTGAACATTTAAATTTTTAATTAAATTTTTCCACATATGCCTTCCATCAATTTCTTTTTTCATCTTTAGAGAATTGTCCATATAGACACCCTACCCTACATTATTCCCACTCCACGTGAGAGTTGCGTTATCCATACCTGAATGCTCTCACCTATGGAATCCGAGTCTCGTTTTCTTTTATTTCAGACATTTAAATTAAGCTAAGTTAGCAAGACGACTTTTTATTTTATTGTATTTAAAACAAGGCGTGGAAAATAGGAAACGTACGATGTCAGTGCATGTGCATCACAAAAGAGAGAGCCTGGATCTCCTTTTGTTTTCTCCTTCATGTGTCAAAGTAAAACAAGAGATACTTGACTTGCAGCTAGCTACCACTCAATTCATCAAGTCTTTGGAATTATTCTTTTTTTTTTTTTTTTTTGTCAAAAGTCCTGGGCTTATTGTTTTTCTTTGGGTCAAAAGTCTTATCAACAAGTGGGCCTATTTATAAACAATTGTTGGTAGTTACAGAATGTAGAATACCAACTTGCTCATGGATGGGTCCGCGCGGGATAAAGACAGCAGTGAGACCGTACCTTATTTCTTTTGTAACTTCTGGGACAAACTTGTTTAATTCAAGATTAGATTATATCTATAGCCACTCTTTCATTTCATCGTTTGTAGTGCGCTCTCACAAAACGAAAGAGCGGCCATGGCTGCTTCGGCAGTTCTCTCTGTTGTTGTTCAGAAATATGAAAAGCTGCTGCAGCTTGATGAAGCACCGGGTACGAAGGTCGCTTTGGGGCTCAGCTCTTCTATTAAGCGACAGATAATACAAGAGTTGAAAACAATGCAGAGTTTTCTACTCGAAGAAGAGGCGAAGCAGATGAAACAAGAAGAAGATGAAGATGTTAGTAGTTCAATTTTACAAGTTCTGCGCATAGCTTATGAGTTGGAGGACGCTGTGGACATTTCTTTCCTGGAAGAATTAAGCCGGTCGAATCAGGCATACTCTACCCTCAACAGGTCAGGCATTTGCATCCTCATCTGTGCTTACATCCGGAGAATCGTCCATTCGGTCAAGTCAGCCATAAAAGCAACGGATGATACTCGGCTCAAGAACAACTTGGAGAAAATACTAACAAGAATCTCGGGTGGTGCGTTGTTCAAGTCTTACCCGCAGCTTTCTCCTCCTGAGCCAAGCTCCAACTCCTCGACGCAACTGCCACGGCGGCCTGATGATCACACAGCAGCTGGAGCTGGAGGGATACCCTCTCACTTAATGGGTTGCCTACTCTACGTTGGGATGTTTCCAAAAGAAATGGACATACCCATCAGGCGATTAATCCGCCTCTGGATCGCGGAAGGGCTTGTTATTAAACAGTTGCAGAGGCCAAGCGGTGGTGATGGTGATGGTGATAGTGATGATAAAACTTGTGCAGAGGATTTGGCAATGGAGTATCTAGCAGATCTGGAAGAAAGAGGAATGATTCGGAGATCAATATCCGATGGAAGTCCCAAGACCTGCCGTCTGAGAAGCGGAGAGCTTTATAAAAAGTTCTCGCTCCAAGCGGAGAAAATCGGTCTCCTCCATACTCATAAGGCCAGATATCATGGCACTTCTCCAGCTCCTCCTCCTTTTCCTGTTCGTAGGGTTGTTGAGTATGCTAACATTAAGAAATACCCCGAGTCCGACGACTATGTCAAGAGTCTCCGGTCCTATGTGTCCTTCAACTTCCAAAAGAAGGACACAGAAGCAGCCCAGATTGGAGAGTTCGTGATGAGAATTACACTCAAGAGAGGCTATTCGCTGCTTACTGTGCTTGATCTAGAGCGTGTTTACAAGCCTGCGTTGCCCGACAAGATTGGGAATCTGTACAACTTGAGGTATTTGGGCCTGAGGTGGACCTTCTTGGATGCTCTTCCTTCGTCTGTTGAGAACCTGACTCTGCTGCAGACGCTGGATCTGAAGCATACTTACATCAAGCACCTCCCAATTCAGCTCCACAAAATGAGAGAGCTGCGGCATCTCTACTTGAACGACATTCCGATGGCCAGAGTGCTTCCGCTGAGTAATCTTAGCAATTGCATGCAGACATTATCAGGATTGGTGGTTGACAAGAAGGAGGCTCAAGGGATTGATCAGTTGTCTGATCTAAAAAAGCTGGTTTTCACATGCGACTCGGCCTGCTCCGCGGAGTTAGGCAACTGGATCTCATCGGTACTAACCGGCCTCCTATCTTTAAAGTTGGCCTGCAAGGTGGATGACGTAACGGGCAAGCCTTCCTCACTTTATCTGCAGACTTTGGTGGGACTCGTGAAGCTCACCAACATTTATCTGGTCGGCAAAATACCAAAGTTGGAGGCGAATGGATTCGAGTTCCCGCGCAACGTCCGGGTCCTCGCATTGTCCTTCTCAATGCTAGAGGAGGATCCTATGCCGATGCTCGGACAGCTCCCGAACTTGGTGGTCCTTGGACTCTATGCCAGTTCCTACACGGGAACAAGATTGCTGAGCGCACAAGACGCCTTTGTTTCGCTTCGAGTTCTGAAACTCTGGGGGCTGAAGAATCTGGAGGAGTGGATGGTCGGGCAAGGGGCGATGAAGAACCTCCAGAAATTGGAAATCAGACTCTGTGACAAGCTAGAAAGCATTCCGACAAGACTCGTCAATTCGAGTGCGTTCAAGGAGTTAACTCTGACGCATATGCCAACGAACATGGTTGCCGATGTTGAAGAATATTGTACGAGGAAGAAACGATCAACCGTAGAGACCCATCCTTGGAAATTAGTGGTGGTACCGTAAATCCATCCCTTCATTTTTGTTTGTCTGTTTCTTATTATGTATTGTTGAAGGGCAGAGATCCTCTCTTGGCTTTTTTTTGCCTGACTTTACCTGACCTCCATCCGACCTTACCTGACTTCCTTCCGACGATGAAGAGGCCTTGCATGAGTGAGGCTGTTGTGTGCAGAGGGTGGGACCATTGTGAGGTGGAATCTGAACTGTTGGATCAGCTCAGGCAAAAAAATAGCCTCTCCCGTTGTTGAACTTGTTAGGTTTGTGTGTGCTTTTACTTGAACCTGTACGTGCTCTCCTCATCCTATGTGTATACTAGGTAATAGGCCCGCGCCTTGCTGCGGGTGCATATTAAATAAAAATTTACATACGCATATAAGAATGAGAATTTAAAGTTCGTATTTTAAGGGTTGATGCCAATAAATCAATCATTTTGGTCTATCTCAGGAAGAAAATTAAGAAAGCATGATAGTTTACTTTGCACTGCAACTGGTTGTACTGATGGGCAACATTGTCATACCTGAAACAAAAGAGTAGCAGTGAGCAATATTCATTTACCTTGAATTTCTTCAACTGTTTTCCAGATGCAATATTATGAATGAACGCAAAGGCATAGTTGAGTTGATGTCTTAACTCAGAACTAACCTGCAGGAATAGCTCCTCAGGAAGACGAACTTCTGAAATTTTGGATGGAGTCCTGCGAAAACCACGCATTTAAGTGAGAAGCATGGCAGAATGCTTCAACTGTAATCAACAAAAGTTAATCTAAATTTGATTTAGCTGTACCATATAAAAACACAACTGTAATCAACAAAAGTTACATACTATAGATTATTGAAGTGATATATTTAGTACAAAGCCTAATGCTGAATTAATATAGATTAGTCTTCATTGAAGTGATTCTACCAGTTTTTATATAAAGATTAATTGTAGATGTGTTTTCTTAGTTGGTTGTTTGGACATATATTGACATTTGTTCGAGATTGTAGATCGAGGTCCAGAGGGTTTATTTATTAATAATTAATCCAGTTTATATTAATTCTTTTATTTCTGAAAAAGGATTTGGGGTTCCTTTAAGAATCCGAGGAGGAGATGGTTTAGGATAATTAAATCCTAATTGATCTCAAAATCCATTATGCTTGATACACAAGTATTGGAGTTTTACATTCTTTATAAATAGAACTCTATTATCACTTAGAAAGGGTTCCCAACCATCTTACAAACACACAAGCTTTTGCGCATCGCAAATCTTGCAAAGCCTATCCGGAGCAATCTTACGCGTACTGCCTCCACAAACTGCAAACAACCACCATCCAACCGCAACCTTATGCCCGCCACTGGTCGCTGTATACTTGCACGGTTGTCGAAGTGTGCCTTGTATTCGTGTCGAGTGCGTCGCTAAGACTTATCGTGTCAGTCGTCACATCTTGTGACAAATCAAGTCGTTACTCCAGTAACAAAACTCAAAGCCAATATGCAATAGGTTGGATTCCCCGCAGTCTTGATTACAGCTCTGCTTTGCATCTCAGGATCGAAGTAAGATTACTCAATCTGCAATAGGTTGGGAGAAAAATCCTAGTAGATTTTTATTAAGTCTTGTTCGAGCCTTTTACGCCGGCCTAGTCAATGCCCGCTTAACAGTCGCTTGATCGAGAGGTCAGGTATCAGGAGCAGACAGATACGCTTGCCAGAGGTCGTCCGCTTGAAGTTGTACCGGCCTAACTCAAAGGTACTGGCACGCTAGCGCATATCACAAGAGGACTGAAATTGACGTCTGCCACCCCCACGTGTTGACTGTTCGCCGGGTGCTGAATCAGCCACGAACATTTTGGCACGCCCAGTGGGACTTACTGTGTCAAGATAGCTGGATCTAATCCATATCGTCGCATCATGCATCCATGCAATAAACCAGAACACATGCTTTTTACCCCTCACAACTCATCTGAGTGTAGAGGTTTATCAGAGGTTAACGCGGACCTCAAGTTTGGAGGTGTAATGGCTAATATTGAAGACCTTACTGGGGTCTCCAATAGCAGCAATCAGGGGATTCCTGAAAATCCAATAGGTGTTGTTGATAAGCGTAATCCCACCAACATCTCGGGTGAAGAGGCGACCCAAGCCTCAGGAGTTCCAGAGATTACTGAAGAAGGTGATAGTGCGTCCCTCGTGGTCGCACCTCCTGAAGTCCCTCCCTCGACTTCTCACCAAATATCAATGAGTGACAACCTCATAGGTGAGGAAGCAGAAGCCTTTGCTTCTCTGATACAGTCTTTGGATATCTGTAGAGATGAGCAATTGACTTAGATTGCAGTAGCTTTAGATGAGTGTATCGACGAAGACGAGTTAGAAATTACAGAAGAGGTGGAGACTATATAACCAGCCCCAGCAGCATTAGATGATACTCCACCTAAGGTACGTGATCCAGTAGAAAAGGTTAACCAATGCTCTGTTGAAGAACCTATGGAAGTTGGGATCAGTCAGTATTTGGAACTTGAGTTAAGGCAGCAACTAATTGAGTTGTTGCAAAAATTTAAAGATTGTTTTGCTGAGAAGTATCAAGATATGCCAGGATTATTAAGAGAATTGATCTGCCATCGTTTGCCTATTAAGGAGGGTTTCAGACCAATCAAGCAGGCGCCAAGGCGGATGAATGCTGACACTGTAATAGCGGTTAAGAAGAAGGTTCAAAACATGATTAATGCAGGGATTATCAGGCCAGCACAATATTCATAATGGTTGGCGAATGTTGTTCATGTCAAGAAAAAGAATGGCAAAATCCGAGTTTGTGTTGATTATAGAGATCTCAACGCTGCCTCACCAAATAATATTTACCCTATACCTATTGCAGACATGCTAGTTGATGCAGTGGCAGGACACGAGCTGTTATCTTTCATGGATGAAACAGCTGGCCATCATCAAATTCCGATTTATGAGCCTGACATCCCTAAGACTTCTTTTTGTTGTCCTGGCTTTGCAGGAGCTTTTGAGTATCTCAATATGCCATTTGGTTTGACCAAAGCAGGCGCAACATATCAACGTGCTATGAATCTAATATTCCATGATATCTTAGGGGGTATTTTAGAGGTTTACATTGATGACGTGGTGGTGAAATCAAAATTGAAGAGGGATCACATTACTCACCTTCGCGATGTATTCATAAAAATGAGAAAACACCAACTCAAAATGAATCCAGCAAAATGTGTGTTTGGGGTTCGTGCTGGCGATTTCTTAGGATTTGTGGTGCATGAAAGAGGCATGAGGTGTTTGGAGATAAGGCACAAGCCGTTTTGGATGCACCAGCACCTAGAAACAAGAGGGAGTTTCAGAGTTTGTTAGGCAAGATCAATTTCCTCAGAAGGTTCATATCCAACTCAGCTGGAAAGATTGCTCCTTTTTCCCCTCTCTTGAAACTCAAGGCAGGGGAAGATTTCAAATGGGGTCCTCAACATCAAATTGCATTTGATAAGATTAAGGAATATCTGACGAGTCCGCCAGTATTACGACCATAAAGACCAGGGATTCCACTTAAATTATATATTTCTACTTCTACCAGTTCTATTGCAGGATTGTTAGCTCAGGATGAAACAACCAGTGACGGCAAAAAAAATCGAATATGCGGTTTCCTACCTTAGCAGGACTTTTTTGGATGCAGAAACTAGGTACTCGCCAATTGAGAGGTTATGCTAAGCACTATACTTTGCCGGTATCAAGCTTCGTCATTACATGCTTTCCTTCACTACTATTGTGGTAGCTCAGACTGACTTAGTAAAATATATGCTTACTAACCCTATTTTGAGAGGTAGGGTTGGCAAATGGATTTTGGTCTTATCTGAATTTTCTTTACAATACGCTCCTTTGAAGACAATGACTGGACATGCGATTTCTGACGTCTTGCTACACCACCCGCTTGAAGAAGGGATACCAGAACAAAGTTGGTCTGTGAACATGATTAGGACTCAACCTTGGATACTATACTTTGATGGTAGTAGTACTGACGCCTTGGCAGGTACATGTATCTGTATCCAAGTCCCAACTGGCATCAAACACTCATATTCTTCTCAATTAGAATGGACTTGCACCAATAACCAAGCAGAATATGAGGCGCTGATCATTAGTTTGGAGTTATTGTTAGATATGGGTGCTAGGAAAATTGAAGTTTATGGTGATTCTTTATTGATCATTAACCAGCTAACTGGAGCATATAAGTGTCTTTCTTTCCATCTGGTACATTATTGGGAACAAGCATCAGAATTACTAGAACGATTTGTTGATGTGGTGCTTGATTATGCCTCTCGCGAGCAGAATTTTGCAGCTAATGAATTGGCACAATTGGCAACATGTATCAGCTTGGCTCATGGAGTTTAGGAAAGAATCTTGAAGGTGGAACGAAGGACTTTGCCATCTTTTGCCATTAGAAGAGAACAACGAGATGAGTGGTTGGTTGCTACAATTGAGCCAATTGATAATGATTGGCGGCAACCAATCATCCACTATTTACAGAATCCCTCTGCACCAACAGAACGACGGATTAGATACTTTGCTAATAATTATTTACTTAAGGGTGGCGAGTTACTTCGCAGAGGTGAAGATGGTATTGACCTTAGGTGTGTCTATGGGACAGAAGCCAATAGGCTTATGCGAGAGGTACACCTTGGCATTTGTGGGTCGCATCAGAGTGGACCAAAGATGCGGTGGCTTATTCGTAGGTATGGATACTACTGGCCATCTATTCTTACTGGTTCGCTAGAATAAGTGCTGAAGTAGGAAAAGTGGAAAGAGTCTTCTGGATCATATCATCTTCTGTAAGTTCTTTGCCACAGAAATTTAGATGTGCTTTAAAGCGCACCATGTCCTTGTTGAATTCATTGACTCTTTTATAGTCAAGCAAGCGGATTTCATTCCACTGAGCATTCAGTTTTGGGAGTAAAGTGTCATGAATATTCCCAAAACGTCCCTTTAGGGCATCTCACAGTTCTTTGGGTTTTTTCAACTGAAGGTATTCCCAGCGTAAGTTAGGGTCAATATGTCGCCTAAAAAACATTTGGGCGTTCGCTTTGACTTTCACAGACGGTTCTTCGTCCTTAGGGTCGGTGAAGGGTTGGATAGTGAAAGTATAGTCATTTCCAATAAATATAGTTTCCACATCTGAAACTCAACGGTGAACTCAATTCCTTCTGAGTCCAGTATCTCAAATTCGGGTCGAGTTGGATAAGCCATCTACATAAACAAGAGTGAAGAATATATTAATTATGTAGTCATACAACATCCAAAATAATTAATTTCTAAGAATGCGAATTAGATTTTTAGACCAGAATTCATAGTGGTCACACATTTTTGATGCTTTGTGAAAATACTTTATCACATGATAAATTTGTAATTATTCTAAAACGCACATGAAATTTCTGTATCATGGCATTATATATAACATGTAATATGCGAAATAAAATAATCATTCAATTTTAACAAAATACAGATAGCATGCTTTGATAATTACTTATAAAAATATATAGCACATAATATTCGCATACAAAAATTATGTCATAATAATTACAAAATAACATCTAATGAAAAATATTGCCTATATGTTGTAGGAAAATGAGAATTGGTCTACTCATTTCATTGATAATCCCCTTTATATAGGGTGAGTATTACAACGGTAATAGGAAATACATTAATGACAATAATGACTACATAATTATCTATCGTCAGTTACATTGACGAAGACACATAATACGTTTTTCCTTCAACACTCCCCCTTGTGCCGAGTCAAAGATAAAATGGTGCATGTGGTGTTGCCAAGGAATGCAAACTCGATTTTTTCGGCGAAATTTTCGTTTTTCCATGGGATCGATATTTCGATTCAATTCTTTCAGTTTGTCGTCGAAATTTCCCGATATTTTCCGATATTTCCGATATTTCACCGATTTTTCCGATTTTCCGGCGAAATTTCCAATATTTGGAGGACGTGGGAGTGGACGGCGTTGCGGGGAGGGAACGTGCCGGTCACGTGGGCGCAGCAGCGCTGGTAGGCGAGGAGCCAGATGTCAAATTTGGAGAGGAAGCCGGTGAGGTTGGGGAAGGCGGTGGTGGTGGTGGTGTGTGGGGAGGAGAAGGCTTTAACCCAGAGATTTGTGCAGATTTCGATTGGGTCTTGTTTGAGGAGGGCGTAGGGGTCTTGCTGGTCGTTTAGGGGAGGCGGTGTGGTGACTGAAGAAGAGAGTGTGCGGGAGAATGATGAAGCTCTGATGCACACCAGGTGTTTGACGAAAGGTCGCAGTGAGAACATGGAGCGCGGGAGGGAGAAGACTGTGAGGCCCTTTCCCATGTTTACGCCAATTTGAAATTTCATGGCATTCAAGTTCTTAAAAGTATAATACCAAATGAAGAGGGAATCTAGGAGAAAAGAGAGATAGTACTGAGATGGATAGATCTTTACTTAGACTTTTATGGCAATGCAGCACAGTTAGGTCAGTAGCCTCAGGTTTTGAACAAGAAAGGGACCTTGTTTAGTGGGATGGGCTCAGCAAGTTGCTGTGGCTTATGATGGTTACAGACTTACAGTTGCTTGGTTTGGACTCTGGTGTAATTACCAATACGAAGCATAATCAGAAGAATTCAAGTATTCAACCAACATAATCAGAAGAAGCATTGGGGAATAATACCAATACGGCAATACATACATATATTATGTCCTAGCTTTGGCATCAGTTAATTTTAATGCAATCACTTTATATCACTTGACATATGTAATGTTGTAGATGAACCAATAAAGCACTTGCCTCACCCCATTATGTGTCGTTTTTGTTAAAATTTCTAATGGATCGATATTTTATCGATATTTCCGTCGAAATATCCGTATTTTGAAACATCGATATTTTCTCGATATCCGATATTTTACTCCTTGGGTGTTGCCTGATTAAAAACCTTGCCAAGTAACAAAAACTCAATGGGAGAAAATAAAACTTTGGTCGAAGGACAAAAAGAGCGCAACGCACCTATTACATTTGAAAACAACATGTATGTGCTAGACTCCCCCTGATGTCTGCACCTCCCCCTGATTTTTACATTAATCATGGGATTCTCCCTGATTCTTTCATTTGATCAAGGGAGTTTCAGTAACATTAGCATAGTTATGAACCGAACACATTGGTTCATATTGAACATCAGGTTCACTCGTAGTATGACCTTCATATAACCAAACAGTCATAACTTTGTCTAGAGTATGGATGAACCATTAAGAGATTTGAAATTGATCTGTGACAACAGATTTTCTTATTTCACCTTTAATGCGTTTTTCTTTACGCATAGTTAGCTATGACGTGGATAATTTCTTTATCATGTCACATTCTATGTAGAGATTGAATAAGCCCAAATCTTTCATATCTTTAATGAAAGAACGATTTGCGTTGCGTAGGCGCAGAGCTAATCATAGCTTTACAAATTTACATCGAATGAGAGGTCGAGTCTTACATATTATGTTTAAGTACAATCATGCGTTATTGCATTTGTATATGAATTTCATTTCCCAATACTTCTTCGTCATCTTCCTTTAGATGAAAACGGATCTATTGTTAGAGTAAAGAATTCGACTGATCATGAGAGTATATGTAGGCCTCACTTTATTCTTTAGAGTGCCTAAGCCGATTGATGTATGGTCACCATCATTACAGTCCTTGAGTTTCATTTCAAGACTGTGTATTCTCAAGATCTTTTCATTCTTAACTTAGGATTTACAATACATAGAGTATCTCTTAATTCATTGAGAGTCTGTGTATATCCATAATGAGCACGCAATGACATAATTCACCAATCTCTTCCCAATCAAGTAGTCACTTTAGTAAACGTTTCAATTTCTTTTGCAAACGTACTCATGTGATCTAGAGTCCACTTGATTTGGGTGGATGAAGTCCGTTTAGGATCCTCATGTATATCTCTTAATTTAGATCCCCATAGAGATATATGTTTTGATCACTTTTCGTAAGCTGCATGTTTAGTTTTTCGGAAACTACCAAACTGACAAGATAGTGGAGTGCAATGACATCCACTACGAGAGATTGTCTCATCGTAGTCCATTACGAGAGAATATCTCCTCGTAGTCGATTCCAGTGCGTTTTTGAGAGACCTTGCGCCATAAGGTGAGTCTGCATACTCTTATTCTCATTACGTATTCTAACAAAGATATATTTGATAGGGTTTATATTTGCGGTGTCGGCGTCACCTGCCCAAATACCTATCTTTTTGTTTATACTGGATCGTTTCTTTCCATTAGGCCAGTTTACGACGTTGACATTTTCAACGAAGTATGGTTCGATAGTAGACTCATTATTCCACGTCCTCATGTACACTAGTGTAGTGTGTTTGTAGAGATCTCTATACTTTAAGGATTGGTTCTAACATTTGAGGCGTCCCCCAATGATAACCACAATCCATAAATATTCTCATGAGACGGATTTGAGTATCACTGATCAATAGATCAGGTTGTGCCAAACTTGTTTTCTTCCTTTACACAAGTATGTATCGAACTTAAGGTGGCCTCCCCCTCTTCCTTGGAGAGCCACGGCCTGTGACACCATTTATGCCACTTATGGCGTCACCATGTCACCATCCATGGTGGTAGTTCAATACCCAATTCTTCTTAGGTGGTACCATGTCCTTTTGATAAAACACAATCCTTGCAGGTATATTTGCAACAGGTTTATATGATCTCGTCACTTTAATGTATAAGATATCTACACACTTTGCTTTGTGTGATTTTGGGGATCGAGATGAGACACAGTGGGGACAAACCACGACAATTCATGTCGTTCCACTTGAACATGCTTGTTCTTATCTCCCCCTAACGACGGGAAGACTGTCTCATCAAAGTGACACTCCGCAAATCTAGCGGTGAAGAGATCGCCTGTCAAGGTTTCGACATAGCGGACTATAGCTGGAAGTTCATATCCAGCATAAATATTTATTCATCTCAATGGACCCATCATTGTACGCTGTGGCGGCGCAATTTTGGCACATAAAAACATTTAATGGAGCTCAAGGATTGTAGATCCGTGTCAATCCAAAAGAGCTCAAGGATTACAAGTTCGTTTGAAATCCTTTAAAATCCTCACACATAGTCACTAGCTATGGTGTAAATTGGTTCAATGATGTGGTCATAGATGAATAAGTAACGCTGCATGCAAAAATTGCAGAACCCAAAACGGAAGTATTGGTGTGCTTTACCAATATTAAGACTATTACTGTAGTCATTTTCCGTGAGACCAATTGGGTTTTTATATAGGAATATGATGTCCATTACAAATCCCATATAATAAGCCATAAAATCATCACACCTACGTAAATTAACCCGGCCTAGGTGCTTTGACTTTCTAGCATAAGCAGCATAAATTTTAATTGTGGATGGTGTCATGACACGTGACCAGCGTGTCGACACAACAACCAACACCATAAAATATCTAAGGTGTCCGCAAGTTGGTTGAATCAGTCCACTGAATCATCTTTGGATTCAATATAAGAACATAATGAGAACACATGTTTCCTTTGCATATGATGGTGTCAATCATAGTTTTACGAGTAGGCTTTGAATGATGTACTTTTATTCATAAAATCACGATGGATATCAGAAGCATAATAGGGTATAAGTGCATGTACTTTGTGCATCAATCATAATGCCACCTTAGGGGGGCGGTGGAATCTAGGGTTTGAGCATACGTCTTTAACCCTACATGGATTGTATCGAAATAATATTTGAGGATAAAATGTTCTTTGATCGTCCTCAATTTCGTGTGTGAACCATATTCTTCTGGTGTTTGCTTCTATTCATCTAAAATATGGGTGTCCATAGTAATTTCTTTAATGTTCGGATCACCAGATCAAAGCCAATGTATGTCAGATTTCCAAAAATATCATTTTCTTTTGACTTTGGGTTCAATTAGCGGTTACATATAACCCACTAAGTTGACATATAAACTTCTCTAATACTCGTTTACATCCGCAGTCATTAGAGGTAATGCAAAGGAGCTCAGATGAAATTCTCATCTATGTCTTATTACATGAACATCGTGGCAGAAATTTCTTTAAGAATGTGGAATAAATTCAATTTTCTTTTATCGCATAAATTGTCAATTTGACATATGCTCAATATATACATCGAAACGTAACTCAAGTTCTTTAGAGTAAATCGATGGGGATTGTAATAAAAAGGTATTGTAATCCCAGTTAGGCAAGTGCATTATGAATCCCAAAGGAACAGATATTTAGATCATTATCACTTTCATTATAGTACTACAGTTCTTCAGTACTATTGTGCTATTTTTGTGATATATTAATACTATTGTCCTTCAGTACTATTATTCTAGGGATTACATGGTGCGTTTCTTTGCACACGGTTCTTTGTGTCATGCCTATATTATGATATGTTACTTTACTTTATGCAATACTTTGCAAAGTTATATGCAGAAAATTGAATCATGTATATCATGAATAAAATTTGAATAATCTCAATTCCTTTAGTGAAAATTCAAAAAAATTAACATGCCAACGATTACATTTAGTCTTGTCCAATTTAGAGAGAGAAACTTTAAGACCAAAAGTCTAATTTAGGACCAAAAGTAGTATTTAGGCGTAATAGCCTTTTATAAGGATATCTTAAAAATTTTTTAAAGTACACTAATCAAAGTCTATCTTGGATTGAGCCAGATCCTTTTTGCTCTTTTAATAGCTGCAATGATGAGATTTTGTCATTTAACATATTCTTCCCAGATGTTATGTTTTTAGTTGTAAACTCATTTTCAATGTTATTATTGGATATTGAAGATACTTTTCCAAAAATCCGCGTACTCATATGATTCTTCATATTTATTGAAAGTCGTAGCTAATTGTTTGCTAGCTTATAATGTACGTATCAAAAATTCATTGAATTACAACAATGGCAGAGTGCTTCACTGCACATGACATGTCCCCTATGTCATCTTTTTAAATGGTATATTGTCTCCACTTGCTTTTGGATGAATATAGATATTTTTACGTCCCATGTAATTACCCTTTATTTTAGGGTTGTTGCATTACTTTGCACAATTTGTTCCAAGAAATAATTTTTTTTTCTCAGACTTTACATCGTCATTACCCTTTGTTTTAGGATTGTTGCATTACTTTGCAAAATGTGTTCCAGGAAATTTCTTTTTCTCATACCTTACATTGTCATTTAAGATATTGTAATTATTTCTTAGCTATTTACATAAAGCATTTTGCATAAATATACCATTCTCAAGCCTTAGTTGGCTCAATAGGGGAATTTAGTACTCAAGTTCTTCAGAGTCCAATGTGTCAAAGTCAAACTGTGATGGTTAAACCATCTGTAAAATATAGGAAGAATAAAATGTATTAGCTTCGCGGTCTAAATGACATTCACGACAACTAATATAAACCAAGATACATTATGGTAAATCCGATTCTTTGTGAAATTTCGTTATCACAATAAAATTTTGATTTTTCCATATTCATTGCATGTAAAGCTAATGAAATGTCATTATCATTGTTTTTTATATAATCAAGAAGATATCCATGAAAATTTTTCAATAAATAAAAAATTGGATTTCAAGACCAAAATTTGTAATGGTCATATTTTTCTTACTTCGTGAATATGCTTTGTCACAATAATTGGTTTGTCCATTTTTATCTATATTATAATGCTCATGAAATTGCATTATCATGACAATGCTTAAACTATTAAATAAAGTAATTATCTAACAGTAATAAAATGAACATATAATGCTCTATATTTATCATTTAAATAAATATTAATGCGATTTAATAAAAGCATTATATGATGAAATAATTTAAATGAGATTTAACGAATGCGGCGAAATTCATACTGTAAGTTTGCCAAATAAACTGCATATGATACCATTGCTCGATCTCCGACTCCAAATTGTCGTCTCATATTCATCGCCGCATCGTAATTGATATGTCACATAAAAAAAAAACAATATTCATATGATTAGTCACTTTAATCATACATTTACCATATCAATTAAATGATTTAATATTTACCATTAAATTTGTAAAACAGTAAATAGTTATACAGTAAATATAAATTACTATGCGGTAATTTTAAATTTTACCTTTAAATTATATTTTCCAAAAAAAAAACTAATTTTTTTTTCGTGGGTTGGATCAGGCAGATCCGGGTCAGGCCCAACAAAACCGGGTCGGGTCAATCTTCTGTCGACGAAGCTTTGTCGGCAAAGATCGGGTCCGATCTGAAGGCAGGAGTGGCGGAGGCGTCGCGGCAGAGGCGCGCAGCGGAGGGCAAGCCGGAGTCGTCTCTGCAGCGCAGGGGTCCGATCGGGGGTCGTCCGAGCAGTGAACGATCGGGGCGAGGTCGAGCGGAGGTGGTGAGGCGATGCGTCGACGGATTCGTCTGGGTTGACCGGCGACGGCGTCGGGGCTACAGGATCGTGGTCCGATCAGAAGTCGAGGATCGAGGCGAGGCGAGCCGGCACAGGGCAGTCCGATCGGAGCAAAGCTGGGGTTAGAATCTTCCTTCTTTGCCGACGAGGCTGTTGTCGGCAGAGTGTTTGGCGTTTCTTTTACCGACGAAGAAGTTGTCGGGAAAAGAGATTCGGGGGGATGAGGCCTTCTTTGCCGACGAAAATGTTGCCGGCAGAAGGGTTTTTTCTGGGATTTTTCTCCTTTGCCGGCGGAAAAAAAATACAGGGTTTTTGGTTTTTTCTTCAAGAACAAAAACCTAGGGTTTTTTTTCTTTTTTTTTTCTTCTCTCTGGCTAAAGCAAAGTGCTGATAACGTGTTGTAGGAAAATGGAAATTGGTCTACTCATTTCATTGATAATCTCATTTATATAGGGTGAGTATTACAACGGTAATAGGAAATACATTAATGACTACATAATTATCTATCGTCAGTTACATTGACGAAGGTACATAATACGTTTTTCCTTCAACACTATATAAATTTTAATGCTTAATTTACCACAAACACACACACACATATATATATATATATATATATATATATATATATATATATATATATATATATACGCATTTACGTAGGCACTAAAAATATCAAATAGATAATTATAGTTCACATTTACAATTCATTTCATTAAACAGTATTAGTAAAACAGTAATTATATTTTTCACTATGGTAATTTTCGAAAAACTAACCTTAATTTACCATAAATGGTAAATATTTGTTTCCTGTTTCGCAGGTCAGATATAGCAAGAACTGGGTCGGGTCGAGCAGAAACCGGTTGAACAGACTCTGCCGACAAATATTTCGTCGGCAAGTTTATGTTGGTTTACTTTTCCCGACAAAGATGTTGTCGGAAAAACAGGATTCTGGGAGGGAGGCTTTCCCGACGAACTATTGTCGGTAGAGATGGCTAGACTGATCTGAGTCTGGATCGGGGAGCCTCGGGTCGGATGCTTCAGGCTCCGGGTCAAGGCTGATCTGGGTCCGATCAAGGCTGGACTGATCGGGGTCCGGGCTGCTGCTAGCGTCGTCGGCGATCGAAGGAGGATCGGGGCTGCTGCTATCGTCGAGGCGATCGGAGGAGCGGCGAGGAGCTTCATTTGGGTGGGGAGAGCTGCCTTGGGTGCCCAGATCAAATTTGATCTGAGGTCGAGCAGTGGTGGAGCTGTCTCAGCGCAGGGGCCGGAAAAGAGCCGGGCAGGCCTTGCGGCAGTGGCTCAGGTGTGGGGGGGGGGGGGCCTGCTGCTGCTACTAGGGTTTTTTTTTTTTTTTTTCAGTTTTTTCTTGGCTAAACAAACTAATGGAATAAAACAACGTGTCTGATAACGTGTAATAGTAAAACTCAATCGGTCTATTCATTTCATTAGAGAATCTCTTTATATAGGGTGACGATTACAATGGAACATCAATTACAATTATGGTAATAAACACTGATTGAAACGTTACATCAGATTAATACTAATTTCCTAATTCGATCGTCAGTTACTTTGACGAATGCATATTTATGGTAGTTTCTTTCAACACTCATGTTTTTAATTTTATTTTTATAGATAATACATAAATGTCACATTTGTCCCTTATATTAAACAAAAAGTCAACATCAGTACCATAATGTCACATAAAACCTAACTTCAGGTACCAAACTGTTCTCTTTGAAATGTTGGGTATCAAACTGTCCAATTAGTCATACGTCATGTATCATAGGAGGAATTTACCCTTGTTATAAATGTCATTGATGCTCTCTATGCGCCGAGAACAAACCGAACTTTGCTAAGTTTTAAGGATATTCGTGCCAACGGTTATCATTTTGGTACTTAAAAACAATGGGATTTAAGTATAGTACACAAGTTTTAAGGAAATTTCTCATTTTTTAACCAACGGGTTTTTCTGTTCTTTTATACTTAAAAACACCTTCTAACATAATTTAAACCATTGTAACACCTTAAATTTATATTATTTTGGGTTTAATAGGCAACCGAGTCTGGATTATTACCTTACAAGTACTTATCTATTAGAAGAACTGAAATTACATTTTTTGATGTTATGAGTGAATTTGAAGGTTCGGATATGTTTTATTCCTCTCACAAATACCTCGAAAACATTATTTTTAAACTTCATGTATCGGTTGTCGCTTTAAATTTGTCTAGTTTCAACCAAAACCCCTTGTTATAGCACACGAGTTTTAAGGAAATTTCATAATTTTTAACCAACGGGTTTTTCCATTCTTTTATACATAAAAACACCTTCTAACATAATTTAAACCATTTTAACACCTTAAATTTATATTATTTTGGGTTTAATAGGCAACCGAGTCTGGATTAATTACATTAATTACGAGTACTGATCTATTAGAAGAATTGAAATTTTTGATGTTATGAGTGAATTTGAAGGTTGGGATATGTTTTATTCCTTTCACACATACCTTAAAAACATTATTTTTAAACTTATTCATTTATTGGTTGTCGCTTCAAATTTTATATAGTTTCAACCTCTTGCTATAGCACACGAGTTTTAAGGAAATTTCTAAATTTTTAACCAAAGGGGTTTTCCATTCTTTTATACTTAACAACACTTTTTAACATAATTTAAACCATTTTAACTCCTTAAATTTATATTATTTTCAGTTTAATAGGCCACTAAGTCTGAATTAATTACCTTAAGTGTACTGATTCATTAGAAGAATTGAAATTACATTATTTGATGTTATGAGTGAATTTGAAGGTTGGGATATGTTTTATTCTAGGCCACATCAACGGGCCGGGCCGGGCTTTACAATGTATTTTAGAAATGGCGGGCCGGGCCGGGCTTCTTTAAAATTCTAGGATCCAAGCCCAACCATATAAGGCGGGCTTGACTGGCTTTTGCGGGCAGGGCTGAATAGCCCTTGGCGGGTTGAGGCCGGGCCGGGCTTTAATTAAAATAAATAAATATTAGAGATTATTTTTTAAAAAGGGGTTTGGAAACTCTAAACGCCAAACTCCAAACTCTAAACCCTAAACTCTAAATTCAAATTAATTTTCAATTATAAATATACCCTATACATATGTGGCTTATGGAAATTTCATTTTATAAATTTAGCCATTATAATGACAATATGCATACTAATGCGGTATAACTTGATTAGAAAATTATAATCAAGTGTACAACTTTTTGAAACAACTATATAAAAGAAGTCAAATTTTGAAAAATTATATGATATATAATTTGATCGTTATGATGAAATACGGTGATGGTAAAAAAATCACTTAAATTCGACAAATTTAGAACCCCAATCGGTGCGGTCAACCTTATTTAAACTTATCTCTCTCTTTATGGGAAACCATAATATCGGGAGGTAAACGTTTTCAAATTTTTACATTAGTTCTTTTGAAGATATCATAATGATGAGGCCTATTTTATTCCTCTCACACATACCTTAAAAACATTATTTTTAAACTTGTTCATTTATCGGTTGTCGCTTCAAATTATATTAAGTTTCAACCAAAACCCCTTGTTATAGCACATGAGTTTTGAGGAAATTTCTCAATTTTTAACCAACGGGTTTTTTCCATTCTTTTATACTTAAAAACACCTTCTAACATAATTTGAACCATTTTAACAACTAAAATTTATATTATTTTGGGTTTAATAAGCAACCGAGTCTGGATTAATTACCTTATAACTATTGATCTATTAAAAGAATTGAAATTACATTTTTTGAAGTAATGAGTGAATTTGAAGGTTGGGATATATTTTATTCCTCTCACACATACCTCAAAAACATTATTTTTAAACCTTTTCATGTATATATCTGTTTCAGAGTCATTGGTTTGATAGACAACTCCAGGACAATCAATCAAGAAGATCCTCTTTGTGAGTTTTATATATTGCCAAACTTTAGTTTCCCGTGGAATAGGAGTAGGCTTGCAAACCTGCGGAGAAAGAAACACACATAATGTCACCTAGATCCAGCAGTAGACTAGCAATCATTATCTCAGGACAAACAACAGGCCTATTCTATCAGTACACAAACCATCATTTTTGAGATTGTGCAAGGGTAAAACAGAGAATTTATTATCGCTTTAAACTTATTAACATTCGCAGAAGCACAAGATTTAAATGTCCGGAATGGAAAATAAAAATAGAGGCAGAAACAGGTTAGAAATATTACTTTTTTTGCTCGCAGTGTGTTGATGGCAGATGACTTTCCAACATTGGGGTACCCAACCAATCCCACAGAAATTGCTTGCTTGTCACTTATTAATCGGGAAATTTGCCTCAACACTGATAGAAGAGAACCCTAAACGCAACAAAAGCGCAATCAATACATTAGTGAAAAAAACAGTTATACAAGATAGCAAGTGAACCCAAAAAGGAACAAAAAGTTAACCCATTTTTGAAGTGGCTGAAGGTAGCGCATCAAATTTTTTCATTAGTTCTTTTGAAGATATCATATCTCATCTTTTGGGGATGAAAATGACAGGGGGAAGTAGATTTTCATATAATAAATGGAGAAAGTATATTTCAGAAGATGTTTAACAGCTTGACACTCTTAATCTACAGGCACTACCATGAAAGATAAGGGGATAATTTCAGGGAATTTACCTTGCCAAATGACTTGTTGATGCTAGCATGAAATGCAAGAGTAGGAAATTTGACTGACAATACCTTTAGCCAACCTTTTGTTACCCAGGCAGGGACCAAATCACACTGGAGAAAAGACATAATGATATTGTTACACTACAGAATAAGCTCATGATCATCCAGGACGCCAAACATGAGAAATAGAACCAACCTTGTTTAACAAGAGAATCATGTGTTTATGCTTGCAATGCTCTTTCAAATGCTTCTCTAAGTGGTGACATCTTGTACCTTGCGGATCCCTTGCGTCCAAAACCTGTAATAAGGAAGGCGAGCACGAATTAAAAGTAAGAAATAATGACGTGGTGGAGAATATATATCAGTTGATTGACAGTCGGAGTAATAACTGCGGCAAGTGAGCAAATGCATGCGAGTAAACCATAGAGCAACTTTATGGAAGAAGGTGGATAAGGGTAAAACGCTAGAAGTAGAGTGCACATTTTGAATGTGGAATTATCACGCTGCTACAAAATATGACATCATTATAAAACGTTTGCCGTGAAGTTAAACTCTGTATGCAAATGGTAGATTATTATAGTATTTATGGATGATGAATGGGAGAAACACCGACCTGGACAAGAACATCTGAGGAGTCTACCATTTTGTGGAGCTCACCCCAAATATGTTTACTTTGTCCTTTCTCAAACATAGTATGACCAACCCGGCCCCTAAATCCATCAGCGCCGTCCCCAATTGCATCAACGTCACTGTCAACATACATACCTACAGCCATGTCATATTAACAATAAGTAGCCATTTACTGTAAGATTTATGAACAAAATAAAAAAGTTGAGCTGCAAAGTAACCATTTGCTCGCCTAGCTCGCCTAGCTAGGGACTTGTAATTAGCTGCAACGAGTCTTGGCCGCTTCCGCTTTGACTTGGGTCCAAATACATCGGAAAACGGCACTGTCTTGATCGGAACTCTCTCGATCGTAAGTCCGGGTGGCTGCATAAGTATCGATCAGGAATGTGAGAAGTAGTAATTATTAAAACAGAAAACACGACTAAAAATATAAACAGAAAACAATGATATACCTTGTAGTTACGGACAATACCTCTGGAGTACCAGGAGAGGCGATCGTGTTGGATTAGAGTGTTAGGCTGGAATCTGTTGCTGATCAACTTTGCTTTGCCGTCACGCTTGGGCTTGACCTTGTACATCTTGGCCTCACTACGCTGCTCTTTGTTCTTCCCATTTGTATTGCGGTTCGCGTCCAGTGAGTGCTTCGGCTTCCCCGAAACGTTCAATTTTCTCTTCGTCATTTTTGTCATCTTTGCGGTGGCCGGAGGTGAACTTCAGTGGCGGCACGGATGGTTGTGTAATATTAGGGTTTCAGAGAGCGTCTATAGTTGGGAAACGAGGGCTCCGTTTTGGGTTGTGGGTTGCTTTATCCGCAATCTAACCCGTTTCCCAATTTATTTAGATGTAATATTAGAGTTTCGGTGAAGTTACCGTTTCGCCCTCGATTTTGTGTTAATTGCAGTGTTGCCACTAGCCCAGTTATAAAAAGCAATGTGATCGACACGCGTCATAAATGGCTCTTCACCGTTTTGTTCTCCATCCCGAAACTTCTGTGACAATCTGGGTTCGGTCTTCAGAATTCGCTTTCAAGTTTAAATCATTGAATGCAACATATGTTTTATGGGTAAAGGTTTCTTCGGGGTATGATTTCATCTAATAGTGCTATTGTGCTGAGTGGAGGGTAAAATATTGAAGAGGGACATAAGAAAAGAGAATAAACGAAGCAACAAATGATTTTACCATACCCGAGCTATCTCAAAATTTTGATGAAATTGAAAAGAAAAGAAGAAGTCTTTTGGATCATGATATGGGAGCTGTACAGGCTCAGTTTCGTAATCTAGTTTTGATGATAGCATCATTGACAGAAAGTTGAATGGCAGAATACTGGATACTATTTCACTAATAAAAGATCTGAGCATATTAAATACTTGTTACACCCTTAACTATGTACCTAAAAACAGTTTTATTTCTCTACTTTTAAATTAAATTAGTTGATCTTTAATATCTTATTTTTCAACAATTTAGTATATTCCGTCACTCCACCGTTAAAAGATTCGGTTATATTACTGACGTGGCAAATTCCACCATTCCAATTTAGCTAAATGCTTGCCACGTCAGTGAAAAAGTTTAAAATACCCTTGATCAATTTCACCCTTATATTAACATATATTACATTTACCCTTATCATTTATTTTTCATTGTTTACCAAATTACCATTTATCTTTCACTATTCACCATCTTCTTTAGCCCTTCCCCGCAGCCGCTGGCAGCGCCACCACAATTCCAAAAACACCACCAATAACCTCCAAATTAACCCAATATGACTGCCACCACCTCAGGAACTCAACCCCGTCACCTCCGCCACCTTAAAACCACTGCAGCCGCCTTAAAAGGCGGCCGACACGGCGGCAGAAATTTCTAAACCTGCAATTCACCAATTTCTCAACAATCGAACTTCAATTTACACTTAATCGACTCTAAACAACATCTTAAACACGAATTCAATCTCCAATTATACCAATTACATCACCTCTGCCACCCTCCAACGAAACTTGAAAATCCTAGAATTTTAAATTCAAAATTCTCCTTACCTGGTTCGAATTGGTTCAATTTCTTTCGTGAAATTGAGATGCAAGCCGAGGCCTTCCATTCTCGACAGAAATCGAGACGAATGGTGGCCGGAGGAGGGAGCTCTGGTTCGATACAGTCGAACTCTCTTCGCCTTCGTATGCCTAAACTGCGGCGACCACCACCATATACTTGAAGAGGAGGCCGAGACGAGTCGAATGGCACTGGTGCGGCGGTCCAGTTCGGCCGGACGGTGGAGGGTTGATGAGTCGCCTAAGCGAGCATCAAGCAATAATAACCCTACAATCGTTAGTAGTATAGAATAAGTAGGGATCGTTCTAGCCGGGGATTAAGGGTACCTGAAACATGAGATTGTTAGACAAATATATACATATAAACACATCAAAATTGTCACATGGGGGAAGATCATGGCGTCGGCAGCTAGGCTGCCCTCTAACATCTAGGCACAAAATAAATTGCTGAAAATAAATCCTAAGTCTAATATTTACAAGTTTGGTCGACATCTCTTACGCAAAGCACTCATCAAAAACTATCACAAAACGAAACAAGTAACAAGTAAGGACTCATAGAAACATGCATAGAAATATTCAAGACTCGTCTTAATTCCAACCTAACTAAACTCCTTAGCGGTTTATCTAGTCGATTTTAGATTTCACGAAAATACTTAGAATTAGCTTAGCGCATAACCCTAATCTTTAGCTGACCGATTAAAGACACTTAGCGTAGAAATTAACCAATTAGCATATAAAGCACGAAATCTCTTAGTTGGAAACAAGTTAATATGCAAGGTGTCACTCTTCATATTAGACAAGCAAGTTGTAGGAATTACTCTAACCCTAAGTAACAATATAAACCAAATCGATTTAGCGTTCTAACTTGACCTATGTTACTACGGCAAGTGAATTCAATCTAGACAACACTCATGGCCTTTCGAATGCATCTAAACATCTCATTCGGTTGCACACGAATTCAAACAACTAATCAAGAAGAAATCAAGAATCAAGTCAAGCATGCATCCCTAAGACCTAACCGGTTACAAATTTACAAATTGTGTTTCCATGTTTATCTTTCATAAAACCATGAAATCAATACCTTACAGTTAATTAGGCTCCAAGAATCGAAATCATAAACATCTTTAAACACGCAAAACCAAACAAACAAATTGTCTTTACATAGACATAAAAACAAATACCAAAAGAATATCCAAACTACATAGACATAGTATTGAAAAATAAAAGAATTACAAGCCGAAGGGAGTAGATCACACATTTAGACACCTTGGGGCAGCAGCTCGTGTGGATCTCGGTGGTGGAAGATGGAGGCACGGATTGGTTTTTCTCGGTTGAAGGTGAAGGGGTGTCGGCAGGAATTTTCTGGATGGTGGTGATGGTGGTTCGGCTAGCTTTTCTTTCCAAGACTTAAGGTAGGAAATTTGGTAGAGCTTTAGACTTGTGTTTTGGCTTGAGATGTGACCAATTTTCAGAATGAAAAAGTGATCCTATATATAGAGAATAGGGGTGCCGGCAGCCCTTCTTACACAAGGCAAATACAAAACCTGGTAGAATAAGGTTTTGAAACCTTCCTTTCATAGTCCAATTAGGTTTTCTTTTTCTGAATTTTTCTTTAAGGCTTGGGCTTCACATCTTCCTGGACTTCTTGTATAGGCTTTGGACTTCATTTGATAAGTCTTGATCCAGCAAAAATGCCCCAAAACCTGCCGGCAGCCTTGCAGTCCGATCGGCACCATCTCCTGGCTTGACTAGGAGAGCCACTTTTCTTCGTCTTTTTCTTCATTGCTTTAGCTTGGTGCCTTCTTCTATCCTTCCTTAAGTTTGTACAATCATCACATATGCATTTGTACACCATATGGTCCATCAAAAACAGAAATTGCGAAAAGGAGGCAGTAGCATCCTGGATTCGGCAGAAAAGACATTGCTGTAGTAATTCCTACATATCTCCCTCCTCGGAGCTCCGATTGATGCGATTCCAAGTCTCAATTAAACTAGACACAATTAGATACTTCTATATAAAACAGTTTGGCCAAATTCCTTGCGAGTCATCGGGAATGATTTTTCGAAGTTGGGACACAGTCCCTGGAAAATCGTCAGGATTCCTGGAGCATTGTTGCTCAAGCTGCAGTTTTGCGGCCATCTTTTGGGTGACTTCCCGAATTCTAATTGATCTGAAATTTTAACACAACATTCCTCAGTATATGAATATTAAGCACACCAAATTTCATCAAATTCGGACAAAGGTAGATTGCATTTTTATTCATCTCAGAATCACGAAAAAGATAACTTGCATTATTTTCCAGATTTCTCAAACTTTGTCATTTTTCGGATTCTAAAGCACATTTTTGCCAAACTCTACCAAATTAACACTAAACTAAATTATGACTCTATTTAGATAAATAAGGGTTAAACAAAGCATAAACGAGGGCAAATATACATTAATATCGTCGCACATTGTGCTCCTATCAAGGGTCGGGTTGAGTCGGGGGAGAGGGAAGGAAAAGAGAAAGAAAAAAAATCAACATGTTGGGTTCGAGAATATATTGGTTATTTTCTTGTCCAAACTCTGCAAAAGTGTCAAAATCGTTAGCCACGTCAGCAACATAACGGGTGTAGTGACACTACCAGATCGGAGTGAATAGCCGACGAAAAAAATTTCGTCGGCTATACCTTCTGCCGACGAAATTTTCGTCGGCTATAATTCGTCGGAAAAACCCCGTCGGTAATACCAATGGCCGACGAAAACAACCAATTCGTCGGCTATAGTAGAGTATGGCAGACGAATTTACCGGCGAAAATATATTTTATCGGCCAAACCTGGGAGAAATAGCCGACGAATTTCGTCGGGTATTTTCGATTATGGCCGACGAAATTCATAAACTATAGCCGACGAAATTCGTCGGCTATTGGGTTTTAACAATAGCCGACGATTTTATAAATTTTCGTCGGTTATTTTCTCGAAATATATTAATATTTTAATAGGCATTAATTAGTTATAGCCGACGAAATAATGTAATTTTCGTCGGCTATACAACTTATAGCCGACGAAAAGTGGTAAAAATCGTTGGCTATAGTGCTTATAGCCGACGAAATAATGCCAAAATCGTCGGCTATTCTTACAATTGGGGAAGAAAAAAATTAAATTATTTTCTAAATTACCATTCCAAGCAACCTGCAAATCACAAAGACAGTCCATGCATTTGCACCAACAAGAAACACGTCTAAATACCATTTTTATTAAATTCGTTCCAATATACATAAAATATAACCATAATCATCACCTAAACCACTAAAGTCCACCAGGTCATCCCCAGCATCCTGCTTTCCATCAGGCTCGTCATCCTGCTGACCGAACTCGGGAGGTTGAGGCATTGGAGGTTCCACTAACGGCTGAAACGGGGGCGGGGGTTCAAGGTTTTGTTGTTGTGCCGCGAACATCTCATACCACCAGTTTTGTTGGCCGGCGTAGTTGTGTCGCCGAATTCTGTCGCATTCAGCATGCCAACTGGCCATATCCAAATGATACTGCTGTGTTCTGCGGCGCAGCTCCTGTACTGTCTGGGCCTCGGTCGCCAATCTTGCGGCCAATCGCTGCACTTCCCCCCTCATCTGTTGGCTCTCCCCGCCTCCCTTCTTTTGACCTCCCTTAGTGGTCTTCAGGAGCCCTAGTCCAGAACTTCACAAACCCCGGCAGTAGTAGTCGTTGGACCAGTGTGGGAAGGCTGCGTCGAACATCCTCGCTGCCGTTTGGACATTGGATCGGTCGACATGGAGCAGGGCTTCTTCCAGATCTGCCTCTGAAATGTTCGGTTGTGTCTCCCGAACTACTTGCTGGAACACCTCTTCTTCGGCCCGGTTCACCCTCTCCTAATTGGACGGGAAAAAAAAATTAATATTCTAAGTTTCTAACAAATATATAATTTAGTAAAATTAATAATTAAAATTTTAAAATCGTAATGAACGACTTACGAGATGTTCTGTCGCTTGTGGATAAGCGATCTTGAACGTCTCCACGTACGGGTTGCTATCAGGATGATCTCTAAGCGCCTCCTCCTGATATTGCGCAAACGGCCTAGAACCACCATGATGGGGGATTGTGTTACGGCGGCGGTTCGCAGAGTTTATCCGAGACCGTTCCTTCAAACAAATAATAAAATATTAGAAAAATGCATAAAAAAATATTACTGTAATAATTATAAAATAATTAAACTAATAATTAAAATTTTAACAAAATAAACATTTATAGGGAAGTTTAGTATTTACCTGCATAACTGGGTTGTTGAAGTCTGCTGTCTTCAACCAACGCCACTCGTACTTCCTGAACATGAACTCTCTGGGAGTACACATACGACCACGGTTGTCGTACTCGTTATAGTGGGAACGAAGCTCGTTCTTCCACTCTTTGAACCTACGAAAAAAACAAAAGTGCATTAGAAATATTATTAATATCATAAAATATTTCAAATTATAAGATAATACATTCCCAACGTACCTTGAGTTCTGCACAGAGTCCGCCCAATCCTGCTTGTGCTCGGCAATCTCGAAGTATGCCTGAAAGATAATATTTTATTAGTTTTACAATTATAACTATACCGAAAATTATTAAATATTACGATAAATAAATTAAATTTTTTAAATTACTCACCGACGCGGCGTTGTTCACCTCCCTCTTGATCTCTTGGGGCACATCAGCCCACCGTGTCCACAGTATAGGGACTCTGTCCCTAATCAGTGCCCCCACGCAACCTGAGTAGTCGCGTTTTTTTTCCCCTGAACCTCCTGATTAGGAGGTTCGTTGATCTGGATCCTCCCCCTCAGATCAACAGTTTTCCTGAGTGTGTCAAAACATATGACACCTCTCGTATTCCTCTGGGTTGAACTGCTAGCGGCTGTCCCTATCACATAAACGACGATTAGTTAATAAAATTAAATATTAGTGCGTTAATTTTAATAAAACATTTAATTAATAAAATCGAATGTTACCTGAACTCGATGACCCGTCTGTCAACTTTCCTTTTCTCCTCGCCGAAATCAGGAGGCCAGGGTTCTCCCATGGCTGCTGCTGCTGGTATGCCACCGCAGCACTCACGTACTAAGGCATATCAGGCCATATGGGCACACCACGATAGTCGACCTCGGGTATCGCAGGAATGTTGTACGGGAGGTTGAGCTGATTTGGGAGAGTAGGCCCCTCAGTCGAGTCAGCAGCAGACGTCGTCGGACTCGGCATCGGCTCCCGATGAATCTCAGGCATACGGACCTGAGGAACGTCTGCAGCTATCTCGTCCTGAAATAGCTGCCGACCGAACCTCGGAGCATCTGGCCCGACAGGGGGACGTGAAGTGCTCGACGGCCGCCCCGCCTCGAGAAGGGTCTGGTGCCGAGAACTCACACTCCTCCGCGGCTGGGATGAATCCACAGTCCTCCGCGGCTTGGATGAATCTACACTCCTCCGCGGCTGGCTGGTGGTCCTCTCACGCTGGCTAGGGGTCCTGTCGGAGTCTGCGGAACCCGCGGCATTTCCAGAACCTCTAGATCTGGAACGACGGCCTCCGAATAACTGCCTAAATGCATCGGCCATCTAAAACCCGACGCATTAATACATTAATTAATATTAAATTATATTATATTAAATAACAAATTCTAATTAATATAATAACCAATAATACTAACATATTTTAAAACATACTAACAAATTAATATTTAAATTTTAACTAATTTTAAATAATACTAACCATTAACCTAAATATAACTATTTATATACAAATATAACTATATTTAATTATTAATATATATATATAATTAGACTACCAATTTATATATATAATTAATATAACAATTTATATACCTAAATTATAACAAATATAATTAATTTATTAACAAATATATAACAAATATATAACAATTTATATAATTAAAATTAAATATAATTAAGTTATATATATATTTAAGCTAAATTATGCAATTAAGCTACCAATTTATACGTATAAATTATACAATTAAAATAAATTTAAAAAAAAATTACCTAAATTAACATAAATACCTAAATTATACCTAAATTAACATAAATACCTAAATTATACCTAAATAAACATAAATAAATACATAAATTATACCTAAATTGTTATACATACCTAAATTAACAATTATATCTAAATTAACATAAATTAGATATATCTAAATTAACATATATCTAAATTACCAATTAACATAAATGAAAAAAAAAAAAAAAAAACACTTACTGCCGGATTTTTGCAGAGGAGGAGGAGGCCGGCCGGAGAGTAGGGGAAGGGTGCCGGAGGAAGATGGGCCGAAGGAGGGAAATGCCGGTGGAGGAGGGAAAGGCCGGCCGGATTGATGGGGCCGGAGGAGGAGGGAAATGCCGGATCTAAAAATGGCGGATTGGAGGAGGAAGAGGATCGACCAGATTGAGAGAGGAGGAGGACGAGGCGAGCGGCGGAGGATATGTTGGAGGCGAGCGGCGGATTTTCCGAGGAGAGGGAGCTGCGATTTTAGGAGGAGGAGAGAAAAAAGCAGCTCACCACGCGATACAGCTCGGTTATAGCAGAAGAATAGCCGACGAATTAAACAATTTTAGAAATGGCCGACGAAATTGATTATTTCGTCGCCTATAGTTTGAATGTCGTCGGTTATACTTTGAATGTCGTCGACTATACTTTACGCGCTCAGCAGCCGTCCGATCTCCCCCATCCAACGGCGGACAATGAAAAGGCGCGGATCGCAAGAGTTTGGCCGACGAAATATAATTTTCGTCGGCTAAACCTTTGGTCAAACTGCGAAGTCAAACCTCGAAACGCTTTAAAACGGAAAATTGGCCCGTCTAAATGACGTTTTTTTGCCTGATCTTCAACAGAGAATAGTTTCAAATCGATGAGACGCAACTAATCGTATAAAAATTTTCCTCAAAATATTTACCGACCGTCAGGCTACCCATAGGAAAACGGAAGTAAAAAACAGTTAACCGCAACATTCGGCACACATATTTTGTTGGAATCTTCTCATTTTTCAACCGTAGACGTATTTCAATATTTCGGTCATATCTTATTTCACGACACATTTGCATTTGAAGAGTCTACGTATAGTAACTATTTGGAACTATACATTCACTGAAACACTTAGTAAACAAGTTAAGGAACATTAGTGCATATGTTCCGATTTTGAATCTAAAAGTTTAATAAATCTATTCTAACCGTCAGATATCACCGTTAATATTAAATACATGTATGAAAAAAAAATCCAACTACATCTGACAACGTTAAAGGCTCGATCGGGACGGTCAACCGGGTGAGTCAAACCTCTAAACGCTTTAAAAAGGAAATTGGCCCCTCTAAATGACGTTTTTTTGCCTGATCTTCAACAGAGAATAGTTTCAAATCGATGAGACGCAAATAATCGTATAAAAATTTTCCTCAAAATATTTACCGACCGTCAGGCTACCCATAGGAAAACGGAAGTAAAAAACAGTTAACCGCAACATTCGGCACACAGATTTTGTCGGAATCTTCTCATTTTTCAACCGTAGTCGTATTTCAGTATTTCGGTCATATCTTATTTCACGACACATTTGCATTTGAAGAGTCTACGTATAGTAACTATTTGGAACTATACATTCACTGAAACACTTAGTAAACAAGTTAAGGAACATTAGTGCATATGTTCCGATTTTGAATCTAAAAGTTTAATAAATCTATTCCAACCGTCAGATATCACCGTTAATATTAAATACATGTATGAAAAAAAATCCAACTACATCTGACAACGTTAAAGGCTCGATCGGGACGGTCAACCGGGTGAGTCAAACCTCTAAACGCTTTAAAACGGAAATTGGCCCGTCTAAATGACATTTTTTTGCCTGATCTTCAACAGAGAATAGTTTCAAATCGATGAGACGCAACTAATCGTTTAAAAATTTTCCTCAAAATATTTACCGACCGTCAGGCTACCCATAGGAAAACGGAAGTAAAAAACAGTTAACCGCAACATTCGGCACACAAATTTTGTCGGAATCTTCTCATTTTTCAACCGTAGACGTATTTCAATATTTCGGTCATATCTTATTTCACGACACATTTGCATTTGAAGAGTCTAGCAATGGTTTGTCGATAGTGATAGAAAATGGAAACTGCTCTTTTTTTGTTTTTTTTTAATCATAGCCGACGAAATCAAACCTAGTACTCGTCGGCTATTCTTTTGTCGTTTTCTGTCAAAAATAAAATATGTATTTTTCAATAAAGTTATGACCGAATATTTCGTCGGCTATTAAGAGAATAGCCGACGAAATAATGAATTTTTCGTCGGCTATTATGATAATGGCCGACGAAATAATGCATTTTTCGTCGGCTATTCTATGAAAAAAAAAAATAAAAAAAATCAGTGGTTTTACACCTCTCGTATTCCGATGTCCTGTTCATATATAACCAAAATTGAACATAAAAAAACAGAAACCCAACAATCAACATATTTCAAATTTTTTTTAAGGGGTTTGGAACCCAGCCTAGCTGGGAGGCTCATCCCCACGCCCGTTCATTAGAAATGAGTGGATTACAAATGAAAGGATTACATCATCTAAATTACTTAATCCGTCGGATTGTAATCGGAATCATCGGATGAGTCTTCTTCGGTTTCTGAATTGCTCGATAGGGGTAATCTATGTCTTTCCTCACCACTAGAGTCCTCGTTAGTTTCTTCATTTAGATCAACGTCAACAAGCAGTGGCTCTTCACGGCGAATTCGCACCGGCGTGTCTAGGCGAATAAAAGAGGAGTCAGGAATACCGTTTGAGTTGGGCTCTTGATACGCGGTGCCCCCTTCCTCGTTCTCTTCAGCCACTCCAAGTGTAGACGTCCGGTAAATGTTGCGATGGTGGATAGTGTTGACTACTTTCCACGGGTCGCCCTTGGCGAGATCATCAAGATAAAACACTTGTTTCACCCATGTGGCTAAAACGAACGGGTCGTCCTCATACCATGATGTAGTAGTGTTCACAGAAGTTATGCCGTACTGATCGGTTTTCATGCTCTGCGGCCGTGTGTCAAACCATCTACACTTGAAAATGTGCACTTTCATGTCTTCCCCATAATGCAGTTCCACAACTGAATGGAGAACACCGTAATAGTCAACTTCATCATCCCCACCATGTGCCATAACCCCTGAATTTTGTGTTTTCAGTCTGAGGTCTCTCTCTTCACATTGAAATAACACACCGTTCACCTTGCACGTTTCATGAACTTTGGAATAGACCGGCTTCATCGCAAGAAGTCTGAGTTCGTGCGACCAATTAGGGTGATTATCATCTTTAATAAGGTCCATATGCAACCATCAGAATCAACTGTAAATATGAATAATTATACACAATAATATATAAACACGTATGGAATAGTGTTAAAATTACGTACCCAGCGGCCGAAATACTCTGCGAATGTCTGGTTGTGGTAATCGAGATCACCTGCTACTTGGTCACAGTTTAGATGCATATTCTTCCAAAAATGAACTTCTGGACAGTTAATTAGTACCCACCAATGTGCAATGGCTACCTCATAATCTTTCAACTTGTAGGAAACTGGCATGTTTCCACCGACTACAACATCGTCAGAGAGTATGGAAAGATTGAACTGTGAAGGTACATCTTCCGGTATGCTTTCCTGTAACGCTCCTAAATACAGCTTCATGTAGGTGACGCACTCGTGCGCAATATATGCTTCAGCTATACATCCTTCAGGTGCGGATCTGTTTTGGACAAAATCACCGTATTGTCCAAGTTGCCTATAAATCAAGTTTTTAAAGTGTTATGATAGTACATTAATAGTAAATCACATATATTGATGAGGAAATTAACAGAAGGTGTAAAATACGTATCTTTCCATCGGATACATCCAAGTGAAGTGCACAGGACCGGTAAGCAACAACTGCCGAGGAAGATGGATCATGAGGTGAGGCATGATGTCAAAAAAATTTGGAGGAAATATCATCTCAAATTTACACATGATATGAACGATGTCTTGTTGCATTTCCCAGAGGGCAGATTTTCTCACTTCCCGTGTGCATACCTTCTAGAAAAATCTTGCCAACGCTACTAACGGCTCCAAAACGTGACGGGAAAGGAACGGTCGAATGAAAACAGGGAAGTGACGTTGTAGCAGGATATGATTGTCATGACTTTTCAACCCGTAAAGATTGTTGAATTGTCTGTTGACACACTTGGCTATATTTCCAGCAAAGCCTGAAGGATACTTGGCCCGACTTATCCAATGGAAAATTTCTGATTTATGCTCAGGCTTGACGGTGTAAGGAGTTTGAGGCATTTTTCTCTTCCCTTGTTTCAACCATAGTGGTTTTCTGATATTCATGTTTTGCAGATCAGTGCGAGCCTTAGGACCGTCTTTCGTCTTCCCCTCCAAGTTCAGCGTTGTGCCCACCACACTTTCAGAAACATTTTTTTTCTATGTGCATAACGTCTAGGAAGTGACGGATCAGCAACTCACACCAGTACGGGAGTTCCCACAATATGCTCTTATGTGTCCAGAATTTGTACTCCTCAGGCCTTTCAGGTATTTCCGCTACAATATCGGGATGATTGCTGAGGGGCCCAAAATCGTACTCATTAAGCCTTGCTAAAATTTCTCTTCCCGTCCATCTTCTGGGAGGACGGCCGTGTTCTTCGGTTCCATCAAATGCGGCGGACTCGTAACGCCAGTGATGATCAGCCGGAACGAACACACGATGACCCATTCTGCATATCTTGTTGCAATGAGGGGTGCTCCCATAATCGCTGAGGCACTCTGGACAAGCCTTGTATCCCCTAACAACGCTGCCCGACAACATCCCATAATCAGGAAAATCACTGATGGTACCAATAACCATGGCATGCATCTGGAACGTCTCCTTCTTGTACTTGTCAAAAGTGGGATGACCAACGTCCCACAACACCTTAAGCTCTTCAATCAATGGTCTCATGTACACATCGAGATATTTCCCTGGGTAACCAGGCCCCGGAATCAACAACGTCAACATATTATATTCCTTCTTCATGCACATCCACGGAGGAAGGTTGTAAGGTACCAAAACCACCGGCCATATACTGTATGAAAGACTCATGGTGCCGAAAGGGTTGAACCCGTCGGTTGAGAGCCCGAGCCTGACGTTTCTGACATCTGACGCAAAATGAGGAAACTCATTGTTTATATGCTTCCAAGCTGCTCCGTCAGAGATGTGTGTCATGATATCTGCGTCTCCCGCGTCCCGCTCACCTTGCCATCTCATAGCTTTTGCGGTGGTTTCTGACATATACAACCGCTCAAGCCTATCTCTCAACGGAAAATACCGAAGCACTTTCACAGGTTTCCTATTGCCTGCTCCGGTCAACTTATATCGGTCAGACTGACATATCGGACATGCGTCAAGGCTAGCAAGGTCATTCCCTTCTGCATCTTTACCCCAGAAGAGAACACAGTCAAATGTGCATGCATGGATCTTAATGTAGGAAAGCCCTAGATCTTTGAGGATACTGCGGACCTTACGGTGATTGGTAGGATTACGATGACCCTCCTCCAACAACGAAGAAGTGTACTGTAGATATTCATCCACTTGCCTAATGCTCGATTTTGTCTTGACTTTAATCCTCATTACCTCCATCACACTTTGAAGAACTGTCTTCTCAGAACTTGAAGACACAGGAGTCTGTTGCAATGCAATCAGTTTGTTGTACTTGTCAAAGGCAGCAGTGTTGACAACTTGTGGGAACGGCTGCACCGGGTCATGCATATATTGTTCCCCACGTACACCGCTTTCAAAAGGAAACACGTCGTTGACGAATGTCATTGTTGGATCGTTGGATGTACTACTACTGCCCGCCTCAAAAAACTGCCCATGATCATGCGATCCATCTAATGATGGCTCACCGTGATATATCCAACGTGTGTACTTCGGCCAAAACCCATTACTCTTTAGGTGCTCCCATACTGTCCTAATCGGAAATCGACACATATCACTGCGACACTTACATTTCTTGCACGGGCAATAATGGTATTCATTCTCGTTTGCATTTTCCTCGACGAACTGCAAAAAATCCACAACTCCTGTAGTGTATCGTCGGTCATGCCTTGGAAGCGAAATCCAACTCTTATCCCGATCCATATATAGCCTGATAATAATATATATGTATAACTTTAATTAATAAGAAATTAATTAACACATACATATATATATATATATATATATATATATAAATCTTTAATAATTAATTACATTACAATATATATTATTATCAACATCAACTCATATATATATATACCATTAATTAACAACCATTATTTAAGTTACACTATATATCAACCATTATTTAAGTTAATTACACTATCAACAACTATTAATTAACATATATATATATATATATATATATATTTTAACACTAATTAAAATAACATCAAATTAAAACACATAATTAAACTAAAACTCAAAATCAACTCAACTAAAACTTAAAATCAACATATACATATACATTCTAACACTAATTAAAACAACAACAAATTAAACAAAAAATCACTTAATAAATCAAAATCACTAAAACTCAAAATCAACTCAAGTACTAAAACTCAAAATCAACATATATACATACATTCTAACACTAAAACAACAACAAAACAAAAAATCACTTACTAAATCAAAATCACTAAATTAAAACTCAAAATCAACTCAACTAAAACTCAAAATCAACATATATACACATGTACGTACCTATATATAGCTCCACAATGTAAGAGAGGACGGATTTCAACAATACTCACAGATTTTTCACTCTTTCTCCCGTTTTTTTTCGTTTTTTTTAAATGAGCAGCTGCTGTCCAGATCTGAAAATATAATGACTTATAGCCGACGAAAATGCCAATTTCGTCGGCCAAACTTTCAAAAGTTTTCGTCAGAGTATAGCCGACGAAAACTTTAAATCGTCGACCATTCTAGGGGTATAGCCGACGAAAAATATTTTTTAGGGACGAAAGAAAAAATCGTCGGCCATTCTTGTGGAATAGCCGCCGATTTTTCATTTTTAGCGACGAAAGAAAAAATCGTCCGCCATTCTATGGGAATAGTCGACGAATTTTTTTTTTTAGCGACGAAAAAAATTTTCGTCGGCCTTTCTTGGGAATAGCCGACGAAAAAAGTAAGTCGTCGGCCGTTTTTTTTTTTCATCGGTAAAGGGCTTTTTTCTGGTAGTGTGACGGAATGAACTAAATTGTTGAAAAATAAGAGATTAAGAATCTACTAGTTTAATTTGAAAGCATAGTGATAAAACTGTTTTTAGGTACATAGTTCAGGGTGTAACAAGTAATTAATTTTTTTTTTTTTTTTGAATTAGTGACTTAACGTAGTAGTAGTAGTAGTATCAGATTCATAATCTCATGCTGAGCACAAATATCAGCATATGGCGATTCATACTCACCTCCACGATCACTTTTCAGTACCTTTATTTTATTATTGAGTTGATTCTCAACCTCATTCTTATAGAGCACAAATTTCTCTATAGCCTCATCTTTGTTTTTTTAGCAAGTACACATAGCAGTATTTCGTACTATCATCAATAAAGGTGATACATTACTTATTACCGCCTCTAGATTGTGTTGATTTCAAATCACACACATTTGAATGAATCATATCAAGGGGTTCATTATTTCTTTTAACATTTTGGAATGATGATCTTGTTAGTTTTGCCTCCACACAAGTTTCACACTTATGTTTTGGGTCAATTTGGAATTTTGGTAAGTGATCCATGTTAATTAATTTCCGCAAGGTGTCCTAGTTAACATGTCCTAGTCTACCATGCCACAAATTGGAAGACTCAAGCATATAGGTGGAAGATGAAGCTTCATTCATTTTCTTGACTATAGTCATTACATTCATTTTGATCATCCCACCGGTTACATAACCCTTACCTAAAAACATATTATTTTTGGACCAAATAAGCTTGTCAGACTCTATCACTAAGCGGAACCTATGAGTGTTCAGTAGTGCACTAGAAATCAGATTCTTCCGGATCTCTGGAACATACAAAACATTGTTCATAGTCAGCTCTTTCTCAAAGGTCATCAGAATCACCTTTCCTTTCCCCTTGATGGCAGCGGTGGCGGAATTCCCCATGTCCAGAATCTCCCCTTCCTCAGATGGTTCGAAGGTGGAGAACATCTTCTTTTCAGCACAGACATGTTTGGTGGCTCCAGTGTCCATCCACCATTCCTTGGGATTTGAATCCACCATGTTCAGCTCAGATATCATGGCACAGAGATTCATCTCAGTAACATCTTGAGTGACATCATCAATCAAGTTGGCCTCATTCTTCTTGTACCTCTTTGGTTTGTTGCAATCAACAGACTTGTGACCAGCCTTCTCACAGTTGTAGCACTTGCCTTCAAACCTCTGTTTCTTGGAGACACCACATTTTTGGTCCTAGCTTGAACAGTTGATTCTTGAACTTTTGTTCTTGGAACTCTGGCCATGCTCCAAGACATTCGCCTTGGTAGAGTACCCACTGCCCCAAGTTTTCTTCTCAGATCCTCGATTGTCTTCTTTAATGCGAAACCTGACCTCCAGATCTTTTATGCTCATTTCTTTTCGCTTGTGCTACAGGTAGTTCTTGAAGTCTTTCAAAGCATGTGGGAGCTTCTCAATAGCACATGCCACTTGAAAGCTCTCACCAAGCACCATCCCTTCAGCATGAATCTCATGCAGGATCAGCTGGATTTCTGAGAATTGACTCATCATAGTCTTAGAATCCACCATCTTATACTCAAGGAAGCGGCCCACGATAAATTTCTTGGCACCAGCATCCTCGATTTTTGTACTTCTTTTCAAGGAATTCACAAAACTCATTGGCCGTTCCCATGTTGATGTACACATTGTACAAAGAGTCAGCCAGATCGTTCACGATGTAGTTTATGCATAGATAGTCAGAACTATTTCATGCATTCACAGCAGTAATCTTTGCTTTGTTTTTCTTTGCAAGTAGTAGGACTCAAGAAACTATTTCGTAAATCAAAATCGGCATCTCTAGGAGTTTGTGCAGGCTCGACAACATAGGAGAGGCCCAATCTGTAGATCTGAATCCAGAGGAAGGATGAGGAAAACCTGATAGAGAATGATGTGAGCCTAAGCTCGCACACAATAATAAACCCTACAAAATATCGTTAGTAGTATGAGCAAGTAGGGATCGTTCTAGCCGGGGATTAAGGGTACCTGAAATATGAGAATGTTAGACAAACATATATACATATATACATCACAAACGTCACATATGGGGGTAATAATAGGATCGGCAGCAATGCTGCTCCTACACTAGGCTCGGCAATAAAAACAGAAAATAAATCCTAGGCTACTATATACAAGTGATCATCATCTCTCACACAAAACAGTTCACATAAAAGACTCTTTAACAAGGCAAATTGCATGCAAGAAAGTAAGAAACAAGTATTTAGCATGTTCAAGACCAAAATTAGTTTCGACACAATTAGAGCCTCCAGCAGTTTTCCAATTGTTAGACTTCTTAAATTCTTAGAAACTACTCCAGCGTATGACTTCTAAGGTGATGCTAATCCGGTTTTACGCGTTTTAACATTTAAGCATATGAGTCTAAATCGAAGACAAGCAAACAAGTAAGGTTGTCATTCTTCTTATTTAACTTGCAAGTTCTAAGGTTTATTAGACCTAGGTGAGCAACACAAAACAAACTACTCCAGCGTATGACTTATCCGTGTTACTCTATCACATGAAACCTAGCACTTAGAATTACATGCTAATCATAACTAGTGTGTCGGTTTATTTGCCCTAACCTTAGTTCTAACCAATTTTAAGTTTAAACATGTAAAATACCACTGCCCTAATTATCAATGCATACAAAAACACACAAGTTAAAATTCAGGAAAAACATACATAACATATCATATTCGGTTCATACAAAGTTTCAAGAAAAACCAAGAATCGAAACAAGTTCGTACAAAACAACCAAACATAAATAAATACAAAAGCCATAGGGGAATGGATCACGCTTTAAAGAACCTTGAAGACTCCTCAAAGTGACTAGATGGATCGGCTGCTGCTCCTTGGTGTTCGGCAAGAACAGAAATCGGCAGGAAACCAAGGTGGAAGGGATTCGGCAATATGGTGGTGGTGATGATGGTTCGGCTAGGGTATTTAGGTATTGGTGTTTTGGAAGACTTGGTAGAGCTTTAGGCTAGTGTATTATGATTGAGATGAGATAGCTTTTCTGTAGAAAAAGTGGGGGTTTATATAGGAGAGGGGTGCCGGCAATCCCTTAAGCCAAAAGGAATTCAGAAAACCTAGTTCAATAAGGTTTTGCAACCTTCCTTTCTTAGTCCAATTAGGTTTTCTTTTCTGAATTTTTCTTCAAGGCTTGGGCTTCACATCTTCATGGACTTCTTATATGGTCTTGGACTGAAATTGATAAACTTTGATCCACCAAAAATGCATCACATTGCCGGCAGCCTGAAGTTGCACCCGATCTGCCTCAAATCGGCAGCTTCTCCTAGTTTGACTAGGAGACTTGATTTCTTCATGTTTTTCTTTGATGCCATGGCCAAGTGTCGTCCTTCTTCCTTCTATATGCTTAGGATGTCTTCACAAATGCTCTTGTACATCATATGGTCCATCAAAATGAAGCACTTGTGAAAAGGAAGCAATCAGTCCCTGGAATCGGCAGCTTTGACCTTGTCACAGTAAATCCAGCATATCTCCACCTTCGGAGCTCCGATTGATGCGATTCCAAATCTCACGTAAACTAGACACATATGGCCATCTCCCCATGAAATATCTCGGCCAAATTCCATGCAAGTCGTCGGGAATGGGAATTCGAAGTTGGGGCAAAGTCCCAGGAAAATCCTGTAGCCCCTGGATTGGAATGTTCGGACTGCCCTTTTGCAGCCAAGTTTTGGGTGACTTCCCGAACTCCGATTAATCTGAAATTTTAACACAGCATTCCTCAACATATGAATATTAAGCACATAAAATTTAATAGAATTCGGACAAGGATAGATCATAAATTTGCTCATCTCAAAATCACGAAAAAGACATATTTTGCAATATTTTCCAGATTTCTCAAACTTAGTCATTTTTCGGATTCTTAACCATTTTTCACCAAAACTCTACCAAATGGACACTAACTACATTACGACTCTATCTTAGACAAATAAGGGTTAAACAAAGCATAAACGAGGGCATAAGCATATAATATCGTCGCACATTGTGCTCCTATCAACTACCCCACACTTATCATTTGCTAGTCCCTTAGCAAACTAAATTAAACTAAGACTCAAAACAAACTATTGCCCCTAACAATTTGTCTCAGGCTCGTATGTACACATAGCTTTCAAGTTAATGCATGAGAATGCTAAGCACGAAAATTCCAAGTTTCATGAACATGTAACATCAATATGAACAAATAAAAACAAAAAGGTAAGCATGTAATCATGTTAAAGCTAATTCACATCACCTCACTAGGCATACTCTCTTCTTTTCTCTCGAAGCATGGTTATTCACACATAAGTATATGCAAGCGAAAGATCATGAATTACAAAGAGTGACTTGCATATATCAAAGAAACGAAAGCACTTTGTGAAATTTTTATGGAAAAACCTCATATGATAACTATATGCACCAATGAACCAAAACCATATGCTTACTCTTGAGATAATCTCCACAATCAAATTTAACCATCTTAAGAATCATGAAAAAGATCAATAAAAGGGTTGTAATGGGGTTAGGCTAAGAGGTATTCGATATTTGGATAAGGAGGCTCAAAACGTCACCATGCGCTTTAGCAAAGCTCGAATCTCCTTATGTCTTCTCGCCGAAAAGGTCAAATTTCATCTTGTTGGACCCATACTTCATTCTTTTCTTTCCATAAAACATTACAACAAAAATCTAGACAATAGCCATACACAAAATTTTTCTTTTCATGCCTATGCCGTACCCCTATTTTCTTCTTTTGCTCTCGGTTTTCTTTCTTTTTATTTTGTTCGAGCATTTTTTTTTTCTTTTTTTCTAGGTACGGCATGCATACATTTTACATACAAATTCATGGCTAAGCCTACCCCACACTTGTTCTTCTTCATCACACACGCGAAAACGCCTTCAAAAATCAAGCTTTGCCAATACTTTGATCAAGGGTAAGGGCGAAACTATACTAAGCTCATGGAAAGTGTTTAAGGATGATGAAAGAAAAGGCTCAACATAGGCTCAAAGGGGATTTACTAAGGTGTCCCACGACGGGCTCCAATAGGGCACATGTTTTATTTGGCTTTGGTGGTAAACCTAAATGATCTTTATTCAATCATATTCAAAATCAAGGTATTTTATGATATAAACGTTTTGAAAATCAACAAGAGTAAGTTCTAGCATACTAGAGTTCATTAAAAGCTATGGCACATAGTCATCGAATAGTCAAAGAATTATGAGGTTTCATGCTTCCTACGAATCTATCGAATTTTATCTTTTTATCGCTCAAGAAGAAAGCAAATTGGCTCAAAAGCTCACATAGGTCATAATCGAAATAAACTAGCTAGAACATGCATGCTTAATAATCAACAAGTCCTACATGCTCCTACCAATGCACAAAATCCATGAAACTTACAATTTTAAAGGTATGCACAACCATCATCTATGTATGCAAAGAGGAGAAAAACATCATTGACATATTAGGGACATCCTAAGACTCGAAACAAACAAATTTAAACACTCTATTTTTGTGGAACAATTTTCTGAATTTTTCTTTTCTAAACTAAGCACACAAAAATTCAAAAACGAAAACGGAATACGTTATCCCACCCCACACTTAGAAAATTACATTGCCCTCAATGTAAGCACAAAACAATATCAATGAATTTCCTAAGCATGCAATCGACTAACATATTCCAACATATCATCAGAAATCAAAGACAAAAAGAAGGGTTAAGAAATTGCAAACTCTCGGTGATGGCTCCTTCACTTTTCTTTGATCGACATGGGTTGCCTCCCAAGTAACGCTTTGTGTTTATAGTCCATAGCCTAGACTTTTCACCGTGTTTTGCATGTGTTCATCGTGCTCCAAAACAACTCAAATCGGCAAGAAGAAGTTCAATGAGAAGACTTTGGCATGTGGTATCCTGTTCGGTTCTGGTTGCCGTATCCTGTTTGTGTGGCGTATTGGGCTCTTCTGCCGGCGTATCCGGCGTATCCAGCTGGTGTCCGGCCTCTTGTGGCCGTGTGTCAACCCTGTCGGCAATGGCAGGTCCGGCAGGAGGTGGTGGTGCGACTGAAAACAGCGGCAGAAGCTCGGCAGGTTGGTGCGTGTCCGGCATGCTGTGCTTTGGTGCGTCCGTGTCCGTGTCAGCCCTCTTGGTGATGCTGCCGGCAATTGCAGGTCCGGCAGCCACTTGGTGTGGTGGTGGCATGGCTGTGTCACGCGAATGTGAAGGCAACTCGGCTTGTGGTGATGATGGTGGGGCGGGGTAGACGGCGGCTTCTTCCACCGTGTGCTCTTGAAAGGGAGAATAGTAAGGCTTGAGGCGATGGCCATTTACCTTGAATGTGTTTCCCGTAACTTCATTCCGAATCTCTATGGCTCCATGAGGAAACACTTGAAGAACAATGAATGGTCCAAGCCAACGAGAGCGCAACTTTCCCGGAAAGAGTTGAAGCCGTGTATTAAACAAGAGAACTTTTTGCCCAACTTCAAACTTCTTCCCCCGAATTATCTTGTCATGGTACGCTCTTGTCTTCTCCTTATAGATCCAAGCGGCATCATAAGCTTCATTGCGAATTTCTTCAAGTTCATTGAGTTGAAACTTTCTATGAAGACCGGCATCATCTATGCTCATGTTGAACTTTTTAACGGCCCACCATGCTTTGTGTTCTAACTCAACCGGTAAGTGACATGCTTTGCCATAAATCAACCGAAAAGGAGACATACCTATCGGTGTCTTGTACGCAGTCCTATAAGCCCACAAAGCATTATCGAGACGATCACTCCAATCCTTCCTTGAAGGTCCAACCGATTTCTCCAAAATGTTCTTGATCTCTCGATTACTCACCTCGGCCATTCCACTTGTTTGGGGATGATATGGTGTAGAAACTTTATGTGTGACTCCATACTTCCTCAATAAGGCTTCAATAGTGTGGTTACAAAAATGGGATCCTCCATCGCTAATCAAGACCCTTGGAACTCCAAATCGTGAGAAGATGTTGGTCTTGAGAAACTTGGCTACCACCTTGGCATCGTTGGTGCGTGTAGCCTTGGCTTCGATCCACTTTGACACATAATCAACCGCAAGCAATATGTAGAGAAAACCCTTACTTGATGAAAATGGTCCCATGAAGTCAATCCCCCAAACATCAAAAATTTCCACCACAAGGATAGGCGTGAGCGGCATTTGATCACGCCCACTAATCTTCCCCACACGTTGGCACCGATCACAAGCCTTACAAAACATAAATGCATCTTTGAAAATCGTAGGCCAAAAGAAACCACAAGTGAGTACCTTCAATGCCGTCTTCTTAGGCCCAAAATGCCCACCACAAGCTTCATTATGACAAAAAGCAAGGATGGAGCGATGCTCATTCTCCGGCACACATCTTCGAATAACTTGATCACCACATTGCTTCCATAAGTACGGATCATCCCACAAGAAGTGTCGAGCTTGCTTCCTTATTCTTCTTTGATGGTGGCTTGGCAATTCTTTAGGAAATCGGTTTGTGGCTAGAAAATTGGCAATGTCGGCATACCAAGGCTCATGTACTTCAAGTCGAAAAAGTTGCTCATCCGGAAAGGTTTCACATAGGGGCAGCCGATCCTCCTCTTGCACAAGTCTACTCAAATGATCGGCCACAACATTCTCTACTCCTTTCTTGTCTTTAATCTCAATATCGAACTCTTGAAGCAAAAGAATCCATCGAATAAGCCTCGGCTTAGCATCCTTCTTCGTCATAAGATATCTCAAAGCGGCATGATCACTATAAACAATAACCTTGGAATTCAAAAGATATGATCGAAATTTTTCCAAAGCAAAGATTACCGCTAAGAGTTCCTTCTCCGTTGTTGTGTAATTGAGTTGTGCATCGTTGAGAGTCCTTGAAGCATAGTAAATGGCGCATGGCTTCTTCTCAATTCGTTGTCCAAGTACCGCTCCAAGTGCATAATCACTAGCATTACACATCAACTCAAACGGCTCATCCCAATTAGGGGAAACTAGAATCGGTGCCGTGCATAGTAGCATCTTCAAACGGCAAAATGCCTCCTCACATGCCTTTGTCCACTCAAACGTCACCTCCTTTTGTAACAAGTTGCTTAATGGCTTGGCAATTGAAGAGAAGTCTTTGATGAATCGTCGATAAAACCCCGCATGGCCAAGAAAACTTCTCACATCCTTCACACACCTAGGGCTCGGCAATGCTTGAATTAGCTCCACCTTGGCTTTGTCAACCTCTAAGCCTCTTGCCGAAATTATATGCCCTAGAACAATGCCTTGCGTGACCATGAAGTGACACTTCTCCCAATTAAGCACAAGATTTGTCTCTACACACCTCTCAAGTATCTTCTCCAAGTTCCCCAAACATGCATCGAAGGTGCCTCCATACACACTAAAATCATCCATAAATACTTCGATAATGTCTTCAATAAAATCCGAGAAGATAGCATACATACATCTTTGAAAAGTGCCGGGTGCGTTGCAAAGTCCGAATGGCATCCGCCGATAAGCAAACGTGCCAAATGGACAAGTAAAAGTGGTCTTCTCTTGATCATCCGGGTGTATCATGATTTGATTGTAGCCACTATATCCATCAAGAAAGCAATAGTAAGAATGACCGGCCAACCTTTCTAACATTTGATCCATAAACGGCAAAGGCATGTGATCCTTCCTTGTTGTAGCGTTGAGCTTCCTATAATCGATGCACATACGATGACCGGTTACAAGTCTTTGTGGCACAAGTTTATTCTTCTCATTCTTGACAACCGTTACACCACTCTTCTTCGGCACTACTTGCACGGGAGATATCCACTTACTATCCGAAATTGGGTAGATCACCCCACAATCGAGCAACTTGATAATTTCTTCTTTCACAACCTTCATCATTGGAGGGTGAAGTCGACGTTGAGCTTCCTTTGTCGGCTTAGCTCCTTCTTCCAATAAGATACGATGAACACAAGTAGTAGGGCTTATTCCCTTGATATCCGCTAAGGTCCAACCTATGGCGGTCTTGTACTTCTTAAGCACACATATCAAATCCTCCTCTTGCTTCTTACTAAGCATTGAAGACACAATAACCGGAAGTGTGTCTCCTTCTCCAAGATAAGCATACTTCAAGTGACTAGGGAGTTCTTTTAGTTCTAACTTTGGGGCCTCTTCCACACTTGGTCGAAATTTTGTTGTGGCACTTGGAATTGACAAGAACGAGTTCCTCGGATACAATGTTGTGGCCTCAAGCTCGGCAACCACCTCTCTAAGGCTCGGCAACATTATGAATGACTCGGCATAAAGGGCTGCCGTGGCACTTTCTTGCTCGGCATGATTGCATGGCTCGGCCTCCTCTTGCACGGCATGGCTTGGCTTGGTTCTCTTCATAACTCGTTCTCCCCTCTTGTCAAATCCGACCCCTTGCTCAATCGCTAATTGCTATGCGTCGAGCGAGGTCGACATAACTTGCTCGACCTCCTCCAAAACATCAATGGCACAACCCTCCTTCAAATCAACATTGGGAAATCTCATGGCGTCAAACACATTGAACTTTATCACTTCACCATCAAATTCCATAGTTAGGTTGCCCTCGGCCACATCTATCTTTGTGCGTGCGGTCCTCATGAATGGTCGCCCTAAAAGCAATTGAGTGTTGTTGACCGGCGAATCCTCCATCTCAACCGCATAAAAATCGGCGGGGAATATCAATTGGTTGACTTGCACCAATACATCCTCTACATAGCCTTCCGGATATTTGCTTGAGCGATCCGCAAGTTGAATGATGACATTATCCTTCTTGAGAGGCCCTATACTCAACGTTTGATACACATTGAGTGGCATGACATTGATCGATGCTCCCAAATCCAACATAACATCATCGAAACGTGTATTGCCTATGACACAAGGCACATTGAAGCTCCCCGGATCCTTCATCTTTGGTGGCAACTTCCTTTGAATAACGGCCGACACCGTCTCGCTCATTGTTACCACACGAGTCTCTCTAGTATGCCTCCTCGCCGTGCAAAGCTCCTTTAAAAATTTAGTATACTTCGGCACTTGCTTAATGCACTCCAACAAAGGAATGTTGACTTGCACTTTCCGGAAAATCTCTAATACCTCTTCATCGGATTTATCTTTCTTTGTTCTAGCAAAACGTGAAGGGAATGGGGCACTAGATGATGGCACTCCTCCCTTTACATGATTGCCGGCTACACCTTGCTTCTCGGCAGAATTCTCCTTGCCGGTTGCAGCCCTCTCGTTCTCGGCATCATCCCTCTTGGCATGGTGGTTGTTGCCGGCAGCATTGTGCTCGGCTATGCTTTCCTCGGCTTCCTCAATATGGCTGCCGGCAATGACAGGTCCGGCAGCCCTCTCGTCATCCCCAATGCCCTTGAAAGTCACTCGCTTCTTCTTAGGACTTGTCGGAGGAAACAACTCTCTTCCGCTACGAGTTTGAATCACTTTGGCTTGCTCGTTCCTTGGATTGGGAATTGTATTGCTTGGCAACTTCCCTTGCTCATTAAATCTTCCCATAAAATCCACAACTTGCCCCATTTGAGTCTTGAGCTCACCAATGTCCTTTTGATGATTTTGTTGTCCCGCGAGTAATGCTTGAGTAGCACTTGACAAAGATTGAATTAAAGCATCATAGTTAGGGTTGCTCGGTGCGGCTTGCACTTGGCTCGGCCCTCCTTGGCTTTGGTACGGCACAGCTTGTTGTTGGTTCGGCAATGCCCCAAATTGTCCTTGGTTCGGCTGATAAGGTTGCCGAGGCACAAATGGTGGCCTCGGTGCAAATGGCGCTCCTCCCTCTCTCGGTTGCATAGGTGCCCTAAGCACGTTGTCATTATTTGCCCATCGAAAGTTCGGATGATCATTGAACCTTGGATTGAAATTTCCAAAACGTTGGCCTCCTTGAAAACCAATTGCATTGCACTCCTCAACTCCCTCATTAACTCCAAATTGAGGGCATTGTTCGGTCTCATGGCCCTCGGTGCAAATTCCACAAACACTAGCACGCTTCTTCATCAAATTACTCACCAAGTCGGTAAGCTTGTCCACTTTCTCCTCTAACTTTGAGCTCGAAGACGTCTCATGCACTTTCTCATTTCTTTGCACATTGCCTCGTGCCATGCCAAATTGTTGGTTGTTCAATGCACGAACTTCCAACAAACTTCTTGCCGCACCGGCGTTCAACTCCAAAAAGCTACCTCCCGCGGCCGAGTCAAGAAACTCTCTCTCCATGACGCGCAATCCCTCATAGAAATATTGCAACAAGAGCCCATCGCTAATGCCATGCGATGGACACAAAGAAACTAGGGACTTGAACCTCTTGTAGTAGTCGAAGAAAGTCTCATCTCCGGCTTGCTTCACACTTGTAATTTGCTTCCTCAGATCAGTGATACGTGAAGCAGGAAAGTACTTGAGCAAAAACTCATCCATCATAGTACTCCATGAAACAATGCGACCACTAGGCACCTCAAACAACCACTCCTTCGCTTGATCTTCTAAAGAAAACGGAAAAGCCTTCATTTTGAAGTGTTGCAAATCGGTCCCTCTTGGGCACATAGACTCCGTGGTGAAGTTAAACCACTGCAGATGCTTGTTAGGGTCCTCACTCGGCATCCCATAAAACGACTTCAGCTTATGGAGGAATCCACTCCTCAATTCAATCTCTCCAGTCTTGTCAGTTTCCAAGGGAAGATAAGTAATATTAGAAGGAGCAACTCCAGCTCCAGCAACATGACCATTCTGTGATCTGATTGATGCCATGATCTCTTCTTCTTCTTCTAATTCGGCAAAGGCCTCAAATTCTGGGTTCTGAAGATCACAAGACGATGACACAAAAGAAGGTGAGCTCGGTCCTGATGATAATACTGACGGCACAATAGGGGAGGATGGCAAGGATGATGATACTGATGAACTGGTTGGTGACGATGGTGGTAATGGCACAAAACGAGCAATAGCGAGTTCTTGGTCTAAACGTTGCAAACGGCCTTGAAGATCTCTTGTCCAAATACTAGATTCGGACATGCATTATTTCTGAAATTTGCAACATTTAAACAAGTTAGAACCTCGTAAAGAAATAGAAGACAAGAATATACATCATTACAAGCCACGGCATTGGCGATTACACAACAAATTTCAACAATGATACACAAGACACAATCGGCAAGCCATAAATACACACGGCAAAATCACACAAACAATCGGCAACACAAGCAAATTTCGGCAAAGCATCAATATAATTCGGCAATAAGGGATCAAAAATCGAAAAGTTCATGAGCATGTAATCGCTAAGTCTAATTTCTTTTAAATTTGTTCTAACTCTCGAAGTACGTGGAGCAGAGGAGATAACGGTGCAATGGACTGATACAGCCCCCGGTAGTATCATGCTTAATCCGATATACCTCAAGAGTTTGAACCACACAAAATGTTTTATCTTCAAAGAAAATAGGCCACATATGTCAAGTTATGTTCTAGCGTCTAAAGTGAGGTGATGCTTCGGCACAAGCTGTCGACTAGGTCGTGCGGATTTTACGTTTCAAAGGTCATTACAATCACGGAGGGCGAACCCCCTACAGGAACCAGGCAGGACTCGTTGTTGGACACCACGGAGGGCGAACCCCCTATCGACTCACTCACCGAGAATGAACATCCGTCTATGGGCCTTGAGATCCAGTTAAACAAACCTGAGAACCATATCTATGATAAAAACTTCCCCATACTTTGTAAAACAAACACGGATCCCTAGCAGTCTACAAGTGTTGATTAAACCCGCCCTCAACCTCATGGAAGTAATACTATTACCGAAGAAACGCTTATATGCGTGGGGGGGAAGTATCCCGCGTTTCCCAATCTACATAGAAACGGCCTCCGACATAGCACCATTCACATGAAGGGTTTTGGTTATGATCAACAAAAGTGGCTTCACCTACATGTTACACTTTAGAAACTACAATAAACTCAAACATACACAACACTATCAACTCCCTAGAAATTAAACTAAGTGACTACCAACATACATCAATATATCATGCAACTTTCGAAATTTAAACTTTACATGCCGAAGCATATTTCTACTTAACAAAATCCCAAAATAAACTTAAAATTTACAACTTTACAACTTCACAATAAAAATTTCCAGCAACATTATATACACAACAAATTCATAAAACAAGCTTTTATAATCCCCGGCAACGGCGCCAAAAATTGATGTGAGCCAAAGCTCACATGCAATAATAAACCCTACAAAATATCTTTAGTAGTATGAGCAAGTAGGGATCGTTCTAGCCGGGGATTAAGGGTACCTGAAATATGAGAATGTTAGACAAACATATATACATATATACATCACAAACGTCACATATGGGGGTAATAATAGGATCGGCAGCAATGCTGCTCCTACACTAGGCTCGGCAATAAAAACAGAAAATAAATCCTAGGCTACTATATACAAGTGATCATCATCTCTCACACAAAACAGTTCACATAAAAGACTCTTTAACAAGGCAAATTGCATGCAAGAAAGTAAGAAACAAGTATTTAGCATGTTCAAGACCAAAATTAGTTTCGACACAATTAGAGCCTCCAGCAGTTTTCCAATTGTTAGACTTCTTAAATTCTTAGAAACTACTCCAGCGTATGACTTCTAAGGTGATGCTAATCCGGTTTTACGCGTTTTAACATTTAAGCATATGAGTCTAAATCGAAGACAAGCAAACAAGTAAGGTTGTCATTCTTCTTATTTAACTTGCAAGTTCTAAGGTTTATTAGACCTAGGTGAGCAACACAAAACAAACTACTCCAGCGTATGACTTATCCGTGTTACTCTATCACATGAAACCTAGCACTTAGAATTACATGCTAATCATAACTAGTGTGTCGGTTTATTTGCCCTAACCTTAGTTCTAACCAATTTTAAGTTTAAACATGTAAAATACCACTGCCCTAATTATCAATGCATACAAAAACACACAAGTTAAAATTCAGGAAAAACATACATAACATATCATATTCGGTTCATACAAAGTTTCAAGAAAAACCAAGAATCGAAACAAGTTCGTACAAAACAACCAAACATAAATAAATACAAAAGCCATAGGGGAATGGATCACGCTTTAAAGAACCTTGAAGACTCCTCAAAGTGACTAGATGGATCGGCTGCTGCTCCTTGGTGTTCGGCAAGAACAGAAATCGGCAGGAAACCAAGGTGGAAGGGATTCGGCAATATGGTGGTGGTGATGATGGTTCGGCTAGGGTATTTAGGTATTGGTGTTTTGGAAGACTTGGTAGAGCTTTAGGCTAGTGTATTATGATTGAGATGAGATAGCTTTTCTGTAGAAAAAGTGGGGGTTTATATAGGAGAGGGGTGCCGGCAATCCCTTAAGCCAAAAGGAATTCAGAAAACCTAGTTCAATAAGGTTTTGCAACCTTCCTTTCTTAGTCCAATTAGGTTTTCTTTTCTGAATTTTTCTTCAAGGCTTGGGCTTCACATCTTCATGGACTTCTTATATGGTCTTGGACTGAAATTGATAAACTTTGATCCACCAAAAATGCATCACATTGCCGGCAGCCTGAAGTTGCACCCGATCTGCCTCAAATCGGCAGCTTCTCCTAGTTTGACTAGGAGACTTGATTTCTTCATGTTTTTCTTTGATGCCATGGCCAAGTGTCGTCCTTCTTCCTTCTATATGCTTAGGATGTCTTCACAAATGCTCTTGTACATCATATGGTCCATCAAAATGAAGCACTTGTGAAAAGGAAGCAATCAGTCCCTGGAATCGGCAGCTTTGACCTTGTCGCAGTAAATCCAGCATATCTCCACCTTCGGAGCTCCGATTGATGCGATTCCAAATCTCACGTAAACTAGACACATATGGCCATCTCCCCATGAAATATCTCGGCCAAATTCCATGCAAGTCGTCGGGAATGGGAATTCGAAGTTGGGGCAAAGTCCCAGGAAAATCCTGTAGCCCCTGGATTGGAATGTTCGGACTGCCCTTTTGCAGCCAAGTTTTGGGTGACTTCCCGAACTCCGATTAATCTGAAATTTTAACACAGCATTCCTCAACATATGAATATTAAGCAAATAAAATTTCATAGAATTCGGACAAGGATAGATCATAAATTTGCTCATCTCAAAATCACGAAAAAGACATATTTTGCAATATTTTCCAGATTTCTCAAACTTAGTCATTTTTCGGATTCTTAACCATTTTTCACCAAAACTCTACCAAATGGACACTAACTACATTACGACTCTATCTTAGACAAATAAGGGTTAAACAAAGCATAAACGAGGGCATAAGCATATAATATCGTCGCACATTGTGCTCCTATCAGAGAAGCCTACGATTTGCATTACGAGAGTGAGTGAAAAGATGTACAAAGCTGATAGAGAAGCCCATAGTAAATGGGCCTTCTCTTGAAAATAAAAGGCAACGCCCACTGCTAACCCCAAAAGTCGAAAGAAAGAGAGAGGAACATGGCGGAGGAGGAGCCGACGACGCCGAATGAGAATGAGGGCAAGTACAAAGGAGTGGCAGCAGAAGCAGAAGCAGCGGCAGCTTCAATGGCCTCGATGGCGGAGGATCTGCAGCGTTCGGTGATGCATCCAGGGAGTCTGCCCTTCGTTCAGCTCGCGTTCTCCAACACAATTTGCCGGAATATGTCGACAGAGCCGCCTCCGACTACAGCACCTACGAACATGCTTTCTTCCACAAAATCAAAGGTCTTTTTATTCTTCTCACAATAGAAATTTAGATTGAAAATATTGGAACCAATCAGTGACTATTGTATTTGCTGCAGAAGGAGTCAAGAGTGCGACTGAAAATCCAGCGTCAACCATTGGAATCGGCCTCACTGCTGCCTTTATTTTTTTACCAGGTCCCTTTTCTACTTCATAGTTAACCCTATGTCCCTATACCTCTATTTTCATATTTTACATATTTACATTGTAATGTCTGCAGGACCAAGAAGGTTCTTGTTTTGCCATACATTGGGTCGATTTCAGAGCCTGGAGGTCTTATTCTCTCTCAATCTCATATCAAGTTTCCTTTTCTTCTGGAATTAGAATTGATCGGCCTAATTTTTGTGCAGGCGAAATTTGCCAAAGCTGAGAAGAATGTAAACCTGTTCAACCAATCTGTTGATCTGATGAAGCAGGAGAGCAACAAACTTCTTGAGAGGGCATCTTATGCTGAAAAGCAAATGAACTTTGGCCAAACCGATCTTATGTACACCCGCATTCAACGTCTCTTTTGCTCCATCTACCTTACCAAGCTATTTTTATTGACAGTCTGTGTCTCATTATTTAAACAAATTTATGCAGCGCGGTGGGAAGTCGCATTCAATCTCTATCCAAATCTATTCGCAAGGTTGACACCGAGGCTGCAGGTTTGAGTTCATTACTGATCCTCGCTTTTCCTTTTGTTATATTTGTGTAAAGCAGGAAGAATTCAACTTGGCCTTGACAGTTTCTTTATTTGAAGCGACTTGTTGAAGCAACTTGTTGTGATGAAGTTGGATTTGGAAATTACTTTACCCCCGTTATTTGACATTTTCTTGTGTAGATTTGATGGATGGGCTGCGACAAATTCCTAGCGGGGAAGCTCTGAAGCTCAGATCAGAGGCAAGCTAAACACCATCTACCATAGATTATGTTGTTCCATATGCTTCTATTTGTGTCCATCGCTTTAATGGAAATGATTATGTTTGATTTAGGTTGCTGCAATGACATCAGAATTGAAAACACAGAAGGCTCTGATGGACAAACGCATAATGAAGATTTCGGATTTAGGGCTTCCAGTGTTACATCTACCAGAGATAGAGAAGCCATTTAGACCGGAACTTCAATATCAGACGTGGGGTGCTTTCCCTCCTCATTCTCTTCTCTTTTTGTTGTTTCATGTTTGGTATGCAACAACTGGTTCTGTTTTGTAATAAAGTACAGTATATACGGTAGATGGTAAGCAAATTTTGTCGAAAGGACAGGAAATGGAAATGATATATGTACAACTTGAGAAGACGAGACCTAGTTTTCAAATGAAGAATAATCCTTTTAGAAGGGGTTTAGCGTGGGAATAATTGTTGGCTCCCATGTTGTCTGCATTTGAATCCTCAATGGTACCGACTTGACTATTTGCTACAGGAACTTCTTCTCTTATATATACTTTGGGGTTCAGGATTCCCCAGTTTCAAGGCAAGATCCCTAAAGTAGGTCTTCGAGATTTTTAGGTATAACAAAGATACGAGAGTTTTCGGTATAACCAAAAAAAATTTGGGGTTCAACTCTTGAGTTCATTGATTTATTAAGCCCTAAAACGCATACAATTCTGCATTTGCAAAGACGTAATCTTTTTAATTCTTTGCCATTGACAGAATAGTAGAACGGTAGTGATCATGATTGCATTATGTCTGATAATGCAATCATCTCTAGAATAAACACTCATCATCCCTAGTTCTCTACCAAGCTTAACTTGTATAGAGACATAATGCAATCATCATCTCTAGAATAAACACTCATCATCTCTAGTTCTCTACCAAGCTCAACTTGTATAGAATAAACGTGTTCCTGTGCCAATGCATAAGTATCGATATATAAACAATTGATCATTTGTGGCAAAACGAGTAACTTTTGGCGAGTATGCCTACAAAATTGTACTATTGCAGACTACAGGGAGACTTGTACAATGAGAACCTGAAATAGCCATCAACCCAAACAAATTCTCAAACATTCATGATCGACAAGTTGGCATACATCAAAGTTTGATTTACCAAATCAGTTACTTTCTCATCTGGAACAACAAGTCTGGAGGCTTTCCAGTTCCACCACTACTACCAAAAGCGGAGAAACCACCAGATCCTTGCTGGCCACTGAATGTACCAAATCCACCACCTGAACATATTTCCAAGGTACAGATCGGCTAAAAATCTCAACGAATAAAACACATCAAAGTTCATCAAAAAAAGTTGATAAGAAATATACCTGCTGCATTGGCTCCTGCAAACCCGCTACCAGTAGGAGCTGCACCACCAAAACCCGAACCCCCTGCAGCTGCACCTCCAAAACCAGAAGCCCCAGCAGCTGCACCACCGAAACCCGAGCCCCCTGAAGCTGCACCGCCAAAACCCCCAAACCCCGAAGCTGCACCGCCAAAACCCCCACCCCCTGAAGCCAAAGCAGCGAATCCACCACCGCCAGAAGCCACAGCCGCAAACCCGCCAACAGTAGAAGAAGCACCTGCAAATCCTCCAGCAGCAGCACCTGAGAAACCACCAGGAGGTTTATTGCTAGCAACACCACCTCCAAAACCACCAGGTGATCCAAAACCAGTTCCTGGTAGAGCAGTACCAAGCTGTCTTGACTGTCCAAAAGCACCCAGTACTGATCCTAATGCCTGCTGCCCTGGTCCAACCTGTGATGGCTGGCCAAACCCACTCGGACTGGGAGATTGGGCAGTAGTACCAGTGCCAAACCCACTAGCAAATGCACCTGGATTTGCTGGCTGAGATGCTGGAGAAGGCTGCAGAGACTGGAAGTTAAGAGATGCAGGCTGAAACAACTCTCCACTACGAGCAATCATGGGGAAAGGCGAAGTTGGCACATTTATTGCTGCATTACCGAAAGATCCTCCAAATGAATTGGGTTTAGCAGCAGTTGGGTTAGGGGAAGAGCCAAGCCCAAATTGACCAAGGCTTCCTAAACTAAGTCCAGCTGGGCTACTTGCGTCAGGAGCCTCTTCATCCATGTCATCCTCCTGGGCATTTTGGACATCTACAGTACTACTAGCAACACTCCCTGAATTGGAGAGGGCTACTGGGAATAGAGATTGTCCAGCAGATGTCTGTTGCTGCTGAGCATTTACAGTCACATTAAGTGTAGGATCTGATGTACTCTTCAAATTGGGTTGGCTTCCGGGTGCCACTCCTGGTGCAGGACTAGCATTGCTGAGACTGGACTGATTTCCAGATGCTAGTCCTGCTGACGTTTCAACTGTAAGGGGAGGGAATATTGAAGGTTTGAGATTCAAATTAGTTTCAGCAGGGGAAGGTCCAGATTCCACTGGTGCTACTATAGTATTGGAACCAGAAGTATTAAAGGAAGGTTGAATCTCTGTTTCCGGAGATCCTAAAGCTGACTTTGTCACAGGTGAAATGTCGGGCACAGCTGATTTTGAAACATTCAATGAGAAAGAACCAGAAGGTACAACAACTGGAGAGGGAAAAGATGATACCAGCGATGATGTTGAGACAGGTTTATTCATACCTGGAGTAGTGTTCAAGTTAGTCAACGGTCTGTTTGGAGGCATCACAGAAGATAAGGATGGAGAAGCTGAGGAGAGACTTGATAAAGACAATAGAGGAGCTGATGAGGGACTAAATATTGAAGATGGGGATGTTGAAACTGACACTGACAATGTGGCAGAAGGGGCCACAGAAACAGGAAATAAGGGAGCGAATGGAGAATTGTGTTTTTTCCCAGATTCCAGAGACGGAACAGTTGTGTTCAAAGGCCTATCCTTCAAACTATATTCGGCTGGACGTGCACCATCTTTGGTAAATGAATTTAGCACATCATTGGTTTTCTTAAGCGAGGAGGATGTCTGTGTAGGTACCATAAAAGTTAATGGTTTCTGACTAGTGTCTGATGGCAGAATAGACTTTTCCCTTGCAGAAACTAATTCAGACTTCTTAACAGATATTATGCCCTCGCCAGATTTCTCTGCTGTCAGGTTACTTTCCCTCACAAGATTTTGCATTGCTGATTCCTTTGGCAAAACAAATGGAGTTGCTGGGGAATTTTCCAAAGCCTGTTTTGAGCGTGTATCCTCAATGCCTGCATAATATAAAATTACATGTATGAGCAACAATCAGCAAGTGTTACCTATCAAAGACAAGAATGAACTCGGATATCTTTTCAATTTGAACATTTTCAGAGATCACCTTTGTTTTCAGATGGATGAAAGAGTGTTGCAGGAATTGTGTGATCCAATGGACGAGTAATGGCTGACCGCTCCACCAGGCGAGAGCTAATGTGTTGCTTATCAACTGACAATGATGATCTATTCACATTTACCTTTCCACTTTCTTGCAGAAGCAACCTTTTCACAGTGGCTTTTGTAGGCTCATAGTTTGCCCAGCTCTTGATCATGACCATGAAGAAAAAAAATACATGAGTATGCAGAAAGTGGCTTTATAATAAAGGGTACAAAAAGACAGAATCTAAGGAATCATTACCCTATCCAATGAGTCTCTCCTCCTCCTTGCAGTTTCTGGTTCATAATTCTTTGTGGTGCTTGCATTTCTCCTGGGTTGATCTTTAGCAGCAGATGAACCCAAAGAGAATGATAGTTTCTCTTTTGGAGTACCCCGAAACTTTGACACATCTGGGGAAGGGGAACTGAAAGAGGCATCATAAGGAATCCCTATAGTTTCAAACAACTCTTTTTTCACATTCTTCTGTTTTACAGAAGGTGACTCAATCTTTAGTGCCACCATTTGTTTTGATAGACACTCAGAAAGTTGATCGGCCGCAGCTAATTGTGAAGTCATTGTGCCATGTAGACTATGCAAGGACTGAGTGTGTCTGCAACAGAATACCTCGGTGATGTTAGTCTTAATGGCCTGTTTTTAATGACCTAAAACAAAATCACCACATCTGTGTATTGCGGTTTTAGAATCTCAATTGCTGAGTTGGATTGAACTGCTTGGAAAAAACTCACCACAGATTGCAAGCTTAATTTAACGCAAAATGTCATAATATATGAAAGGAAAAAAGGTAGATAAGCAATGAACTTCATGTTAGCAATTATACAAAATTAATAATAAAAAAATATATAACCTACAACATGGTGTTTTAAGATTTTTACGTTTTGATAATTTTCTCATCACATATATACTTCTCTTTTTTTTTTAATTTTTTTTTAAGTCTTTAAACAAGTAGGCCCCTAAGCCTGCATTATTAGGTTCAGACTTGTCTTCTAAGGTGTTCCTTCTACTGAACTTTCTGTATATTCAGGTTGTGCCTTTCATGTTAATTAGAATAGAAAGAAGGCATCATAAAATAGTAGACTTCATTCGATCTCTCTTATTACAGCCAAACACGTAACTACCTTAAATGCCCAGATCGACTTCGCAAAGAGCTTCGACCAGCATGAGCTCCATCATTTTCACCAAATTTGTTGAGCTCAAGGCCATTAAAATGCCTTTCCAACTTTATTAATTGATCAGTCAAATCCTGAAATACATTTAACAAAAGAAAGCAACCTTTATGAAAGAGAAAAGAAAAAGAATAGAAATCATGAAAGAGAAAATATCCAACATTGCACTGTTGAGTACACAAAACGAAATAGAATAAAAATCATGGAAGAGAAAATATCGTTCAAGTATGTTTCAAAAACATCAACAAAAGAGGTCTGACCTGATTCAATTTTGTAATATGTCGCCTCTTCAGCTCAAGTTCTGAACTCAATTTCTGACAACTCCAGAAGTCCCAATATCGGCTATCAGAGGCTTGTTTCACAATCCCCTCCATGTATATTTTCCGTGCCAGTACTGAAGCAATTGAACAATCATCTCTTCCATTAAGAGTGATGTATAATTTGTGCATGTTTATATACAAAGCATTCTGCTTAGGAAACTATACATTTGCAGCATTAAACGTACCTTGTATGGTCATGTCAAAAAGATGTTGGACTTCATTAAGGCGTTCATCCATAGTGACCTGTACAGTATGAAGACAACGGAGATTCAACTTAGTAATTGAAATATATGGCATAGACCAGAACAGAGAAAAAGTTTCAATTAGCAAAATTTAATAATCTCTTCATTAGCACAGGCTGAACAAGTTTGGATTTTCAAAACTAAGATAAAAAATGGACTTAAGAAGATAACTAACACACACAGACCTTATGAAAGTGTTACGAAAAAAAAAACATTAACCAGGAAATAAATAGGAAACATCACCTTCCATGTTTGGCATCTCTCATACAGAATCCCAACCTCTCGCTCCAATTCTTCAACAGAACTTTTCTGATTAGCAATGCAGGCATCCCTGAATCCACCTGGTTCCTCTATAGATTGTAGGAACATATCCAACTCCTTGGTCATCTCTGTTATCTGGATGAAAAAGCAAACTAATTAATAACTCTGAAAATCAGAAACTTCCATCTCACGAATATTCCTTACAGCCTATAGAAGAAAAGAAAAAATAATTTTTAATATGCACCAAAGCATAGTGGGACAATTAATTTCACGGAAGAGGGAAGATATATAAAAAAGGAGAAGAACAAACAATACCTTAGAAAAAGCTTTATACAGACACATAACAAGCAAAATAAGGACAATTACAAACTGCCCAGACAAGAAAGCCAAAGGCATCTAACCCAGGTTTTTTAAAAGTCGACTGCAGTGTTCTTTTCTTGTTCCTTTCTAAACATATATTACATGCAAACCCCAAGGAAAAAGATACATTACGAGAAATATAGTAAGCAGAAAAAGAAACTTACTGTTATAACACTTAGTATTTAGCATTAACATCAACACCAGACAGAAAAACTATATAATACTTGCAAATATAGTACGTATAGCACAAAAAAAACACTGAATCTATTGATCACTACCTATCAGGCTTAAGTAATTCAAATTTCTTGTTTATAAAGTCCATTAAGTCCTTTAGATAATTCATAATTGCAAGATTTGAGCGAAGCTAAAGAAATGAAATAAACATAAGACATGTTAAATCTTTGAAAAAAGAAGCTTCATGGACACGGACATTACATTGCCAAATTTTTTTGTTAAACTTGGTTCGGAGTTCACCATCCTTGACTGGGGATGTTCACTGTAATTTTCCTTCACTGGATGAATCTTGTGGTTGAAAGACTTGTCAATCGAAAAATTTTCCTGTGATGACATCTGGAAGCTAGAAATGGGAGGTACTGATGCAATATTTCCAGTAGCAGCTGATGGTCTCCTTCCCCTATTCTCAACCGGCATACCAGAAATATTTAATGTAGTCGAAGTTCCAGATCTGCCACCTTGAATAAAAGTTGAAGGCACCGTTGGAGATTTCAAATCAGTTCCCTTTGAAGTTGTGATTTTTCCACTAGAAAAGGACTGAGATGAAACCCTCTGTAAATCTGTTGAGTCCATTTTTCCTAGAGAATTTGCCCCCGTCTCAACAAAAGAGACACTGCTCGTACCAAGTACAACATTTTCTTGAGTTCCTATCTTGCTCAAGTCCCCGAACACAAGGTTATGCCCATATTGGGAAAAAGAATCAGTAGATTGATGTTGTATACCTTTGTTTTCCTGTACAGGATGCTGCACTTGTTTACCATTTTTGTTTAAGTAGGAGTTCGAGAAAATAAGTTCTTGTTGACTATTAAACGACTGAGAACTTGTTAAAGGCTCCACTTTCTTGTTATTGTTGGTACTTTCTTTCTTGAGTGTCGAAGTCTCGTTTACAGCAAGAGACTTCTGGTCATCATTTGTAAGGCCATGAACACCGACTTTTCTGTCAAGTTCCTTTATGTCCTTATCACCCCAAGGTGCATCCACAGCAAGCTTTCCAAACTGTTCCTGCCGCAGCTCGGGAGACAATTTAGCTGGTTCACACACAACAGTTACCAATGGAGTAGAATCCTCGTCCTCATCAGAAACGCTAGAAACACTATCAGGCTTTACTCTATCATCACCAACACTACAGAAAAGAAACGAAGAAAGAAACAATCAGTTGCTAATACATAGTTCATACAAGTGATAATACTCAAGACTGTGCAGTGCAACAAATGAGAAACTTAAACAGTGTAAGATAACAAAGAGATACATGGTAAGATCAGAAATTTGAGAGAACAAGAAGCTACCTGGCAACATGGTACATAATTAGCTTTCCGTCTAGTGTCAGACAAATCAGAATGCAGTATGGTGAGAGTTCTCTCTGTTCCATTCCAAGTCTGACACTAACTTTCTGGCTTACTGAAGTTTTGTCCACGCAGAGCCCCATAATCAAATTATCATCACCATTTTCTGAAACAAGGAAAAAAAAAGACCATCAACTTATAATCAACATACAAAGCAAGAGAAACAAAGTGATGAATGGAGTGCTGATGCATAAGAGACCATTATATATTTGAACACGGGGATTGATATTCACTGAATACTAAGGGTTATGTTCACAAAGTGATCATATATATCGTCTTAATCCATGAAAATTGAACTTATTATACACTGCAGTGACCACAAACATAACCACATAACATGACAGCAGTGACCACAAATATGCTGATGGAGCTCAATCACCTGAAGAATAATAGTCTTAGTTTAATTACACCATTTGTAGTTAGTCTAGATCAGAATTCTGAGAACCTTGAAGCTCAATTCTTGGTTTCAAATTATCTCGTACGATATCAACAATTACAGCTTCATTACTCTCCTCCCCCAGTGACCAACTAAGATATACAAAATGCTGATCCGCATTCTTCCTGTTAGCAGTTATTGCAAGTTCACTGCAATGATATCACCAAGCAAAAGTACCTCATTACAATCATCTCAAAAGATATTGGCCACCATTCGGTCAAATAATAGAAGCTCACGAACGGGGCACTTAATGAGAATGCATACCATTCCTCCAGATAGTTCAATAATAAGTACGGTCCACTTCCAGGCAGCAATATATCATCAATGAGACATGAAAACATATCATAGAAAGATATAGCAACTGGCTTGCAGGAATCCTACAAGAAAGGGTTTGTAACATTAGCATATACTTGAAATGCAATTACCATGCTTATGTAAATTGGTAAGTATCACTTCACCACCATGCTTATGTAAAAGACATGCTAATGTTCTGAATTCATCAACTTCATGAATTAGAAACCCATATTTGAAAGTGTGTGCCATACAAATTGGAGTGTGAGAAGTTATACTCAAGAACCAATGGGGCCAATAGGACCCACCTAATTGATACCACAGTTTCTATTCTTTTCCAACAGCTACACCTTTCTATCTTACGAAAAAACTATCTTGCTTTTGAGAATTTCAAAAGCAATAATAGACAAAAGACAACCATGAATACAGCTCTGCGCATACCATAGCACCAGAAACCAAAAGTGTATATATACATAAAACATTTGTAAAAGCACCACTAAAAGATGAAGCTTTAGTTGTAAAACAGAAAATAAAAGCTGAAGCGAATTCAAGAACGGAGCAAAAACTGTTGGCTTCAGCTGGTTTCTTGCTCATTTATAGACTTTAAGCTATGATATACTGCAGAACTATGTAAAATATTATAATTCGGAACAAAAGCAGCCTACCAGCAAGGAAAAATTTAAGCAACAGAGATTGCTTACATTAGTGAACTTGCCATCTTTGATTTGTATTACTTGTACAAGGTAATTTTCTTCATTCCCGTCTGCATTCAGTTGAAAGCATCCTAGAATGATGCTATCAGAGCGAACCCACCTGATAGTATCCACTGATGATTGAGGAAATAGTTCAGTTTCAGAGGTTGAAAATGGTCAATCTTGTAATGAAAATTTTTCATATCGGGGCAAAGGGCATGAAAATAAGTAAACAGGCATGGTAATATAGACGTAAAATCCAACATGCCTTTTATGATGCAGTTTGAATCGGGATCATCGATCCAGGACTTAAACGAAAGTTGCATAGACGACTTCTCGACGAAGTCAGATGATAAAATGTTGAGAGTCTCCTTCCTTGCCACAGCAATTAGTTTTCCTTTCGAACTCCATTCAACTATGACCAAACACAAGTCAAAATGAGCATTAGCTGAACATAGTAAACTGTATCTTATAGTTTGTTACTCTCTGAAATGAGATTTCAAAACTGTCTTTACAACTGGTTTTTACGCTACCGCAGTATAGTACAGTAGATTACTAAATTCAACATTCAGAGAAGAAGAAAAAATCTCTCTTGGGACACAGAAATAAGCAAAAAATAGAGATCTGACAAGCCAAAGGCAACATTCTTGTTGAACTAATTGGGAAGTGGCAAGATTGAAGTTCAAACAGATCAACTCAAGATTCAAATTAATAGCACATAGTAGTTAGGTGTGATATTATTCATCAACATGATCTTACAGAATGTATATGATATATTAAAAGAATAAAATATACCAGCATCAACATTGTCCATTAAATCCTTCACAAGGCCACCAACCGTCCCGTGATAGAGCTTCCCAAGATTTGAAAGAACCACATACATATTTTCAGACTGCTTTGTCCATTGCATATCCTTAACAAAGCTGGTCTCATTGAGTGAGCAAGAATAAGAAGGTTCTAGACCCTGCAACAAAGCAGAGATTTAAAACTTGTATTTTGCAGTAACGAAGTATTCCAGAATTAAATGAATCCTAGCAGCATTCAAACTCAATACCGCCTAAGGCAAGGCCAATGGATTAACAACAATTGGACCTCAAGTGATCGATGAGTCGTAGAAAAGGCACCTTATCCAGGAGAGAAGCGACGGAGAAGAAGTGAATGTGGGCATCTGCAGTAGCTGCAAGAGTAGAACAATCGGTGGACAGTGCGAGAATGTGAAGCTTGGCAAGGGGAACGTCCACAACACTCAACTGCTGTATGGACGAACAAGAAGAGCTTCTTCCCTTTTCCTTAATCTCGGCGGCGGAAGCCATAACATCTCTGGTCCTCGCAACGAAAAACCCTAATAAAAAACAAATTTTAGGTTATGTGGAAATCAGAAAGCAAAATAGCAATCGACTAGTTAAAAGCTTACCGGAAGAATGGGCGACGAAGACGAGGCCGTGCTTCTCCGATACGGCGAGTGGCCGGGAGGGACTGGTTTGGGGATCGAAAGTGAAATCATCAGTGCTGATTGGAACGGCCTCGCCGATCTTATCAAATATGTAGTCGTTTGTCTCTACAAGATTTCCTTCAATTTCTTCTTCAACTTGAACTAATCTCTTACCCATACTTGTTCTTCTTCTTCTTCTTCTTCTTCTCGTCCGAAACCCGTTTGGGCGGGAATACTGCCGCAGCCCTAAACTCCGCTTCCTACTTCCTACCACCCACCGCTACACACTAGACTTCTCTTTTTTATTTGTATTTTTATTGCCCGTAATAAAAACGGCAATCGTGTTTTGTTTGTGTTTTGTTTCTGTTTTTTATATCCGGAGGAAAATTCACCATCAGTAGTCCCTGTACTCCTGACGAGCCAAATTAATACTCATACTTTGAAAACTATTAATCTCTTATTTCACTACCGACATGATGCCTGAGACCATTTGCTCCGTTTATTTGATCACGTGTCATGTACGTGGGCAACCAAAAAATGACAAAATACTTTTACTAAAGAGGAAAATTCACCATCAGTCTCTATACTCTTATGGCAAAGCCAAGTTAATACCCAAACTCTAAAAACTATCAAGATGATCCCCAATCTCTTATTTAATGACATATCAGTACCGAATAGCGTTTGATAGGGATCCGCTGCAGTCGGGCCATCACTCAGAAGGTACTGATTATCACCAAATATACACCTTACTCTCTGATACCAAACTGTCACCACCCAAATTTAGAAAGATAAAATTCAAATTCGAAAACGTGATAATTCAATAATCAAAACTAACTAGAAAATGAATTACACATTAAAAACATAAAAGAGTCCAAAGAATATGACTCTGATCAATTCTTTATGGCCCCGTTTGTTTAAAAGCAACGTAAGAAAAGGGAAATGATTTTATTTCCTTTCCAGACTTATATGGAAATAGAAAAGATTTTGGTAATTCTATATGAGTGTTTGGCGCATATCAGAAATTAAATTAATGGGAAAAAAAATCACGCTTCTAGCTTGAGTGTGTATTGGCTTACTACATTATTTTGGGTAATAAGTACGTTAAACTGAAGAAGAAAAAATATGAAACACGTTCTTTGTTCTTTACCTCAATGAATCAATGATTTCCTGCTGGGGTAGGACTGGCATGGGAATGATGGGATGAGTTTTGTTTTTGCATTTGGCTTTAGTCTTGGCATTTTATTTTTAGATTATACGTTTTGAATAATTCAGCACTTAGTCGGTGTAATGGTTGTCACTTGACATACTTGACATCTCTTTGAAGTAGTAAATTTCCTAGAACCGATAATTCATATGTTTAACGTTGTATGTGTAGTGGGTAGTGACACTTGAGACAATGTAAATGTTAAAATCATGTCAAAAGGTGGAACAATTATGAAAATGCAAACAAATAACTTGGAGTTATACCAATTTATGTCATGCCGCACTAGGCGGACTAGCTAGTTTATGCAGTGTTAGGCAGACTCTAAGTAGGCATTAGGCGAACTCTAAAGTGCTAGGCGAGAACTAGACTAGAGTTACGTAAACTCTAGATTAGAATGTGTTAGACATGATGTAAGCGGACACATGACATGTGTTGGGAGGTTCTCCTATTTATTATCATATCTATCACGACGGCATCAAAGCGCTCTCTCTCTCTCTCGTCTTACATGACACATTTACAACACACTATAATGCCTACAATGACACTGTTCATTTGAAAGATTTTTTCCGGATTTTGTCCCGATTTCCTATTTAATTACGGTTCTGCCATTATTATCTTTGCGGAATCTTCTTCTCTCACTGTCGCTCTCCCTTCTTTCATCCTTGCGTGCGTGTTTGCTCTGGAGAGTGACAGTGTTTCTGCTCAAACCCTGGGGCCTGGTAGATACAGATGAATCCAACTCGATCTCCTGCAAACCTGCTTACTAAGGGGAATACCGAGCGGGCTGTTCTTCTCCTCTCCGATGCCTAAGTCAGTATAGTTGGAATATATAACTTGAGCACGTATGTAAGCGGTGAGAGAGATCAGTTACCTATTAATGAGGGTAGTTGGGGCCCTTATATAGGTGGTTGGGGGTGAGAGCTGGCCTCACCCTTCGATGTGGGACGGGTTCCCTTCTGTTTGTACATTCTGGTGCCCTCTTTGGCAGGCAGGCGCCCCCGGTCCCAGGGTCCCTGGTGGCTGGATAACCTGCTGGACCCCGAGGCCGGGTGCTGGTGGTTCGGTCCTGGGCCTGCTGTAGCCCCTCTGCGGCTACTGTCAACAAGTCTCCCAAGTTCCCGGTCAAGTCCAATCTTGAATGGGGACTTAAAGTATGTCATGCTCTTGTCCCGCAGACCCGCAGGGTTACCAACCCAACGGTGCCCAGTCCCCCAAGTCCGCGTTGAAGATTGGGCGTGACCGGTGATGAGTCGCCGAAGCGAGCATCAAGCAATAATAACCCTACAATCGTTAGTAGTATAGAATAAGTAGGGATCGTTCTAGCCGCGGATTAAGGGTACCTGAAACACGAGAATGTTAACACAAATATTCACAAACATATATACAGACAATTGTCACACTTATATACATATATACATATTCACACGAAATCAAGGGGGATTGAGATAGGATCGGCAGCAAAGGCTGCCTCTATATCTAAGACACGAAAATAAACCTAAACTACTATATACAAGTGATCATCATCTCTCACAAAACATTTAGCACCAAAGACTCTTTAACATATAAACTCACATGCAAGAAAGTAAGGAACAAGTATCAACATGCTTAAAATTCAAATTCGTTTCGACCGCAACTAGAGCTTTCGCTCTGTACCTAGTTACTAGACTTCCTTAAGTTCTTTTAGGACAAACTTTCGCTCTAGCCCTAAAGATTTTTATGCTAATCCGGTTAAGACTTAACATATATCGCACAAGAGTCTTAAATCGAAAACATGTAAACAAGTAAGGTTGTCAATCATCTTATTTAGCATGCAAGTTCTAAGATTAATAGCCCTAAGTGAATAACACAAATCATAGAGTCCGTTAGGTCCATCTAGCTTGTAATTACTCTAGCAGATTAAACCTAATACCTAGATCATGTTCAAAGACAACACCAAGTATCGATTTTCATGCCCTCACCTTAGATTACTAACCAATTTAAATCCTAAACATGCTTCTAATACCACTGTCCTAATTATCTAACACATGAATTTACAAGTTACATATTACAAATTAGCATGCAAAATTCATTGTTCTTGTCGAAACCTAAACATAAATCTAAGCATCGATTCAAACAAGTCTTTAACATACAATTTATAAAACCAAAATCGATTCATACATAGACATATAAACCAACACCAAACATACATGAATGTTTCATAGACAAAACTAAACATAACTAAACAAAAATTACTAAACCGAAAGAGGGGAGTGGATCACACTTTGAGACACCTTGAGAGCTTCACTTGGTGTGGATCCGGTGGAGTATGGATGATGGGGTGAGGCTGCTCGGCAGTAAGGTATGTCGGCAGTAGGTTATGGAGCAGAAAATTCCAAGATTCGGCAAAGCAGAAACTTGGTTGAGGTGAGGTGAAGGTGATTTTCGGTTTAGGTTTTTGTCTAGGATCTTTGGTGAATTTTGGTAGAGTTTAGGCCTTGTGTTTATGCTTGAGATGAGATGATTTTTCTGTAGGAAAACATGGCTATATATAGAGGCAAATTCGGCAGAAACCCTAGGTAGAAAACCTAGTCCAAATCGGCAAAGGCAATCCTTGGGCAACAAGGTTTTGGTTCCTTCCTTTCTTGGTTCTTCTAGGAAACTTCTTTTTCTGATTTTCTTCAAGGAATGGGCTGCAATGCTTCATGAACTTCTTGTGTAGGCTTGACAACTCCATTTGGTGAGCCTGATCCATGGAAAAATGCCCCAAACCCGCAAGAACACAAGACCGGCAGCAACTCGGCTGGAATGACCTTGCTCCAGTAAATCCGACATATCTCCCTTCTCGGAGCTCCAATTGATACGATTCCAAGTCTCAGATAAACTAGACACATATAGCCATCTCCCCATAATATATCTCGATCAAATTCCTTGTGAATCGTCGGGAATGATTTTTTGAAGTTGGATCAAAGTCCCAGGAAAATCCTGGAAGCCCCTGGATTGGATTGCTCGGACTGCCGTTTTGCAGCCAACTTTTGGGTGACTTCCCGAACTCCGATTGATCTGAAATTTTAACACAACATTCCTCAGCATATGAATATTAAGCACGCCAAATTTCATAGAATTCGGACAAGGATAGATCATACTTTTGTTCATCTCAAAATCGCGAAAAAGACATATTTTACATTATTTTCCAGATTTCTCAAACTTAGTCATTTTTCGGATTCTTAACCATTTTTCACAAAACTCTACCAAAATTGACACTAACTACATTATGACTCAATCTTAGACAAATAAGGGTTAAACAAAGCATAAACGAGGGCATAAGCATATAATATCGTCGCACATTGTGCTCCTATCAACCGGGGTGAGTGCCTGTTTACCGATAGTAAGCAACAGTTTATAAGTATGTTTGTCATATAAGTAGTACTGTGTTCAAGTGTTGTGGTGTTATGAGCATGGAATGAGATGATGATGCCATGCAAAATATGTGTGCATGGAATGATAATGGAGCGTTGAAATCCGCCATGCAATAGATGGTGCATGAGATACCGACCGGGCACTCTGCCAGATCGGTACGGAGCGGAGTTCACTGGGCCACTACCGGGCGTTCTGCCATATCGGTATGGAGCGGAGTTCATGGGACCTCGACCGGGCGTTCTGCCATATCGAGACGAGTCCCAGGTGAACTTAAGTACTGGACCTCGACCGGGCGTTCTGCCGTAACGAGACGAGGTGGAGTAAAGGACCTCGACCGGGCGTTCTGCCATATCGAGACGAGTCCAGGAGTATGGGACCTCGACCGGGCGTTCTGCCATATCGAGACGAGTCCATATTGCTAGGCTGTGGGAGATTACCCCGGTGTTGCGGGCTGTTTGAAGCACCAGTGAACACATGCTAGTTCTTCTCAGCTTGTGTCGAATAAGCGTTGAGGTAAGGGGGGGGGGGTGGCGTTGAGGTGACAAAGCTCGCCGTGCAGCCCCCGTTTGCCGCAGCTGGTGCGATGCAGGGTGTTGACAGTAGCCGCAGAGAGGCTACAGCAGGCCCACAGACCCGCAGCAAGCGCACCAGGGCCCGGCCCAAGGGTCGGGACCGGATCACCAGCACCTGGCCTCGGGGCCTAGCACTCTATCCTGCCTCCAGGGACCCTGGGGCCGGGGGCGCCAGCCTAGCTAAGAGGGCACCAGAAGGTATAAACAGAAGGGAACCAGTCCCACATCGAAGAGTAAGGCCAGCCTTTACCCCCAACCACCTATATATGGGCCCCAACTACCCTCTTTATTAGGTAACTTATCTCTCTCCCTGCTTACATACGTGCCTTGGTTATATATATTCCAACTATATTAACTTAGGCATCGGAGAGGAGAAGGCCGGCCCGCCCGGTATTCCCCTTAGTGAGCAGGATTGCAGGAGATCGAGTTGGATTCATCAAGTATCTACTAGACCCCCGGGTTTAGGCAGAAACAATTGGCGCCGTCTGTGGGATATACACCCGGGTGAGTTTACATCTAACCCATGTACGCTTGTCCAGCAGGATAAAAACCCTGCATCGCACCAGCTGCGGCAAAAGGGGGCTGCACGGCGAGCTTTGTCACCTCAACGCCACCCCCCTACCGAGAACATAATGCACCTAGCCCCATGGCATTTCACTGGGGGACTCGTCTCGATATGGCAGGACGCCCTGTCGAGTTCCGCCCAGCACCATGGCTGACTCCGGTCGAGAACATTCGACCGGCGAGCTTATACACCTGGGTGAGTTTACATCTAACCCATGTATGCTTGTCCAGCAGGATAAAAACCCTGCATCGCATTGAAAGGCGATCAAACATGGGGCTACACGGCAAGCCTTGTCACCTCAATGCCACCCCCCTTACCTCAACGCTTATTCAACACAAGCTGAGAAGAACTAGCAAGTGTTCACCGGTGCTTCAAACAGCCCGCAACACCGGGGTAATCTCCCTGCAGCCTAGCAATGGGAAACTCGTCTCGATATGGCAGGACGCCCGGTCGAGTTCCCATACTCCTGGACTCGTCTCGATATGGCAGAACGCCCGGTCGAGGTCCAGTACTGAAGTTCACCTGGGACCCGTCTCGATATGGCAGAACGCCCGGTCGAGGTCCCATGAACTTCACCCCGTCCGTTTCGGCAGATCGCCCGGTAGAGGCTCAGTGAATTCCGTTTCGGCAGATCGCTCGGTAGAGGCTCAGTGAACTCCGCTCCGTTTCGATTCGGCAGATCGCCCAGTTGAAGCCCAGTGAAGCTCCGCTTCGTACCGAGAGGGCAGAGTGCCCGGCCGAAATTCCATGCACATTTCTTGCATGGCGGATTTCAACGCCTCATTCTCATTCCGTGCACATCTTCTGCATGGCGGATTTCAACGCCTCATTATCATTCCATGCACACATCTATTGTATGGCATCATAACATCATGGCATCATCTCATACACTCACCGGGTTCCACCCGGCTCCATGCTCATAACACCACAACACTTGAGCACATTACTGCTTATATTATAAGTGTACTTTTTCAACTATTGCTTCCCATCGGTAACAGGTACTCACCTCGGTCACGCCCAATCTTTAACGCGGACTTGGGGGACTGGGCACCGGTAGGTTGGTAGCCCTGCGGGTCTGCGGGACAAGAGCAAGACATATTTAAGTCCCCATTCAAGATTGCACTTGACCGGGAACTTGGGGGACTTGTTGACAGTAGCCGCAGAGAGGCTACAGCAGGCCCACAGACCCGCAACAAGTGCACCAGGGCCCGACCCAAGGGTCGGGACCGGATCACCAGCACCCGGCCTCGGGGCCTAGCACTCTATCCTGCCTCCAGGGACCCTGGGGCCGGGGGTGCCAGCCTGCCTAAGAGGGCACCAGAAGGTATAAACAGAAGGGAACCAGTCCCACATCGAAGAGTAAGGCCAGCCCTTACCCCCAACCACCTATATATGGGCCCCAACTACCCTCTTTATTAGGTAACTTATCTCTCTCTCTGCTTACATACGTGCCTTGGTTATATATATTCCAACTATACTAACTTAGGCATCGGAGAGGAGAAGGCCGGCCCGCCCGGTATTCCCCTTAGTGAGCAGGATTGCAGGAGATCGAGTTGGATTCATCAAGTATCTACTAGACCCCCGGGTTTAGGCAGAAACACATGGTTTTTATCCTGCTGGACAAGCGTACATGGGTTAGATGTAAACTCACCCGGGTGTATAAAGCCCATGCCGGTCGAATGTTCTCATAACCGGGGTCATGCCATGGAACCGGGCGGGACTCGACCGGGCGTCCTGCCATATCGAGACGAGTCCCCCAGTGAAATGCCATGGGGCCGGGTGGATCGCGTTCCCGGAAAATGCTCTCGAGCCGGTTGAAAAATCATAACCGGGGAGATGGTCTCGAGCCGGTTGAATGTTACGTAACCGGTGGGTGGATCTCGACCGGGCGTCCTGCCATATCGAGACGAGTCCCCCAAGTGAGATGCGGCTGGGTGGACCTCGACCGGGCGTCCTGCCATATCGAGACGGGTCCCCCAGTGAAATGCGGCTGGGTGGACCTCGACCGGGCGTCCTGCCATATCGAGACGGGTCCCCCAGTGACATGCCATAATGAGACTTGCAGCGAAGAAGCCATGCAGCCGGTTGAATGATACCTAACCGTGAACTGCCATGGTGCCGGGCGGATGGCGCCGGGCGGATGGCGCATACCCGGGTCGATGCTCTGGCACCGGTTGAAAAATCATAACCGGTGGGAGGTCTTCAAGACTTGCAGCGAAGAAGCCATGCAGCCGGTTGAATGATACCTAACCGTGAACTGCCATGGTGCCGGGCGGATGACGCATACCCGGGTCGATGCTCTGACACCGGTTGAAAAATCATAACCGGTGGGAGGTCTTCAAGACTTGCAGCGAAGAAGCCATGCAGCCGGTTGCATGATACCTAACCGTGAACTGCCATGGTGCCGGGCGGATGGCGCATACCCGGGTCGATGCTTTGGCACCAGTTGAAAAATCATAACCGGTGGGAGGTCTTCAAGACGGTTGGAAGATCATAACCGGGGACTTGCCGCTGGGTGGACCTCGACTGGGCGTCCTGCCAAATCGGGACAAGGCCCACAGTGGGATGCAGTCGTGGAGCGAGACAAGTGGCTGACATGCATTTAAGGAGGAAGTCCATCAGTCCCGTCAGTTATGATGGCATGGGCAGTTTCCAATGCTGGGACACGTGCCAGCAGGGAGCGGTTTTGAGATGGAGGGCCTGGATTCGTAGGTGTTTGAGTTGCTCTGATTGCGTGTTTTGGGGGATTTCAAACGCCTAGGGCACCGGTCCCCTTTATAAATAGGCCTCTTCTGCTCTTCTTTCTACTTTTGCTTCTTGCTCTAGAGAGACTAAGAAAGAGAGAGATCCGGCGAAAGCTCCGAGCTCCTTGCCCTACGAGATCCGTTTTTTCAAGTGCTCCTTACTTTCTCCCTACCATTGCTCGCTGCTTTTGCAGGGCAGACCTTCCTCGGTTGAGCATATTAATCGGTAAGTTCTTGATTTCTTTGCCCCGGTGTTGCTCTTGTTATTTGCTTTTGTTGTTTTGCGGCGGGGGGAGGGATCTCTGTCGCTGACTGAGTTGCTCTGCGGCAAACTTGGGGAGAGGCCGTAGAAGACGCTTGTTGTAGCCTGTTGCTGACGAGCGCTAGGGTTTTGTTTCTTCCCCTAGGTTAAGATGTATAGGTTGTACTATTCGAGGAAGCAGGGGTCCCGGGGTTGCCTGTCCTTCAATTCCCGGGCGGGTCAGTCGATCATCACCAATATGCCTTCCTGGGTAGATAACAGCTGGAGAAAGAAGGTGGTGATGGCGGGAGGGAAGTGGCAGATGAATAGGAAGATGTACCGGGTTCCTGGCGCCTTTCAACCTATTGGCGACCAGTCGTTCGAGCTATCTGAGCTGGAGCAAGAGAGGATCTTAACTGTGCTCGGATGCTGGGACGAGCTGGAACGGAGTTCCCACAACTTCATTCGGCGAGAAGTGCTGGAATACTGTGGTCTCGGGCGGGATCCCGGTGGGTAGCAAGCCCTAGCGGTGATACTTGTGCTAGTTCTGTTTAAAAATACTAACTGTTGACTTGTCCTGCAGGTGCATCTTCCCGGGCGGTCACGAAGCCCGAAACCACTCTCTCCATGGACGGTGAAGACCTCCTTAACAAACTGAAGGAGAAAGGCGAGGCTGTCTCGCGGACCTCGGTGGACGAGGAATCCAGTCGGGTAACGGTTCATCCCGAGCTGAGGGCCATGGACGTTGATGATGGCGCCTACATCCTGAGGCGTGTGAAGTGCCATCCCGCTGCACCCAAGACGGTGCCCGGTAAGGGCAAATCTACCGGGGGGCCAGTGAGGATTCCTGGTGGTGTGAACCGGATCCCCAGCCGACCGGTGGCAGCTGCGCTCGTGACCCGGGTCTCCTGGGTAGGCGCACTATCTTCGTCTTCTCCGGACGGCCGGGGAGAGAAGCGGAGGGGCGCCGATATTCCTTCCTCCACGCTGGTGACGCTTACCGGCTGTTCGTCCCGGGAGAGCTGGGCCAAACGGCTCAAGATAACCAGCGGTGCGGCTGGCTCCGCTGGGGAGAAGGATGCCACCGCTCGGCAGAGTAGCCCCGTGCCCGCGGAGGAACCGAGGGGAAGCCCGGACAATGCATTCGTCCGGCAGGTGGCAGCGGACCTGTCTAGCCTTGGTCTGGACAGGCCTGGAGTTGCTGGAGCTCTGGCGGGCGGGAACCGCCCAAAATGCAAGGAATCCGTCATCCGGGTAAGTACTAACTGACGCTACTACACTGCTTGTAGCTTACTTTCTTACTGCTTGACTAACTGTCGTTGTTGTGCAGTTGCTGTACAGCCTGTACCAACCGGACCAGAGCGAGGAGCTGCCGGAGCTGAAGAGGCAGATAGCTGCTTTAACAGAGTCCCGGCAACGCCTGGAGGTGGAGAAGTCCCGCTCGGATTGGGAGAGGGCCAGGTCGGAGGAGAGGGCCAAGAAGCAGGAGGAGAGGGCCAAAATTCAGGAGGAGCAAATCCGAACCCTGGAGAGGGAGAAGGAGCAGGCCGAAGCCGAGAGGGCCGCGCTGGAAGCCAAGGTGGATGAGCTCCAGCTGGGAGCCACTGCTCTGCGCGCCGATGCCGCTGCTGCTACCTGGGAGGAGGACCCAGAACTCTATGAGCGGTTCGTTCTCAAGTATGAGCAGAGCGAGCGGTTCCTGGAGTTCCTGGAGAAGGCCAGGGCATCGGGCATCGGGCATCTCAGATGCGTATGAGGAATGGGCAGAGAAGGGGTGGCTGGACACTTCCCAGATGCGGACTGGTGCCGAAGGAGATATCCATGAACAGTCGGAGGAAAGGCAGCCGGGGGAAGATCTGCCGGAAGATACAGAAGTGACTCGCTCGGACTTGGATTCTTTTACCAACGGTACCAAGTCTCCCCGAGCCAAAGCCGGGGCCGGAGCTGAGGTCGACGACGAGACCACCGCAGGAGAGGCTAGCGGGTTGCCCGCTGAGGGTGGAGGCGCGGCTCCTTAGAATTTTTCTCGCTCTTCTCCTTGTAATGTTTCCGGAACGGTTACTGCTTGTATACTTGTTTGATTATGAATATACTTGAATTTTGCGGGACCGGTAGAATTGTTCTCAAAAGTAGTCTGCATATATATGTGATTTTTACAACGGTTGAACCGGTGATATGCTAAACTAACCGCTCGGAGACTTAGCGGGTTTACCAGGCCTGGTCATGCTCCCGGTTGGGATCTGCTCTCCTTTCCCCTACATACCGCTGGAGCTGGCCGTTATTAATCAGGCCCTGCACCGCTGTCTTAAGAGCACATCACTGGCTCGTTCGATGAGTAGTCTCATCATGGTAGGAGCAGTACTTGCCCGTTTGTGCCTTTGTAAGCTTCCCCTTCAGGTACTTTCTCTTGGGCGGTGGGGGAATGATACTCCCGTTCTCAAGCAGAATGTCCTCGTAGGGAGTGGTGAGGGTGGTGAAGACTTCTTGTCCGGCCGGTGGTGCCGGCATGATCGCCAGGGGGCGTTCTTGGCGGTACGGTGCCGGTTTGTGCTCACTCTGGAGCTTGTCAGGATAAGGCCTCTGCTGCCTTTGCGGCCAGTTTTTGTTGGGCCGGTTCGGCCGGGCGGCGCGGTTCTCGGTCCGCTGACTGGGCTTGTCCTCTTGACTGGGCGGGGGGTTCTCCTCCCGGGGATGGTCCTCCTGCTGCTCATCCCGCTTTCTCTTCAGCAGGTGGTGCCCATATGTCTCGTGATCGACCTGAGCATGTCGGATGACCATTGCCATCAACTCATCATACCCCTGCGGGAGTTCTACCCGGACGTCGTAGGAGAATTTCCCTGGCCGGAGCCCTTGCTTGAATGACATCTCGGCGATGCCCTTATCTAGGTTCCGGACTCCGGCCGTAGCTGTCTGCCAAAGATTGACAAAGGTCTTCAGCTCCTCTCCGGGTGCCTGCATACAGTTGAAGAGGATGGTCGACGTCCGGGCTCTCTCGACCCGGAGGATGAAGTGGCCTACGAAGCGGTCGGCTAACTGCTCGAATGCCTCGATTGAGTTCGCCGGAAGCTCGTAGAACCAACTGAGCGCCTCTCCAGACAGAGTTTCCTGGAAGATGTTGCAGCATACTGCATCAGAGTAGCCCTTGGCACAGGTCTGGGACCGGAAACTGTCCAGGTGCTGATACGGGCAGCCGGACCCTGAATAGGTGAGCTTGAGGGACTTCTGGTTGCCAGACCTCCCCGATTCTATAACCCGGTGCGAGAAAGGGCCCATACGCTCATTAAACCGAGCGCTCTCCATCGGCCGCGCGGCTCTTCTCTCGTTGGCCTCCATTTGGGCCTTCAAGTCCGACACAGTGTCGACTAACATCTGCAATGCCCGTGCAGTCGGGGTCTCAACTTCATCCACAGACGAAGTGCGGAGCTGGCGGGAGGTTGGCGTGCTCTTCGGCGGGCCGGCACCGACCGGTGACTTCTCTCGCACGGGATCACCGGGCCGACCGCCCGAGGATTGCCCTGCCTCGAACTGCTGGGGTTGGACTGGCGAGAATGCCGCTTGCGCCTTGATCATAGCGTCATTACGCTGTTGTCCTCTCTCTAGGGCGACTACCAGGGCAGAATTCACCGCTTCCATTTCTTCGTACCGGGCGTTGGATTTGGCTCTGTCCCTGTCACCTTCCTCTCTTAGACGACTGACCTCTGCGGTCATTGCCCGTATCTCTCCTGCCATATCGCTCTGGTCGGGGCTGTACGTAGGATCCCGGTCGCTGTCAGGGCTCTCAGATCGGTCGCTCGGATCGTCCGAGAACGTTAAGGAGAAGCCCCGGTGTTCTGGACTGTCTTCCTCTGCCGGGCCCTTCCCGCGCGTGCTGTCTTGGTGTCCCGGTCCCGGCATGCCGGACGGCCTACCACAGCCTCCTTCTTGACCGTTGCCCTGGTCGCCGCGCGGCTCCCGCGTGACGACCGGGGTGGTGGTGAGCGTTTGCACTACTGCAACATGTCCCTACTCGGTGCTACCTCTCTCTTGACTCAATTCCTTACCCTCTGCCATTGGTGTTGCTTACTAGGCTTCTTGTTCAGACTTCCCACAGATGGCGCCAATTGTTTCTGCTCAAACCCTGGGGCCTGGTAGATACAGATGAATCCAACTCGATCTCCTGCAAACCTGCTTACTAAGGGGAATACCGGGCGGGCCGGTCTTCTCCTCTCCGATGCCTAAGTCAGTATAGTTGGAATATATAACTTGAGCACGTATGTAAGCGGTGAGAGAGATCAGTTACCTATTAATGAGGGTAGTTGGGGCCCTTATATAGGTGGTTGGGGGTGAGGGCTGGCCTCACCCTTCGATGTGGGACGGGTTCCCTTCTGTTTGTACATTCTGGTGCCCTCTTTGGTTGGCAGGCGCCCCCGGTCCCAGGGTCCCTGGTGGCTGGATAACCTGCTGGACCCCGAGGCCGGGTGCTGGTGGTTCGGTCCTGGGCTTCGGGCCAGGCCCTGGTTCACTAGCTGCGGGTATGTGGGTCTGCTGTAGCCCCTCTGCAGCTACTGTCAACAGACAACATCTTCTTGAAACTACCCACTCAAAATGGCTGCCTTTCTTCAAGGACCAAAATCATTCCTCGAACAAGCTATGCTCATATCCACTCTCCCACCACCACACCAAAATCTTCCTTCACAACTATAGATTCACATCCAAACCATTGGTCAGTTTTCCTCCATTTTTTCTCAATTGCTCTCTCGGTCTTCTTACTATGTTTTCCTCTATTTTTTCAAATATGAGGTTTGAGCTGTGGTTTATGGACCCTGTTTAAAAGCTGTGTGGGTTTAATACAGTGTTGGGATTTGCGTTTAGGATCTTAACGTTGGGTTTTATGTGTATTTTGGGTTTTAAATTAAAGTTTTTATCTTTATTAATGAGATTTATGGGTTTCAACCAACTTCTTTATGTTAAATTTAATTCCCTTGCAGAAACCTTGGTGTTCTTTGTGAATGAAGAACTTCTCAATATTAGAGGTATTTGGTGGACTTTTTTGTTAAAAATATTATTAAAAATTACCTAAAATTTCCTGTCTCATTGATATGAGATCTGGGTGACAAAAGCTTTTTTACTGGGTTCTTGATTTTAAGGGTCCCTGTAATAGGTTATTTTAGGTTTTTATTTAGCTTTCTTCTGTTGAATTTAACATGAGTATCAATTTTGGTTGAATTTACAATAGACTGGTGATAGAACGAAGCTGAAGAACACGGCTTTGTTTGAATCTACGTCATGGACATAATGTGCATTTACTGTATCATATGCGCCCTGGCATCCTTCTCAGACAATTTTGACAGTCCAGGGGCTCCTTTCTTCTCTGAGTAGATGTATGAATGTATGATTCAAGTAGCGAATTTGAGATACCAAATTGGGTTTTGGTTCTTAACCTGTTTGTTTTGTTTGTTTAGGAGCCATTGTTAAATAGTTTCAGAAGCAACCAAATTGGAACAACAAGGTGAATTTCATTCATGTCTTTTCTGTTGGTTTTTGTATTGTTTCGAATTTTTTTATGAATGTGATTTCAATTTGGTGTTACCCTAAATTGATTTTTATCACTGTCTTTCTGTGTCATATGTTGCTCATTGATAGTACCATTAAGAAGTGATGAATGAAATCAGTAGGATCCTTCGCTTTACACAGTATGTATGCATGTTAGGGCAAGTCCATTGGAAGTGTCTTTATACATGGGTCAAATTCAAATATGAAGGCCAAGGTGGCATTGTTATAATTGACTATGCTCAATTCCAATAGAAGTGTCATTCTCACTGGATTTTTTTGGTGTTGAAGAAAACTCTCTTTCTCTCAGAACCCCGGAACCAGACGAAGAAGTGTGAGGAGAAAGAATAAATGACTTTTCCTTTTTGTGCAGTCAAATTTGACTGCCTCTTCCGTATTGTCAAATACACGTGTGATTGACCTTTCGGTTGGAGATGTGTGTGGGCAGTCATTTATGGCTGTTGGGGCTCCATCTGGCAAATGACCCTTCGGTTGGACTTAGATGAAACTTTAAAATGCTTATAGTATACAGTGCTCCAAAAGCCTGAATCTTTGTTATATACCGTATGCATAATTTTCAGAAATCTTTGTCTTAGTTTCGCTGCGATTTTTTCATCTTACTTAAAAAAAATTGTGTGTTTGTTTATCTTACTGTTTTTTATTCTCGCCCCCTTTATAGAAAAGTATTATTGTGTTCTTAAATATACAGGTTGAGGGATTTTAGTATGGCGGAAGCTATTTTGGGGGGGGGGGGGGAGGGTGGTTACAGAAGTTGTACTTCCTTTTGGGAAAAGTTGAACCAGCTTCAATGTAGCTTATGAAACCTCAAATGGGGTACTACTCTCATGCTGTCTGATTCAATGTTACAAAGTAGCTTATTTGTTTATGAGTTCACTGTGTGCTTAATTCATTTTTTGTTGTTGAAGTTTGGTGTGTATTGTGTAGCAACGTTATAGCTTCAATATATTGTACATATATAGTACTGGTATGGCACCAAAGATCTAACAATGCATATAAGACAGAACTTTGCTAGCTGCATTTCCAGGTTAGATATGGTTGTATGAATGATAATGCAGATATGGTTTCTTTTGTTTGTAAAATATCAACTCCAAGATGCATATGATTCCATGAGTTAGTCGTCAAAACCAAATTGTTGAAATGTAGTATTTCATTGTATTTTGTGTAATTTATCTGCCACCTCAGTCATTTCCTACATTTACATGTAAGTTCAAATATGATCATATTATAATGCTGATCAGTTTTCTTTTTTGCATTAATTCAAATCGGGTCACTTTTCAAAATAATTCTCTCCGATTCCGGTCTATATATATGCTCATCTCTTTGTAGGATTTTCTTTTTATTGCTGCATACGCTATATTCATGATTTTTTTTGTCACTACTTTTGGAGGAGCCTTAAGTTTCTGTTGTGGCTTTTGTGTATTAAATTGTGAGAGGTTCAGAAATTTGGGAGGTATCTATGTCACTAGGTGATTAATGTGTGTTAATCAATTTTTCAGTGATGAGTACAGACACAACAATAGCAAGGTTGATTAATTTATGTTAGTCTAGCATTGTTTTTCATGGGAGTGGAATCTTTTGGATGTTAATGAAAAAGGTTGATGCACTGACAGAAGTCATGGGAGTGGAATGTAAAAGATGGAGAGAGATGGCGTAGCTAGAGATAAATAATTCATCTACGGAGTTGTAATAACTACTTTTCAGTTTTCAAGAGCCTTAATACCATTTTTTTTTCCTTTTGTATTTTGCTTTTGTAGCAGCGTCCCTCCTACTTACATTCATATAGACTCCGTTGTCTACTAATTGTTGCAGGGTAGCAAAAGCATCTATTAAGTTTGGTTAGAGGGATTTAATAAAAGATCATGTGGATATAGTCTATGATTGTTCTCAATTACTGTAAACAACTGCTGCTAATTTTATTAACCACAAAACTTACAGCATCGTGTGGGTGCATTACCTAGAGATTGTTCTCGATCCATTTTCATATCTTATATAAAAAATATTAATTCTTCGCATTTTGCTTTGTTCTTCCACGGCTTTCTACCCGCAGCAACGCGGGAACCTAACCTCGTCTATTACTAAATTTCATGTGTTCCTCCAAATCGATTATAGTGGAACATCTATCGTCTCAAAAGTGGACGTATATCGTGGAACTGCTTTGTGAAAAACAAACCATACACCTTGAAAGAAACAATCACAAAAAGATCGAGCATATACATTTTCGTTGAACTAGATGTTCAAATTATTTAATTATTGGATTATCAATGAAAATCATGAGCTTAATTATGAAAATATAATTAAGAAAAACACATAGCAGATCAAGTTCAATTTATAGAACGTATAATTCCATGTACGATTGTGTATGAAATAACAGTCCGAGTTCCAGCAATATGAACTGTGATAACTAATGATCTGATAAGCGATCGATCTCCAGTTTACCTCGATCATTGCTTCGAGCATAACTGCATGCATTTGCTCTTTGAATTGATCGACAGTTGAGCAGAACTGTCTGTCATCCCCTTGATAGTTAACACAGCAAATTGACTAACAAAATTCATATATAGAAACTACTCATTTAACGGCCGGGTGACCACCTTGTTCACCTCGATCAGCCAAATAATATCCATGAGAAAAGAAACAATATGTGTTGGCTTGCTAGCTAAGGATTGCTCAGAATCCATTTGCGTGCCTTGTCTATTATTGAGCATCAGTAGGAAGACCCAAAATATATCAACACATAGGATCAAGTTAGTTTAGGATTAAAGAGTTGGATTGCAATTGGTTAGTAGTTCCTCACAGAAGTTAACCATGTGGCTAGCTAGAAGCTTAGAACTGGCCTCCAGTGTAGGTTTGGCCAAAAGACCAGTTGGCAGGAGCCACATTGTTGGAGACAAGAGAGCGTCCATCACTGGTGGTGACCTTGAATGAAAGGGTTTGGCCATTAAGATAGGAGTTGCTTTGCCAATTCTGACCCCAGTTCCGGGACATGGCCGTCCAACCGTTTCCACTTTTCGAGCCTTTAATAGACACACTCACCACATCACCAGCTCCACCCGCATTGGTTATGAGCACTAGATTGAAGTAGGAGTGCCCATTGATTGTAAATCTGATTCCACCCTTCTTGCTACAACCAACCCTGCATCCATCAATGAATAATCTACGTTAACAAAGAGATCTCGATTCTCTAATATATATATATATATATATATATATATATATATATATATATACATATATGCATGCTTATCAAGTAGATATCGATCTAGAAACAAGTAGTGGTTAAACCTACCTTCGGTATTGCACAGGGATAATTCCGGCTTTGGATTGAGCAATGTGTTGAAAAATGGGCTGAGATAGATCGAAATGGCGCAATGGAGGGTTACACCACTACGCCATTCCAATTGTAAGGCGACGGACTTAACCCGTCGCTTAATTAAGCATGTCAGTCGCCTAGGCCAAAGGAGGCGCGTCCTCCGTCGCCTAACTGACGCCGCTTAAACGGAGTCGCCTAGGGTTTAGGCGACTAACTATTTCAATATCAGTCTCCTAAACTAACCAATATGCGACTAATCTACATATCAGTCGTCCAAGGTTTAGGCGACTAACTATCATTATGTCTGTCTCTTAAACGAAACCATATGCGACTAATGTAAATGCCCGTCGCCTAAACCCTTCCATCTTAACAGACCAACAGAATTATGTCAGTCTCTTAATACTAAGACTAAGGCGACTGATAATGGTGTATCAGTCACTTAATGTGTATGCTAAAGCGACTGATAAAAGCGTATAAGTCGCTATACTATGTGGCTAAAGCGACGAACATAAATAAGTGAGTCGCTTATAGTATTACTAAGGCGACTGATATATATATGTTAGTCGCTTATAGTATTACTGAGGCGACTGATATATATATGTTAGTCGCTTAAGTTGGTTTCTTCATTTTAATACAGAGTCTGTTTCTGCGTTGGCCTTTTACAAAATCAAAACCAAATTTCACATTCCTGCACTGCCAAAACACCTTCATTTCATACATACACAACTCATATCATTCACCAATACAAACCAACACATTATATTCACAAATTTTAAAGCAACACATTCATTCAAAAAACAAATTGTGCAATAGATACATAAATTGTTCTGTTATTAAACACAACATGTAATAAACATAGCAGTTCTAGCAGCTAGAGAATCTAACATTCATTCAAAAAACCCTAGCAGCGGTTGCCTCCACGCATGTCACTTAATGTCGAGAACTCAAGAATTTTGAGAAGTACCTGAACCCCTTAAACGTGCTTCCAATACGAGTTGGGCAATTGTGTTCTCCATTTGCCGGAAGCGCTCTTCTTGGGCAGCTTGTAGAGCTTGTTGGGCAGCATCTTGGGCAGCTTCTCTTTGGCGTTGACGCTCATCTTGTTCAGCTTGTTTCTTCATGTACTCCTCCATCAGTGCTGCTCTTACTTGAGTAACCCGCTCCTCCACGATGTTGTCAACGTCGACACGCCGTGCGCCTCCTCTCCTCTTTGGCTCCCGCTGCATGCAGTTTCCTACCCCTCGTATTTCCGTGCCTCTTTTATCCCCAATTTGAGCCACTATCACATTGACTTGTTCTTCAATGGAGAGAGGTTCTTCGGGGGGGATATCCGGGTAGTTCTCCGTCCTTTGTTGTATAGAATGGGACACACGTTCTTTCATCGGCTCCTACAATCACACACATAACCAATGTTAATAAAAAATACGGTGCATTTATAAAACAAGAAATGGAACAAAAAATAGAAGTCTCACCACGTGTGCACTGCCCACAGAGTCTTTGGCATATGCATCCTCAAAGGCACGGACGAAAGGGGCTGGATGTCCTTCATCTTGATGCTTCTTTGCCCGATAACTAAAGGCGGTTGGGCCAGAGTGGTGATTCATCCTTGTAGCAACCGATCGAATCTCCTTCATTTTTGCACATAAGGCCTGTAACACATTAATAACAACCATTACATCAAAAACACAACTAATATTAACCATGAAAAGGAGAGAGATTGATTACCATATGAGTAGGGTCCTTGAAGTGAATGCACAACCACTCCCATTGGGCCGCACGATGGAGAAACTCAAGAGGAACCTCTTCCTTCCACAGCAGCCAATGTTGTCTGCAATCAGACTTCCAGTCCTTGTACCGATCTGCTGCAGCGTCCTGAACATACTCCCACAGGCCATCATGATCCAAAGGAATCGCGTAGTGTGGCTACATATATAGAATAGACCCACATTAGTAAGAAAACTGAAGAAAAATAAAATCAATAAGAAGAGTAAAAAACATATTAAAGAACAAACTTACAGAGAGGTAGTTAACTACAATCCCTCGCTGTGTACTATCTAGTTCCCTGTAGGTGGGCTTTATCATAGGCACAGAGTCCTTCACACAACTTCCTATGTCTCTAGAAATCATGCTTCGGACCTGCGGATTCTTCGGGCCTTTGTGAAACTCATCATATTCCACCACTATCTTCCCTCCCGTAGTCCGGACCAGTTGCTGGGTCTTGAGACCAACCACCACACCTCTCGTCTTTTTTGCTGGTGTATCTACACAGAAAGGCGAAACAAGCTTATAAGCATTATATCCTTCATTACCAAATCAATTAGAAGTTTTCATATCATCTATATCTATCCTTAATGAAATAAAAGACAGTAACCGTAAATTACCTCTCGTCTCCAAGTTCTTGCAGCGAATGCTGCGCCCAGTCGTGGAAGCGCCGGTAGATGCAGTTTCAGAACTGTGGGCAGTACACGTCGATGGCACAAATGGTGGGAGTGGGGGAGCCATTAGCTGTAAGCTAGGTGACTGAACAGAAGAACAATGTTCCACCGGATTATGAGCAGAAGGAGGAGCAGCTGAAGGAGTAGTAGTTGAAGGACCAGCAGCAGCTGAAGGTGAGTTAGAAGCATCAACATTCGGCGTTAGCGGCGATAGAGGTGGTGCTTGTAGTGATCTTCTCATCAACTCCTGCCGTAGCTGACGGTCCTCCATCTCGATGGTCTTCTTTGTCTTTCCAAATCGAGGTTTTGGAGGCATTCCTGATATAAGAGGTATATATAAATGAAATTCTTTTTCAGCAATGAACACATTCAAACAGAAAATCTCTATAAATGAAACGCTTATCCAAACACTATGAAATTATGCAGGTCAGTACTTCACAGTTTGGAGAAAAGGTCCACAAAATTTAAAGAACAACGGAGACTTGAAACATGATAAACTCCCAACTAAAAACTGCTGCTGTAAAAACACTCTTCTTTTTCAGCAATGAACACATTCAAACAGAAAATCTCTATAAATGAAACGCTTATCCAAACACTATGAAATTATGCAGGTCAGTACTTCACAGTTTGGAGAAAAGGTCCACAAAATTTAAAGAACAACGGAGACTTGAAACATGATAAACTCCCAACTAAAAACTGCTGCTGTAAAAACACTCTTCTTTTTCAGCAATGAACACATTCAAACAGAAAATCTCTATAAATGAAACGCTTATCCAAACACTATGAAATTATGCAGGTCAGTACTTCACAGTTTGGAGAAAAGGTCCACAAAATTTAAAGAAAAACGGAGACTTGAAACATGATAAACTCCCAACTAAAAACTGCTGCTGTAAAAACACTCTTCTTTTTCAGCAATGAACACATTCAAACAGAAAATCTCTATAAATGAAATGCTTATCCAAACACTATGAAATTATGCAGGTCAGTTTTTCACAGTTTGGAGAAAAGGTCCACAAAATTTAAAGAAAAACGGAGACTTGAAACATGATAAAATCCCAACTCAAAACTGCTGCTGTAAAAACACTCTTCTACTGGATATAATGCTGTAGTTACCACTTACTAGCTTAGATACGTTATGAGATATTATATTAGAAGAGTTAATTGAGATCGAGACATGCGAGAGTAATAATTTTAAACCTTTTTAATTAATAGCCAGGTCCAAAGATGAGTACTAATTAGTACCAAGCCATCAAGAAGACCAGCTTAATTGAACACTAATGTAACTTATGTTGACTACAAAACAACATGTAATCCAGCGAGAGCAAACCTCATGGAGTTCAATAATATATATGAAAGAGTTGAAAGACTAACAAGGGGGTTTTTTTTTTTTTGTTTCAGTGGCCTGGGATTCTAGGAGTTTGCGTGCTCTTCAATATTTCATGAAAACTATGCACAAAGAACAGAAGACCAAGTCATAGATCCTACAAGATTTCGTTCAGACAGAAATGCAGTCTCTAATTAAAGAGAGAGTCGAGTAGTTGATCAAGTTAAGGAGGAGGCATATATGTAAATGAAACAAAAGGGGGAGTAAGTGACCACTACAATGGTGAATCTGTTAGAAACCCCTAAATTTCAGGGATTTTGCCAACTTACCAAACATAGTAATATTATGATTGCTAAGCTCATTATAGCTGAATCCTCAAACCATTCCTTATAAAGAAAAAGTAAGAAGAGTAGCAGTAGTTCCACTGTTTCCACCATCATCAACAACAAGAAAACAACAAAAGAAGAAAAATAGGACAACATTGATCAACACAGTACATTGACAACATTTTTCTCTACTATACGCTTGTGATATTTATTATCACTGCCAATCTGAATCTTATAAGATTAAAGTAGAACAGCTTAACAAACATAGCAGTATTCCAACAAGACTATCCAAACAATGGCATGGCAGGTATTAGAAAACATGTAAACAATGACTAACCAATAAACTATGACACATATGCTATCAAGAAGCAGTTTAATCCATCAACCATCAAGAACTTCAACCTCAATAGCTAAATATTTAATGACAGGAAAAGGAGAATCCGCTGAATTAGGGTAAAAAGTGGAATTACTTGTGGAATTTAGAAAGGAGTCGGAAGAGAGGAGAATCCGTTGAAGACGAGGGAGGAGAAGCGGAGGCGGAGGCGGAGGCGGCAGTCCGGAGGTCGAGGGATGGAGTTCGAATGATGCAGCGGTGGGAGGAGAGGTGTGGAGGCAGAGGCGGTAGTCGGGAGGTAGAAGGATGGAGCGGTGGGGGGAGCATAGGTAATGGCGGGGGAGGGGGGGAGAGGTGTGGAGGCGGAGGCCGCAGTCCGGAGGTCGACTGATGGAGCGGTGGTGTGGAGGCGGAGGTTTGGGAATTTAGGAATTTAACTTGGGGTCGAATGAATTACAGAAGGATAGGGTGGGGAGTATAAGGGTCTTTAGGCGACGCACATATAATTACCCCGTCGTTTAAGCCATTTAAAAATTTCACTAAAAAGTTGGCGCAAACTTTTTTCATTCTGTTGCCGCCCTAATTTTCCCTTTAGCGACGGAAACAAAATTATACCGTCGTTTAATATATAATTAAAGCGACTAATTAACCCAAAACTCGTCGCTTAAGATGATCAATTAATTTTGGCTCGAAACATACACACTGTTAACTAGAAGCAATCCGCAACTTTTATAATGACAGTCTAAGCGACTAATATAGAATATGTACGTCGCGTAAACATATTTAATATTTTGCATTGATCTGTTATTTCTATAAGTGTTAGTAGGATAATAAGTGAAACCAGATAATGAAATACGATATGCATTGATCTGCTTCATCCTTCAAACAGAAAAAGTCGTGAAATAAGATATGACCGAAATAATGAAATACGTCTACCGTTGAAAAATGACAAGATTTCGATAAAATCTGAGTGTCGAAAGATGCGGTCAAATGTTTTATTCCTTCGTTTCCCTAATGGTAGCGTTACCTTCGGTAAATATTTTGAGGAAAATTTTTATACGATTATTAGCGTCTCATCGATTTGAAACTATTATCTGTTGAAGGTCAGGCAAAAAAAGGTCATTTAGACAATCCAATTACCATTTCTAAGCATTTAGAGGTTTGACTAACCCGGTTGACCGTTCCGATCGAGCCTTTAACATTGTCAGATGTAGTTGGATTTTTTTCCATACATGTATTTAATCTTAACGGTGATATCTGACGGTTGGAATAGATTTTGTAAACTTTTAGATTCAAAATCAGAACATATGCACTAATGTTCCTTAACTTGTTTACTAAGTGTTTAAGTGAATGTATAGTTTTAAATAGTTACTATACGTAGACTCTTCAAATGCAAAAATGTTGTGAAATAAGATATGACCAAAATGATAAAATACGTCTACGATTGAAAAATGACAAGATTCCGATAAAATATGAGTGTCGAAAGATGCGGTCAAAGGTTTTATTCTTTCGTTTTCCTATGGGTAGCCTGACGTTCGGTAAATATTTTGAGGAATATTTTTATACAATTAGTTGCGTCTCGTCGATTTGAAACTATTATCTGTTGAAGGTCAGGCCAAAAAAGGTCATTTAGACAGTCCAATTACTATTTCTAAGCGTTTAGAGGTTTGACTGACCCGGTTAACCGTTCCGATCGAGCCTTTAACGTTGTCAGATGTAGTTGGATTTTTTTCCATACATGTATTTAATCTTAACGGTGATATCTGACGGTTGGAATAGATTTTGTAAACTTTTAGATTCAAAATCAGAACATATGCACTAATGTTCCTTAACTTGTTTACTAAGTGTTTAAGTGAATGTATAGTTTCAAATAGTTACTATACGTAGACTCTTCAAATGCAAAAATGTTGTGAAATAAGATATGACCGAAATGATAAAATACGTCTACGGTTGAAAAATGACAAGATTCCGATAAAATCTGGTATAACTTGATTAGTAGATAATAGCCAAGTGTAAAACTTTCAAAACAACTATATCAAAGATGTTAAATTTGGGAAAATTGTGTGAAATAACATTTGATCGTTACGGCCGAATATGTTGATTGTGCAAAAATACTATAGGTGACTAATTAATAACATACTTAGCCGCTTCAGTTGTTTTGAAAAAAAAATTGATGACAGTATAAGCGACTAACATAATAAAATCAGTCGCCTTACTTATCCTTAAGCCACTAACAATGACATACTTAGTCACTTAAACACATTAGGCAACTAATGGAATAAAATCAGTCGCCTAAAATATTTTAAATTAGTCTCTTAAAGCGACTGGTAATGGGCAATATCAGTCGCATAAAAATGTTTTTAAATATTTTAAATTACTCTCTTAAAGCGACTGGTAATGAAGAATATTAGTCGCATAAACATGTTTTTAATATTTTAAGTTAGTCTCTTTAAGCGACTGGTAATGAGGAATATTAGTCGCTTAAAGTTTTTAAAATTTGTTAATTATTATTACATTGTTTAATTAAAGAATTCAGCCACTTAAATGTATTTAGTTAGGCGACTAAGATAATCATTATTAAATCAGTCGCTTAAACATATTTAAAACTTGTTAATTATTATTAAATTGTTTAATTAATTTATTTTTTTCATAATATTTTTTTGGCATAACAATAGAATTTAAATTACAAATTCAAATTATTTGTTGGATAATATTTTTTTGGGAATAATTAAATTAGGGTTTACAAATTCAAATTACAATTTAGATAAAACACATAATGAAATTTTCAATTTTCATCAGATAATTCTTCCTCATACTCAGCATAATCATCCTCTCTATCTTCCCCACTTTCTTCATCTTCCTCACTTTCACTGTCAATCTCATTTTCATCGTTGTCTTCATCATCCTCATCATGTTGATCATCCTCTTCATCTTCATCATTGTAACTGTGAACGGGAACATCTATGTGTGGAAGAGAACCGAAGTCCATGGTGAAACCAGATATATGGGTGTAAGTTGGGATTGAGTCCGCGGTAGGTTCTTGATAGGGTTCATCAACTTGATTCCTCCTACGACTTGTCTTACTTTCATTTCTGGCAAGTGTGCTAGCACTGTACGTACCTCTATGTGACATCACATTAACGACTTTCCAAGGTTCACCAGCCTTCGGGTCATCTAGATAAAACACTTGTCTTGCCGTGGCGGCAAGAATATATGGTCTGTCCTCATACCAGCTAGTAGATGTGTCCACTGATAAAAGACCGTAATCTAACTTTACACTCCCAGACACGGTAGGGTCAGTATTGTACCATTTACACTTGAACAAAACAACCCGCATGCCTTCTGAATATACTAGTTCCACAACGGCTTCAAGAATCCCATAGTATGCGATGTCTCCCGTCTCTACCATGACACCACTATTTTGAGTCTTCAATCTCTGGTCTCGCTGCCACGTGACAAACTTAACTCCATTGACATAACAGTGTGAATAAATACTGTGTGCTTGTGGGCGGCATGCCAAAATATGTAGTTCAGGCGTATAAAACTGACTTCCTTCTGCTTGCAGCCGAATGATCTGTAACATGAATGTAAAACATAAGAGCAATGTAATATAAATGTGCAACTATATTGGTAGAGAAATTTTTGACTGATTATATACCCAATCTTGAAAGTATGGAAGAAAGCTCTCAATACGTTGTTCCTCATTCATCGATGGATATGTTTCAGTTACTTCATCCCAATAAGATTCAATGAAGTAAGCCGCTTCTGTACAATGCTCCATCACATTCCAATGAGCATTATACAGTCCTTGCCTACTTAAGTGAGCATTTGCTACGTAACCTTCGACCTTGACGAGTTCGGAGACAACAGAGATATTGAATCGAGGTGGAATGGCGACGTTTCCATCTCTTGTACCATCAGCCATATAAAAACTGCAGTATGTCACACACTCATGTGCAATGTATTGCTCAGCAATACATCCCTCTGGGAAACGTGTGTTTCTAACAGTCTTTTTATAGTCCCCGAGTTGCCTGTAAAATATTATAGTTAGTACAATATATGTATATATATATATATTTATATATATATATATCGTTTTCAGTAGTAGTTAAAATGACAAAAATAACGCAATACCTTTCCATAGGAAACATCCAGGTAAAATGTACTGGGCCGGTAAGCAGAACCTGTTCAGGAAGGTGAATCATGAGATGAACCATGATGGTGAAGAAAGCGGGAGGAAAGATCCTTTCCAATTTACAAAGAATCATGACTATTTCTTCTTTCATGTCACGAACGTCCTCTTTCTTCAACTCTCTAGCACATAGTTTCTGAAACCATCTGGACAACGTTATTAACGGCTCAACGACGTAATATGGCAGATATGGTCGGATAACCACTGGAAGAAGACGTTGCAGCAGTACATGGCAATCATGTGTCTTCAATCCATAAAACTTTTTATCATCTACATTGACCTTATTTTTCAAACTTCCTGCATAACCATAAGGGTACTGAGCATCTTTAATCCATTCAAATATCTCACTCTTTCCCTCAGGGAGAACTGTATACGGTGCTTGAGAAACTTTTTCTTTTCTTTTTTGTGTGCTTGACCCGGGTTTAGACTTCTTCCACAACCTCTTCCGTATCCCTAGTTCTTCAAGACCTTCACGAGCTTTGACATCGTCCTTCGTCTTTCCTTCCAGACCGAATATGGTCCCACTGATGTTGTCGTACACATTCTTCTCAATGTGCATGACATCTAAGGTATACCTTATTCTCGATGTGCTCCAGTACGGCAACTCCCAAAATATACTAACGTGAGTCCAACAAAGTTTCTCTCTAGTTGCTTTAGGCTTGAACTTAGGATGCAAACTCTGAACAGGGTAGTCATGAGAGATGATACTGCTATAAATCTCCTCCCCAGACCAAGAAGGTGGTGATTCCCTTAACTCAACATTCCCATTAAACTTATCTGCTGCTTGACGCCATGGATGTCTCCCGGGTAGCCATCTGCGGTGACCCTGGTATGCCATTCGCCCTGTCAAGTTGTTTGAATCAACATTTTCCAAACAAATGGGACATGCTTTGTAGCCTTTTGTCTGGATGCCTCCCAACATCCCTAATCCGGGAAAGTCGCTAATGGTCCACATCACTGCAACTCTCATTATGAAGGACTTTTGCTCATGTCGGTCATAAGTCAGAACTCCAGTACTCCACAACATTTGTAGCTCATCGATCAATGGTCTCATAAACACATTTAAACACTTTCCTGGAGACTTCGGACCGGATATTAACAATACAAGTATGTTAAATTCTTTTTTCATACACATTGAAGGAGGCAAATTGTAAGGCATTGCCACAACAGGCCATGTACTGTGAGAAAGGCCTGTTGCACCAAAAGGATTAAACCCGTCTGTAGCTAGTCCAAGTCGCACATTCCTAATGTCGTTGGCAAATTCTGGAAAGTCCCTATCAAACTCTTGCCATGCTTCCCCATCTGCCGGGTGTTTAAGAAAATCAGGATCTGAAATCCTTTCCCCGTGCCACCGCATTTCCTTTGCTGTGTGCGGCGACATATATAAGCGTTGCAATCTCGGTGTTAGAGGGAAGTAACGAACCTTTCTTATAGGAACTCGTGTACCATGTTCAGAATATATCCATCTTGACTCCTTGCATATGGGACACTTGTTGAGGTGTGCATTCTCTTTGTAAAACAACGCACAACCATGCTGACATGCGTGAATGATCTCATAACCCAGACCCATGTTCTTCAGAATCTTTCTTACAGCTCGATATGAATCAGGATACTTGTTTCCAGGAGGAAGCAATTGTTTAATGTACTCACAGTTTTCATTGAAACTTTTATCTGACCATTTATTATGCATTTTTATCTTCACTACTTTAAGGATAGTAGTCAAAACAGTCTCCTCACTACCATCATACAACGGAGTCTGGGCTTCTAATAACAGTCTGTTATATTTCTCATAAGCTGCTCTGGCAATAGGGTCTAAATCATCAACATCATTTACATAATTTCCATCATCAACATTGTCTGGCGGGAAAAATCTATCAAGATATGGAAAAGCATCATACAAAATTTCCATAGTGGGATCTGTCTCAGGTTGCACAATACCACTGGAAGATGCCTTCTGCTTAAGATATTCTTCCCTCTGCTCATACAATGAAGGAACATTTGCAGCCTCACCGTGATGTATCCATGTAGTGTAATTATACATCATACCATTTTCTCTCAAGTGCGTAAACATCTCATCCACTGTAATCCACCGCTTTTGCAATAGACAATGCTTACACGGACACCTGTGCACTTCCCTGTCACTACTGCTATTACGGAGGACAAACGCACAAAAATCTATTATCCCCTGAATGTACTTCGGATCACCTCTAGATAGCTCGATCCAACTCTTGTCCATGTTACCTGTCATATGAAAAACATATAAAAATACACAAATTTAGTAACCAACAACATAAACATTTGTGTCATATTCTCCACCTTATATCTGCGGTTAGGGTCCTATCCCATTCAGGAGAACACTTCCTTTATCAAGCCTCTTGCCCCCTTGGGTTACGTTTTCAGTTTGGGAAAATTTCGGCAGCATCTCCCTACAGTTCCCCAAGTGCACGAATATCTAACAACCTAATGTGCACTCAAGGAACAATATAGAGAGATCATGTCGAAATCAATACCCAAAACCAAAAACGTGACCGCAAGAAGTGCAAGCACGCTCGACAAAGTCATGTTCTCCCAAACTGTCCAAAAAAGGGACAATTCGAGAATCAAATGTCCGTGTTTGATTCTCGAACGGGAATGCTAAGCTAAAAACAAACCGGTGAATGCGAGAGTTAAATCACTCTCACATGCTCATCCGGATAATAAACATAAATGTATCAATTAATAAAAAAACGTGAAAACACTAATGGTTTTCACATTTACACACAAATCATTAGTAAATTAACATCAATTGGATAATTAAACACAAATCAACAATAAAAATAACACAACATTCATCATATACAAAATTTAAACCAACAATATAAACACCAAATTCAACCTATATATCTAACACAAATACGGTGAAAAACAAAAAATCAACACTAAATCCTTCATATATTCAATAACCAAAAATAATAAAACACAAAATACATAATACACAAAATCTAAACCAATATTTTAAACCCTAAATCCAACTAATCTAACACAAATATAGTGAAAAAACTCAAAATCAACACCAACTCTATCATATATCAAAACACCCAACACTAAAAACAACACAAAGTACATTTTAAACAAAATCCAAGTCAAGATTTCAAAAACTAAATTTAACTAATCAAACTCAAATATGGTGAGTAGAATAAAGAGAAGAGATTATACTAACCTATAAAGTAATTGGAAGAGAAGACCCAAGTGATTGAACCCCGAAATTGGTGAAATCGGCCGTTTTTGCAGTTTCTCGCAGCTCACAGCTCTCCTTCTTTCATTTCTTCAACTTCTGGGTTCTGTTTAAGACAATTGTTTATAACAGAACTTAAAATTTTTAAGCGACGTATTTTGAAAAAGTAAGTCGCTTAAACCACACTCTAAAGCGACTGAGTTTTAATTCCCAATAATCAGTCGCTTAATACATCCCTAGGCGACTAAAATACTCCTCGCCTAAGGTTAGTCGCCTTAAAGTCTTTAGGCGACTAACTTTACGATTATGCGACTGACATATAGTTAGTCGCCTTAAGCCCTTTAAGGCGACTGATTAATTTCAGTCGCATTCAAAGTCAGTCGCCTTATGCCTTGAATGGTGTAGTGCACCAGCCTCCAGCGTTATTAGGAAGAGCGCTGTTAGGTGGGCAGAAATTAGTCGCAGTTACTACTATGGATCCTGGTAAGCACCATTGTTTGTCATTCACACATTTAATCTCATAGCAACCTCCACAGCTCAACCCATTATTGAACAAGGCCGTACTCAGTGCAGCTGTGTTTGTTCCATACCCCTGACTATAAAGATTTCCATAACCACAAGCCCCACCTGCGAGTAAGCAGTGACCCCAAACTTAGTTATAATGTTACAACAACAACAATTCTAGCTATATGATGATCGATGAGCTTATATATCAATAAACTTACCCATTGTCCCTGAAGCATCACTGCCTCCATAGAAAGTGGCGTGAGCATTTGTCCACCCATTACCAGAACCCTTCACAGTCTTTGAAATGGTAAGAAGGACTACAAATATGATGCACGTACGAAAATGATCCATAATAGAGTCCTGCAGCGTGGAAAGTAGCTAGATGGCTGTATAGTTGATGGGAGAAATAAAAGAGTTGATCGAGTGGCTTGTGATGATGAATAAAAAGGCTGATGGGATTATATGGTTTTATATAGATGTGAATGCAGGGGCAGGAAGATGATCAAGGAATAGTTATGTATATATTAGTTAATGGCCAAAATTTGGAATAAACAAACATGGACAGAAAATTGAATTATACTGACAATTAACTAACCTTATGAGAGCAATTGAAACTAGCTAATATATAAATCAGAAGCTCGCTGAAGAAAGACTCAACCCAATAAGTATATAAAGTGGCAGTTTGTGCCCAGCCTGGCTATTACTGCACTCAAGTGGACTTTTGACAAGCCAAGATTCCTTAGATTTATAATACTGGAAAAATAGGTGATCAATCGAACTATGATCGAAGTTTGAACAACTACACACCGGAGAATTTGATGGTGTAATGAAATACAGAATAAGATTGACATGCTTTGCGGATTTCAAGTGCTGTATATGTCTATTAAACAGTCACTGATCTCAGAAGCAGAAGAGATCGACAAGAGCTGGGGGCCTGGGGCTGACATTTGTAGTCTGAAACTGCACCTTTAGAATCTGCTAGCTAGGCTACCAGGTGCATGGTTTAAGCTGTTAGAGAATGATCGACCAATAATATCCGTCAATGATTAATCGATAATACTATGCACCACTAGTAGTACGCGACTTGTTGGGTAAAATGGGTGTCAATATATAATGCAATACATACTATTTAATTCCAATCTAGCTCAATTTTCAATTACCAGAAAGTATGGTGGTAATAATGGATGAAAGTGCCCGGGTTTTCCTGGCTAAAAGAATCGATTAAATAAATTTGTTTGATGGTGGAAATGCATAAGCAATAAGTCGACAAGTGATCAAGTTTGGATGATAGCAAGTCTCTCATAGTCAAACTCAGATGACAGTTTATAGTTATTAGTTAAAAGCGTAATGGAAGAGTATAACAGATGGTGTCATACGTACATACATGGCCCAGGACTTGAGTTCTTAATTGATTCCGCTGAATGAAAGCATCAGCATTCATTCCATTCAAGAACATGAGCTACTCTTTCTTGGTCTTATATATATATATATATATATATATATATATATATATATATATATATATATATATAAAGTGATTTTCAGGTGCGGACGTCCGCACCGTGCGGATGCCGCGTATCCGGCCACCGGCGAGGCGGCGCCGGCGTATCCGGCCGGTGGGCTTTGCTCGCCCCGGCCCGGGGACCCCGTCTGTGCCGGCCCGAGGTCCGTCGCCGGCCGGCAGCGGCCGGAAATCCAGAAAATGCAGAAAAATGACGGGGTACTGTTCATTTTTCTGCTTTTTCTGGATTTCTGCCGGGCTGCCGGCACAGACGGGGTCGCCGGCGTGGGGCGAGCAAAACCCACCGGCCGGATAAGCCGGCGCCGCCTCGCCGGTGGCCGGAAACGCCGCATCCGCACCATGAACAGTGCGTGCGGACGTCCATAGCCGAGAAGGACTGTATATATATATATATATATAGAATTTTTTTCTGGTGCGGACGTCCGGACGGTCCGGATGCAGCGTTTCCGGCCACCGGCGAGGCGGCGACGGCGTATCCGGCCACTGGGCTTTGCTCCCCCCCACGCCGGCGACCCCGTATGTGCCGGCCCGAGCTCCATCGCCGGCCGGCAGCTGTCGGAATCTGCAAAAATGCAGAAAAATGACAAGTACTGTTCATTTTTCTGCATTTTTGCAGATTCCGGCCGGCTGCCGGCCGGCGATGGAGCTCGGGCCGGCACAGACGGGGTCGCCGGCGTGGGGCGAGCAAAGCCCAGTGGGCGGATACGCCGTCGCCGCCTCGCCGGTCGTAGGAAACGCTGCATCCGCACCATGAACAGTACGTGTGGACGTCCGCACCAGAAAAGCCCTATATATATATATATATATAGATTCTTTTAAAGAACCTGAGGCCAACTTCCAACCTTTGATTATCTCTTTTTCCTCTTTATCATTTCTTGGCCGGCACGAATCTTTTCTGTACGCTTTGTATCATATACTGTACATTTATAAACTTCTCAACTCACTTGTACTTCTCTATGAGATCAAATCGAAGCTGCCCTCCGCTTTCAACAAGTATCAGTGTTTCAGAATTCAGCGAGAATCAGTTACCTGCATCCTCGACTTTACCTTATTCGCTAACCATTGCTGCATTGTGAATGATCAAATTAATAGGCGCCAAACCCCCATTCTTTTCATATCCGATATGATTTTTTAGATTGGATATATTGCAGAATTATTCACCTAAATATTCTAACACCCTGGTACTGACTTAAATTAATTTGGTGCCCAACTAGGCACATGGAAATGGAATCAATGGATGATGGGGGCAAGCATTTCACTTTGACTTTATACAGAATTTGTGATACATTAGTTATATACAGTCCAATTGCCATGCCTGTTATCTGACTTTTGACGACAGCTACTACTACAGTACTGCTAATACTAAGAAAACGAATCTCGATCAATTTATTTAGACTTCTATTTAAGTTAAAGGGATTGAGGAAAACTTAACTACCAAAAATTCAGGATCTTATCAATTTCTACTAAAAGTTCTTAGCATGTGGCAAATCGTCTGTCAAGCTAAAAGAACTATATTTATTATGATTGAGAATTACAATCTTCCCACGCTATACTCCCTTTCTGCTGGTACAAAATCAGAACCTTTTTCTGCACTTTATTGCACAATATCTTAAGTTCTTAACTGTAACCATCTGCCACATTCGTATAATCTTTTTTTGTGAATCATGATGCAGCTCTGGTCGCTTTTGAGTAATCCAAACTTTACAGGTTAACAAAGCCAATTGATTATCCAAACTTTCATGTTGCACGCTACCATGATTACAAATGGCATTCATATTTGGTTTTCAGTTTGGCCAAGTGCCATAGAAGTCTTACTTGCATCATGAGCAATCACAGGTTAAAGGATTTTCATCTTACTTTAACATATAGATCTTGCTGATCAAACTCATCAAATGTGGATGACTGTTTTTGCTCCTGAAATTCAATCGATCTAAGTGACTGAGGCTATAATTGTCTAGAGAACTTGCATGACATTCTTAGCGGAAAAAAAAAACCTGCCTGACATTGAAACAGCTCTTCTCCCTTTGGGAGGAAAATTAAAACCATTGAGGTCAAGTTTGCAATTTCTCTAAATACAATGGAGAAAGAATACATGGTTCCGCCAACAGATATAAGCAGAATACATGGATATTCTTGCACATAGAATCAGAACTCCGAAGGATATGAACTATAGTAACAATTAATAATGCTTCTAATACATGAGTGTATGCCATCCACGCATGATCCAACGGTGTGCCGCCCTAAATGAAAAATAAATTAGGCTACTTATGAGTTACACACCGTTATATCATGCGTGTATGCCGTACACACATGTATAGTGAAGTTCCCCTCACAAATATCAGTATGCAGTATGACTAACAAATAACCAACATATAAGAAAATATATCCTTACTGATCATTTATTGAAGGTGAAACTGCAAGAGTTATGGACAAATTACTATTACCAATGGATTTCACTCGTTTTGAAATCAGAAGAGAGTATTAGTGACAGGTGATTGTGATTCTGACCACGTATACATTGTCTGTCATAAATCAGGCTTTCAGTACCCGGCCTCTTTCGATCTACTACTAGCTATGATCTGAACGTTGTATGGTGGGTAATGGCTTCATGACACAGAAATTGCTAGCTGGAGTAGTTTTGGATGTAGTACTACAGGAACCAGTAGTGGAAGTAGCAGCAGTAGCCTTGCCTTTCTTACTTTTATTAAATCTGCTGCAATTACGTGCTGTAGAAATATTATGATCTGTAGCACGCATCGTTGATCTTTTCTCCATTTCACGTCCCTGATCACCTGTGCTCTTCATAGTGATCATGTTCCGTTGACTCTGCTTCAAGATGTAACGCAACTTTTCATTATTAGTACCTTTGAATTTACCACCAACACTTACTGGTACTGGTATGACGTCTAGCCCCATCAGTTTGGCTACTACACCTGGTTTGCACCATACCACACTCTCCCCTGCTAAAGTTGCTGGAAAACGACGACGATACAATGACCTCGTGGTACTGCCACTGACATCAAAATATTCATGACTCATTGATGATGTGCCTACATCTGAGCTTCTTCTGTGATCACGATGAGCTGGCCTCAGCTTTTCCTTTGCAACAATAGCAATATGATCCTTCTGCAAATGTAAGTTGTTTCTGAAGGAAGAGCGGTACATGGCATCCCTACCATCAAGAGAGAAACGAGGGTACTGATTCAAAGCATTTCTTGCAGACCGCAGAATATCAGAGTTATTTACGCAAGACATCCTACCTGGTCCTCTCGGTATTACTCCATTCATATCATCATTGTAGTGATCATCGTCTTCACGTGCCTCTTTCATGAGCTGCAGCGCCTTTGATTTTCTTGCAATCTCCTCTTCCAAATCCAACTTCAATATCATCTCCTCCAACGTTGGCTGCCTTTCCATTTCCTGAAGACGATATTGCTGATCAGTATGAGCAGCAGCATTTTGCCAATGTTTATTTGAACCAGCGCCGACATTGACAGGACCTACTGGGGATGAGGTATGTTGGTTGAGGGTAGAGGTTGAGCCATCGTCGTTGCAGAAATTTCTCAGGCCTTTCTTCATCTTCGATCCCAGAGAGTTTTTTAGGAGAAACAAGGATACATCTCTCATTGATTACTAGCTAGAGGGACTACTGAGGGAGCACGCACCACCGCTAGAGGATATAGTTAAGAGATGGATCCGGATGAACTGAAGATGGATCAAGAAGGTGCGCGAGCTAGCTAGCTGCTAGCACATACAAACTAGCTAGCTGGGAGCGCTGTAGAAATTTTACTCAGGCTAGTTAGCTGTCCTTCAATCTTAATAGCATTCACATGACAAAAGGGAGCTGGCCAGCATTCACAAGATTGCAGGGGCACTGTGCAAAGCCCTTTCCACCAATCAATATTGAATATTCCACCAGTATTATAGCTAATGGTTATTACTGACTCGATCATGTAAGATCTAATGGTACATAATAAATATGGTTTTCTCTTGAATTGGTTGAGGTGCATGATCAACATTCACTCTCTGGCTAACCTGTTAAAAGAAGGCATGTGAAAAGGATGAACTAGCTTAATGCATCAAATGCCCGCCAGACTCCAGCATGACGATTAATTGTACCATGAGCGGTGCATGACCTCTTACCTTTATACACTTAGTTGATTGCCGGTGGAATTCTTGCGCATACCTTAATTTCAAGAGTTTGCATTGTTTCGATGCGATTGCTGAGGCTGACATGCATGAACACACAGTAACCCTTACAAATCTACATACAATGTCTTACATATCGATTGTGGGATTCATATCTCAATATGCCCCCACATCGTGTAACAAATTTTCAAGCCAAAGATACTCATGGAACCAAGATTTTTAAACAATATTGCCTATCTTCTAAAAATTGGCGCCTAGGCAGGGACTAGGCAGGAGGCAAAGGTTAGGCGGGAGCTAGGCGGGGACTAGACGAGAGTTAGGCAGCTTGGGTAAAAGATATTATTGTTAACTTGTCGTGAAAAGATAAAAACTGGGTAAAAGGATTTTTACGACGAATTAACCAGTAAAAGAATTTATCGGACTCGAAATGGGTGTCCTGAGTAATTTTGCGAGTAAATTGTTTCGGTATTTTAAGCGTAATTCTTATACCGATAACAATAATTGAAATTTAGTTGTTTTTGTGTTTATTTGTGGCAGTTGTTGTGATTCAGGGAGCAGATGGCTCCAGGTGTTGAGGTTCTAGAAATTAGAAGTGTTTTTGTTTGTTGCAGGTTTCAAGGTTGTCCACCTTACGATTTACTTATCGATTTATCGATAGAGTTAATCTTAAAGTGGTCCTTGCATGACCTTATCCGGATTTCAGAGTGAAATCCGGTTTGGGTCCTGTCAGTTTGGTATCAGAGCCTGTCCCCGGGCGGAAGTGTGCCAACGTGGAAGTCGGTCTCTAAGGAGGGGTAGATTGTGATGACCCTAACCGACCTGGCTAGAGAAGCTAGCAGGTAGGCACGTCACGCATCCCACATCGCCCGGAGAAGAGTGGATGCTGTGTTTATATGTGCAGAGTTAGCTCAATACATAGAGATGCGTTTTGGGAGCTCGTGAGCTTCCAAAAACAAAACCGTGAGGGCCAGAGATGAGAGTGCCCAAAGCGGACAATATCTCAAATGTATGGGCTGGGCTGTTACACCTTCAGAGAAAGTGAAAGTGGCGACGTAAGATAACTTCATATGCCCCAAGACCAATGTTCTAAAGATCGCTTATCGACATCGTATCGATCATGAGGAGAAATGATATATCGGGAATATATTGAAATATACCGAATATGTCATATTAGCTTTTTTTAATTAAATTTAGTATATTTATAAACAAATAGGCCAAACAGTACCAAATAAATTAAAGAAAAAAGAAGAATTGAGTTATTTTAACAATAAAAATACGCAAACGATACCAAAAAAAAAAAAAAAACAAGTGTCTAAAGAAGGATTTGTTGGACACGAAATTCATTATAGATACTATCATCATCGGGCTTAATAACGCAAAAAGGTTTTCTTCTTACTTCTTAGTGATTGTTTTTTTTTTGTCCCCAACAATCTCATTTAAAAAAATAGGGAAAAAAGGGAAAAGAATATAAACGTCCGGTGATATATTTGGTAAACCCTAGTTTGACCTGATATATCGAAATTTGACTGATATTATATCGCTATATCGGATATCGTATCGTTTTCTGCATATCGGGAATATATCGACTGATATATACGATATTTAGAACATTGCCCACGACACCTAAGCCACCTATCTCCTGCCTAGCTCTTGCCTAACCTCTGCCTAACCCGCCTTATTCCCGCCTAGCGTCTCTCTGGCTCTCGCTTATGCGCCAATTTATAGAACACAGATACCAAGAGAAGAGAGCCAAAAGCATCATAGTAGGAGCCCATTATTAGCTTTATAATTAGGGTGAACTAAACTGTCAAAATTCAGGTTCAAAGTAGGGATAAGATTGCAACATGGATAAGATTGCAATGCGTGAAAGAATTCACATAAATTCTTGTATGCACAATGTGCATGTACATAATGCAATCTTAGCCGTCTATATGTTTTGACCACGCACTATGTATCTATATTAAAGTCATAAATTTTAACCATCTATATTGAGTTATATACTTACACGCTGTGCACCGAAGACTCCTTAAAGAACTAAGGGTGCCTAAAATAATAAGATTTTTTTTTTTGAGAATGTCAATAATAAGAAATTCTAGTATGCACATACATGGTGTAATCTTAATAATTTATAAAGAAAATTATAATGTCACGATGATTTTGAGAATGTCACGATGATTTTGTCAGAAACATGGCAAAAAGTGCCCAACTCAATGATAGTTGCACATTCCAATGAAACTTTAGAAAACTACTATATTACCCTTTTTATCTTTCAACCACCCATTTCTCCTCCACCCCCATCTAAGACATACACACACACAAACTCTCTCTCTCTCTCTCTCTCTCTCTCTCTCTCTCTCTCTCTCTCTCAGACGTTGCTAGCCAACTTGGCTGACGTCGACGCCGACTCCCTCGCTATCAAATCGACGGTGATGACGCCGACACCTCTTTTTCTCATCCTTGACGCCACTGGACCTATACAAAGCATTGATGCGGACGCCGCCTCTCTCTGTCTCTCAGCTATTCTATACTTAGATCTAAACTCAAAAAACTCTCTCCCGTTGGCGTAGAGGAAACCGTCTCTGACGAGGCTCCAAAATTGGCAAGCTATACTCTCATGCACATGTTCTCTTATTCTTCTTGTTATTCTTCTTCTTCTTTTTTTTTTCTTTCATTTGAAGATTAGTTATGTCAAAAATGGATATGGAAAATGTTGTATTGCATAGCTGGAAGAAAAAAAAAACATATTAGGAGTTACTATCGGTCAATATTTGGGGTAAGTAATTTATTATCGAGTGTTACTGAGTGTCAGTAGTATACTAATATAATATTAGGAGTTATTGAGAGTTTGTATTCAGGTCACTAGGGGTCAATAATTTATTATCGGGCATTACTGTGTAACAGTAATATATTATTAGGAGTTAATGAGTGTCAGTATTTGGGTCACTAAGGGTCAGTATTTAGGTTCATTAAGGGTTAGTAATTTATTAACAGATGCTACTGGAGGTTGGTAAAATATAGAATACAATTTACTGCCCCTAATAAAACCTCTAGCGAGGGTTGATTTTGGTTTTAGTAATGTCCAATGATACCGATGAAATCTGAAAAAAAAAAAAAAAAATCCGGCTAGATTTAGATGGCACACAAAAATCCAGCGAGATTTAGGTGATTAGAGCCCGATGGCTGATTACCGATTTCCGGCGAGTTTCCGGCGACTGGTGTTCAGAGTCCGATTTTTTGTGACAGGAATTTGTGATTATGCTTGCGATTATATGGATTACGGGCAAAATAGTCTTAATTTGTTAGGTTTTAGTAAATATGTGTTCAATTAGACAATAAGTGTGGTTATTTTGTGTTCAATTGGGCAGTATGCCAGTATCTTAGAGTGGTAATTGGTTTAGACAAAGAGGCCCCTAAATTTTTCTCAAATTGTCATTTTCCTCATTTAAAATAGAAACATATGTTTTTTGTTACGTTTTAGGCCAACGAATAAAAGTCGATGATTGGGCCCAAAGTTGAAAGCAATCCGACGGATCAAGAATAAACAGTAGGGATGATTGGGCCCAAAGTTCTGATCAACCCAATCGGATGAGAATACAAGTCCGCGGTGCAGGACAAATTTGCAGTAGTTTCCCTTCCCTTGAGATTTTCTGAATTTGTTTCTGATAAGACTATCAGCCCTCAGGTACCGATCTATCTGTACTTGTTAGTTTCCTATTAGATTCCTTATGTATAATCCGATTGGTTAGGTTTGAATCGATTTCCGTTGTCATATGATTGGATTGGTTTAGTGAATCTGATCTAGAACGTGGATTGGATTGAGTGCAGGAGAAGAGAGAGATGAAGGGTTTGGTAGCATATTTGGTGGCCTTTTTGCTGATTGCTTCTGGAATTCCTTCAGGACTGTCTTTCAACACAGTGCCAGCTTTACTCTGGTCACCCCATTACCAGAGGTTGGATGAATGGCAGTTTGATATGCACATAGAAATTTCGCAACATTTTGGTTGCATCCTTCTAGGGGTTGAGGCTTGTTTTCTCTCTTTGTTGTTAATTTACTGATTATATGCTTCCAAATTACAGAGTCAAGACAACCATTAATTACCAGACAATCTCTCCCAAGGATTTGGCAAAGTCTGTGCTTTCAGAAGGAGGCTGGTCGGACTTGCTGGTATTTATGTCTTCCATATTCACTGCTAGTTTTTGCTCTTCTTTTCAATCAGCTGCTACAAGAACAAGCTTTACTCTTTCCCTCTCTGAGTATATATACTTTTTCTGTTTCACTATATTTATAATTCCGCTTCTACTCTTGATTATCTCTAATAAATCTTTCGGCATTTCGCAGTGCCCTAGCAATGAAGCTCATCAGCCTTTGGACCTTGCTCTTGTCTTTGTTGGTACAGAGGTAAGAACACTGGATGCTCTTCCGTTGTCATATAACCTCTTTTTTTTTAATGTGTTCCAAATTATAATCGAATCCCTTTTATATTTTCTACCTGTTGCTATAGCTAAATAAATGTGCAATACCGAGTCAGTAGTTTCATATGAATAATGGCTTATGTTGGATTGTTTCTGAGCTTGAACTTGTGTTTTCCTATTTGCCGAATTAATGGATAGATGATTTTCTAGAATCAGCAGCTTGTTTTGCATTAAGCCATCAAGTATGAGACTAGGGGATGGAAGTGAACAGAATTATATACATTTTAAGAAAATTTACGATGTGTGTAACCATCAGACTAGCTAAGAAACATATAAGCCCGTAATGGTTATGATTGAGGCTTTTTCACTTTTTTGATGTGGATTTGATATTTCTTGTGCTACTGTTTATGTTTGGGCATACGGAAATAATGTCCTTTGTTTCTTAGTTGCAATCTTCAGATATTTCTGCAAGCAAATATGCTGATCCTGCTCTTGTGGACTCGCTCAAAGTAAGTAGAATAGGCCAAACTGCATTTAGTCCTTTTGTTTTGTTTTTGAAATTGTTGATTCAGGAGATCCCAAAACTGCTTTATTATTCATATTTTTTGCTTTAATAGCTACAATTCAATTGTCTTGAACAGGTCTCTTTCACACGATCCAATTTCTCCATGGCATTCCCCTATATTTCTACATCAGAGAAGGATGCAATGGAAAGTTCTTTAGTGTCAGGGATGTCTGAGACTTGTGGGAAGAATTTTGGACTCAGTAATGTTCATTTCTCAGAGTCGTGCTCCATGGAGGGTGATGATGTCCAAAAGCTTTCAGACATGCATTCGGTCCATGTAAGTCAACTTGATAACTGTATATTACATTATAAATTTTATCACAAAGATCTGATATATTTTTATTTTTTGTTCAAAAACTGGACAGGATTATCTTGTTTCGAGAATGGAAAATAGATCAAATGGCGAAGCAGATTTGGTGGTATTCTGCCACAAAGGATCGGATTCTTCAAATGAACTAAAACACCGACATTCAGAGAGTAGGTTAAGTTGAACTGTACTATTGGTTTATCTGTTTTATTACTCTAAGTTATGTAGGTTTTATTCAAAATCACACTGGTCTAGGACAAAGCCATAACACATATTTGATGACTGTGCAGGTAAAATTTTCTCTGAGATTATTAGTTCTGTGGATCAATCTGGGGCAAAATATGCAGTTCTGTATGTTTCAGACCCCATTCAATCAATCCAATATCCTTCTCATAGAGAGTTAGAAAGGTTTCTCGCTGAAAGTGCCTCAGGAAATGCATCAGCCAATTCGACCGCCTGTGATGAAGTTTGTCAGATCAAATCATCACTTCTGGAGGGACTTCTAGTTGTAAGTTGGTCTTTTGTTTTTCCTCTTTTGGTTCTTCTATGGTTAAGTGTGTGTAGATAATGTTTCTAGGGACACTAATAGACCAAACTATCTCTCTTGTTGCCAGTGCTGCATGACTTCTTTGGTCTGATCCATCTTTCTTACTTATAGACCAAACTTACTCTGGCATTTCTAAGGTGTCTAGTTCATATTGCTGGAACCTCCATCTTTATGCTAAACAGTCTGTTTAATCTCTACTAAATGTTTGATCCATAAATGCATAATTTGAACTAGTTCGTGGCCTTCAACTGCTATCCTTTCTCCTTTGAGCCCAAAATGCAGCTATAATTGTGCACGGGCCATAATCTATAAATTGTAATGGGAACTATGCATGGTCCGATGATTTTTCTGGGGACAATTCTTCGACTCGTTCACCCCCTTGTCATTAAACAATTGTACCTTAAACTGCGTCTTAACAGCTCTTTTCCGTACTTACTCTAAAAGGGTCACATCTTTGCCAAATATCAAACAAATCGAAGATCGCTTCACCATCCAATTATATTAAACAAATGGACGGTTTTGGCAATGAGTAGGATCGTTATGATGAACCGTTCATTTATGTGACACATGGATGGATTAAAGATCTCAAATTTGATTGGTATTTTGCAGAGACAGTCTTTATATAATGCTTTCAAATGTGAAAGGTTTGTATTATGAAAGTCTAAAGTGAGACTACATTAATTACAAGTGTGCGAGCGGGTTAACTCCTGCGTTGAACTTAAGAATCATTTTTTTTTTCCCGGGTTGTTTACAGTGCACAGTATGACTGATGTGGAGTTCTGATATTGTTTATTTTTGAAATGGATCAGGCACTTGTTCTGCTTATAATCTTGATATCAGGCATCTGCTGTATGATGGGCATTGACACTCCAACGAGATTTGAGGCGCCCCAGGAGTCTTAACTTATTGCACGTGCACAATTTCTCTCTGTGGTGCTTGGTATTGTTAGGTCTCACTGGTTTGAGCATCACTCAAACTCTGAAAGCAGTTGCTTGTTATATATAGTTGCGGGTGGTTGTTACCTTGTAATATTGCTCGGGGTCATTCTATTATGTCGGTAATAATGCAATATTGGGTGAAGATTGCATGTCCATTTTAGGTTAGTTTGTAGAAGAATGTGTATCTTCATGGTAATGGTTTTGACTTGCCTATGTAATTGTTTAACTATTGATTTTTTTATTGTTTATCATCCGTTATGAGTTATGACAGGGAAGAAAAACAGAATAATTTATCTCTTTGTGCAAGAGCTAATATTACATGATGTGTCCAAATGACATATGCTTGAAAGAATTTGTTCCCCACCCCTAGTCCCTTACACTTGTTCAAGATTTGACTGAAAGGATGTGTATCATATGTAAGGTAAAGGATCGCATTTTAGTATGTTTTGTGATCGGATAGACAACATAAACTATTTGTCCTTCATGAGTTGAGTCAGATTTATAGCTTCTTATTTATGATCGAGGCTAATGCCACAAGACTATTATTCGTTAAGTTTTCTTTATCGTTGGTCTGATTATCACTATATTTACAAATAGAGTCACATTTCATTCTGTTTACTGATTGTATGGGTGTTTTACACGAGTTCTTACTAACTCGATCTCCTGTGGGGATTTTATAAACAAAGTTGGGTTAAGGAATTTCATTCACATTTATTTTTTGTTGCCTCCTGAAATGTACCACACTATGTATTAAATGTATCTGCAGATTGCAGTAATGTCCATTAGAGAGACAGGAAGCTAGCTGCGTAACCAAATTACATGCAGACAAAGGCAGTATTTCTGAGTCTTGGGCACATGGCATTGGTCAGGCAGAGAACAAATTAAGAGAAGAAACACCATATTAGCCTAGCCCCTGCCACCCCATCAAAAGTTTAAAACAGTAAAACTTCCCTCACATCCATCAATCGTCATTTCCTTTGCAATTCTCTCACTAGTCGAGGAAGTTAAGGGGAAAGGCAAAGATGGAACCTTATCCTTTCCACTATATATTGATGAAGATAATGCTTCAATTCCCCAACTAAGTTATCCTCTTTTCTTCATCTATATATTTCTAAAAAAAAAGAAAAAAAAAGAAGAAGATCAATGTGGTTCATATTGGGGCTCAACAGCAACTGAACCGAGCTTACATGCATCCAGCTACAGCAGCCTATCGATCTATTGCGTTGCGTTAGGGTGTACAATAAGGTATTGTGCAGCCAAGGATGACTTGCCGTCGGTCCGTACGTTGAGCTACCAAGTGGCAAGGATTTATCTATCTATTGATAGTTGATACTTCATAGCTGAAGCTGGCAAGTTGTCGTAGGCTACATTTTTTTTTCTTTCCTACTCCTCGTGCCAGGTCTTCAGTGATCGATACTTATTCTAAAGTACCTGAAGTCTCCTACATTAGTCTGTCAATATCATTATAGGTTTCGAAGTTGAGCGAGTTTAATAAATCACTAAATAGAGTAAAAAGTAGAAACTGAAACTATGCCTGGTTATTTGGGGTCATCATCGCTAGTTGCAAAGGAAGTTGTTTGGTCTATTTTGGTTTAGTTTGTTGTTTAGCCTATTGATTTGTATTTGCTGGCGTAGTTTGCAAACACAGATAAAACACTTGGTTGATTGATCAACTCGATCAAATGGCAAGAAGCAACCATCAACAAGAAAAGAGTGAAAAATGCATCAATCATATATGCAAAATTGAAAAAAGTCCCCCTCGCCAACAACCAGCTTTTGATGCTCTGATGCAATTCACACTGGTTACCTGGACCTGCTTAATGAAAATGAAACAAATGCTTTTTTGTTTTTTTTTCAGGGACAGAAAATGCAATCTTGTTTGATGCTTTATTTTTCATGAGGAAGATGAGGTAGTGTCCGGAGATGGCTCAATAGAAAAAACCAGAGTTCCCCGCCACGCGTTGAAATATTCGACTGGCTTTTGGTCCTCTGTGCAACAGAGACATTCTTCCTTCAGCATTGAACCAGCTAGACGTCTGAATTTTTTCTTATATATATATTTTTTATATATAATAAAAGATCCATATATGACTTCCTTCTTTTCTTAGTTGCCTATACATTGCTGGTCTGAAATGGGAATATATATTTCTCTCTTTCAAAGCTTTTGACTGGATGGAAGGCAACATTTGATCTGGTCTTTGAGGCTTAATTGCAGGCCAGAAAGTTTCTGAATTTCATTTTCACATATGGCAGCAGTTTTGAAGCTTTGAGCTCCTGCATCCAGGTAAGTAACTTGTTCGTAATACCTCTGTGTTTGATTTGGTTGCACTCTCTCACCTCCAGAGTTCACTTGTTTACTATACAGAGTTCACGTGCATATACAAGGGGCTTCCATTACATTTACAGTTCCAGAAGAAGAGGAAGCTATGGCATCAACAACAAGAAAGCCTCTCCACAACCTTGCTGAAACAGTTCATTCCCTGCTAGGTCATATGTCACATCTCACTTCCAGCTGGGTTAAATCTGTTTGTCATATAATAATAAACCTACCTTCTGAAGAGCAATCATTCAACTTAAGAACCACAAATGTAGAGACAATGAGTACTTCAGAAAATCCTGATGACGATTTAGGCAATCTTACCTTAAAGATTACAGGTACAATCTACCTGCATGCATTTGTTTTAGTATACTTTGTGCGTCAATAACAAATAAGATGCATGTTATACTGTTACATTCTTCATCATCTACTCGATCTTCACCACAGATGAACTTGCTCTCTTGACTGCCCGGATAAATGAATTGAACAGACAGCGAAAGCAGTTTCTAAATGAATTTCTGGATTTGAAAGGTTTGTCTTATTCAATGGACATCTATTGAATTGTATACCGGAATCATCATAATGCACCAAGTACAATTACTCGCCTGTCAAAGACCCAATACTGCTTAATAAATTTGACAGGAAATTGATTCTACTTGGTGCAGAATTTACTGAGACAACTAAAATTGCACAATTTTGCTCACCATGTTTGTTAATGCAGGTAATATTCGAGTGTTTTGTCGTATAAGACCCATAGAAACGGGGGAGAACTTTGGCCGTTTTAGGCCTGTTATTGCTTTGGATTCGAGTAATGTTCTTCTAAGATTTTCTGATAATAAGAACAAAAGTTACAGTTTCGATAAGATTTTCCACCACGGCTCATCACAAGGTACATCACCGCTTTCTGGTTGCAAATGAGGCCATTCTAGCCTTCCTACAAATATGTTGACCTACATAACTAGCTCTCTATCTGTGACTGAATATAACTGCTTTAAATTTTCAGATGAAGTCTTTTCAGAAGTTGAACCAGTAATCATATCAGCACTGGATGGCTATAACGCTTGCATCTTTGCATACGGACAGACAGGGACAGGGAAAACCTTTACCATGGTAAGCGCTCACTAGTCAGGGCAGTCTCAACTGCATGCACGCACTTTGGGAGAATATTCAGAATTTAAGTGACTCAAGTATGATTATATTTATGGTAGTTCTGAATGTATTGGTTCTGATCTAAATTTTGTAGGAAGGAATTCCAGAATCTCCTGGAGTGGTGCCCCGCGCAATCGAAGCATTGTTTAAGAAGGCAATGGATAGCAACCATGAGTATCTCTTTAGTTTCAGTATGCTTGAGATTTACATGGGGAATCTGAGAGACCTGCTAACCCTTCAACCAACAAAGCCAATGGATCCAATGCCATGGTAAGAATATAGTGATAAAATGGTTGAAAGACCCAGAAACCTACATACATGAATCCTCTCATGGTCTACTTACTCACATGACATTATTGGCTTTGCATCTCCCTGCTTTCTTTGTTAGCTGTTTTGTCTCAAGCCAAGCTTTCCCTTACAAAATAATCCTACTTTTATTTGAACAGCCTCTCAATCCACACTGATCCAAAGGGTGAGACTGAAATTGGAAACCTTGTGGCTATCCGAGTGAGTAACTTGACCCAAGCCTTAAAGCTATACCGATTAGGGTGCCGGTTCAGGTCAACTGCATCGACAAACTGTAACGTTACCTCCAGCAGATCCCACTGGTAATTCAATATTTCCCAGGAACTGGCCGACTCCGATATGTCTTTAGCATTGGTTACTAACTTTATCTAGACCAGAAAATTGTGTCCTGAGACCATCCTTCTTATTTCCGTTTTAACAGCTTGATCCGCATATTAATCACGTGTAGTGGAGCGCCTGAGCGGCGAAGGGAAACAAATAAAGTTTGGTTTGTCGATCTTGGGGGAAGTGAACGTTTGCTGAAGACAAAGGCATCCGGGAGAAGATTAGAAGAAGGAAAAGCCATTAACTTGTCCCTTTCCTCACTTGGGGATGTGATCAATGCCCTTCAACTCAGAAAGGGTCATGTACCTTATAGGTAACTTAAGACCTATTGTGTTATTGTTCATTAATCCTACCATTTGTTGTCAGCAACATATGTCCTGTTTTATTAGTCAAATCCAAAAGTAAGATATTATAACAAAAAACAAGTTGCTTTAAGACTACTTAATCCTACTAGCTTCTTCGCATGTAAGCGTCCGTCAGCTATGATTTACTTTCTTTGTAAACTTGAGTAATTACAAAAAGGAGGCTGCAGCAGTATGAATTAATACCTGAATGAATTATTTTTTTCTCTACTAATGACAGGAACAACAAGCTGACACAAGTTCTTAAAGACTCTCTTGGTAATCACTTTACTTCACTGGACTCTAGTAACATCCTTGTTTGTAGTGACTACCAAGTAACGACATTCCCTTGTCAAAATCTCTACTATACATGAGAGTTGTTCAGTTGCTATTTTACAAGATTTGCCACAAGTTTTTGAAGAAAGAAAGAAAGAAAAACCAGGCATGCAGCAAATGGCTATATGCATTATGTAATAGGGAAATTATTCCAATAACCACATGCGAAGGGGATGCCAAAACTTGTTTTATCAACATACCAATCTGTTTTCTTCTATATATATTATTATTATTTTCACTTTTTCTATTTATCATTCTGGTTTAAATATCATTCATTCCCTTTATTTTGTTTTATATTCAGGAAGGGACTCAAAAACTCTGATGCTTGTTCATGTAAGTCCTAAAGAAGAAGATCTATGTGAAACAGCATGTTCTTTGAACTTCGCAACAAGAGCGAGAAGTATTCAACTAGGGAGTACGGACCCAACTGTAAGTACATACGCCAATCTATTATTTACATTTCTTCTTCAGTAGAATTAGGATCTTTAACAGATGTTTCTTTCGCCCGTTTATTTGCCAACAAACAAACTGTATATTTGACTAACTCATGAGATACTTTTCATGATCAGATTATATTTCAGATCTAAATTTACTTTATGAATTATGCAAGGTTATAGCCCGTTAAGATGAAAGTATTGTGATTCAATAAGAAACACAAGTTTTATTACTAATAAGGGTCCGGATCAATAAAACAATTAAAGAAACATACAAGTTAAAAGAACAGACCTCAATCTCTTTATTTACCCAAATTTATTTATGTACAATAATATGCTACGAGTAGATAGACCTGAAATGATACGTGCCAAAATTCATGTAAAAGTATCACACGTAACTAGGTAAACATAATGGTGCGATAAACAAGTAAAACTACTTTTACAGACAATGGAAAAATCATAATGCAACTGAATTACCTGTTTAGCTTGCCATGAAAATAGAAGTAATCAGGACCTCATTAATTTTAGCTTCTGTTTATAGTATAATGTGTGAAATCATATGCCTTTTTGACTGCAAAGCTGAAATCAGGAACAAAGGGAGAAGGAAGTTGCAATGATGAATCTGCAAGAAATGATGAACAAGATTGAAGTTGAGAGCCAGGATGTTAGGATGAGTATCAAGCAGTCAACTCAGGAACTTCAAAACCTAAGGAAGACAGCTGCCTGTTCCACTGAGCAACTGGAAAACTCAGTGGATGCTTACCAGTTAGTGAACGAAGTCGCCCAATTTAATCTTGAAACAAACAGGAACAGTGCTGCATATATCTCAGCACCTCCCTTGTCCCAGTTACCCAGGTTTATGAGACCTACTGCTTGCAGCAGAAGAAAATCTGGATCAGACCACCTCCTAAACATTGAAGAGAAACTGAGATTCCCTGCAAGAAGGAGAAGACCATTCAATTATTATGCTAAATCTGTGAACTTCCCAGTAAAGGGTATTTTGAGAAATAATTCAGAATGCAGTATTTCCAGAAATAGCTGTTCAGTCCCTCTGAATGTGAACAACAGTGCAGATGTTGAGACAAATTACAGTCAAGATATATCAGAATGTGATCTTTTGGAGTTCATTTCCTCAGAGCAGGTAATATCACCAAAATGCTTGAATGAGCATACACATCACCTCTTTCATGGTGAGGGAAGTGAAAATGGAGATAAAAACATTGCTTGCTCTGCAAAATATTTGAAGGTTGATAAGTGGCTATGTCAGAAGAATGCGCCAGCTATCAGGAGTCATGAGAAAGTCAATAATTACAAGCTTGAAGTGGAGCAGATTGTCAACCACAACAAATTGGAGAAACATGTGGATGTGGATTGTTCTCAATTGCTCATGCAAGAAGTGATTATTAGCAAGCCTCCCACAAATATGATTTTCAATGACACTATGAACACAATATGTAACTCTGATTCTTCATCAGATGGGATATTTAAGGAGACGAGGATAAATGTAAAAGACAAACTAGACGACGTGCCGATAGAGAAACACATACTCAGCAGAATCTATTCACCTGATATTTGGTGCAGCAATTTCAGTTTGAATCAAGACGATAATGGAGTCATATCCACAATACTTGGTGAAACAGAATGGTCAGATAGTTCCTTTTCTATCAACAGCAATTGGTGTCAAATTTCTACCATTGATTTAGCTTCTATTATTTTGGACTCGAGACAAGATTCTAACATCCCAATTTCAAGAATTGAACAAAAGTCAGGCTGCCAACAGTTGCCGACTGTAATATGTGTGGATGATAGTGAAAAGGAAGACTTGGAAAACTTATCTCAGAGGTCTGGAGAAGGTAAAAGACCTGGAAAACAAAAAATGAGATATCAAAGAGCATTATTAATGAAAAATGTAATTCCAGAGGAATCAGTCAAGACACAACAATTGACAAGATCACAAGAAAATAATGTGCAGTTAGGTAAGAGATATGTGGAAAGATATGTGGGAAATTTACTGATCTTGTTTTATCTTTTCTAAGAAATACTTTCATCTTTTTCATTTTGCAATCTATTAATCTTCTAATGGTTACACAATGTCATCGCAATTTTCTGTTGCTCTGTTTTTATCAGGAATTTGCCATCTTCTTCAACAGAAAATTCAAATATTATGGGCCACTGCTCTTCTTGGATTAGGATTTCATAACTTGGGACTTGAGCAGGACTTCTTCTTTGGTTTGATGCTCTGAAGCAGGAATAGTAGGGGAACATAATCAGCATTCTGAGGATCCCCTCCAGTCGCAAGGTGTAAATCATTCAATGCAAATAAAGTGACATTCCTTTGAAAAATGTGCAAACCATATCAGTTTGATTAAACCAGGTTGTACTTTTGATGATGAAAAATGCCTTAATTGCCTATGAAGGATCCAGTTTCTGTATACAGGTTGTTCAGACCTGTTTTGATTATTTATCTGAAATCATTCTTAAGATTTCGTAGTAGAAGACAGAGAGAGGTGAAATAGATAGATGGTAAGAAACAATGAACCATATGAAGGGCTTATTATAGTACAGACATACATTATGTACAACAGTTAACCACTGAATTTAGCACGTCAAAGTGTGTGTCAGCCTGCCATCATAACCCTCTTCTTATAACCCAGCATACTTGGTCCAGTCTTATTTTATGCTATGATTTGTTAATGGCTTGCAAAATTCTATCATATAATGCTTGCGTAAGTGAGTGAGTGCATATGCATGCTTGCGTGCTGTTGGTCTAACTATTCTATCAGCAGCTCAAAATTCAGAAGTCAGAAACTTGGAAATACAATACCTTAAAAGGCTGGTACTGGTAAGCTGATGCAGCAAACCACCTTCTTTGACTGTACGACAACTAAAATCCCAAGTAAGCTCAGATTCTGAACGTGGGATGTTGCACAGGTATAATGAGTATCAATGAAATAGTGTCCAATGGCCTATTCATCAAATTCAAGCAGCTCCCCACAATCTTGTTGTGGATGGCCAGCTAGCGTAGACTGTGTGAAAAGCTTGTACATGACTTCATATATCCTTTCTCCCTCGGAATGTGATTTGTCTCCTGCAATGAATTCATGAACTCTGCTATTCACTTCTATGGAACTCCTGCCTGGCATCTTCTTCACACCATAGTCCCTCATCACTTTCCTTAGCATCCTAGATTCATTCCACCTACCCAGAGCAGTATAAGTATTAGACAAGAGTGAATAATTTCCACTATTCTGGGGTTCTAACATTATTAGGTGCTGTAAAGCATGCTCCCCAAGCTCATCATTTCCATGAATGTTTGAAGCAGCAAGCAGAGATCCCCATATAGCTGCATTTGCTTCAAATGGCATCTGGCTAACAAGTTCTTGTGCCTCTTGAAGAAAACCGGCACGCCCAAGTAGATCGACCATGCAGCCATAGTGCACAATTTTGGGTTCAATCCTGTACCTCGAAACCATGATGTTAAAGTAGCAGATGCCTGTTTCAACCAAGTAGGCATGGCTACAAGCAGAAAGGATGGCAATGAAAGTAATGTCGTTGGGTGCAATTTGAGCGCTTTCCATTTGAGCAAACATGTCAAGGGCTTGTCTTCCAAGACCATGCAGGGCAAGTCCAGCTATCATGGTCGTCCAAGTTACAACAGTTTTATGTTTGGTGCTGTGGAAAACTTGAAGGGCTTTTCTAATGCTGCCTGACTTGGCGTACATGTCAATGAGAGCATTGTTGAGAGAAAGCAGGTCACGAAATCCATGTTTGTGAATGTAATTATGGATCCACTCCCCTAGACGGAGGGCACCTAACTGGGCACAAGCAGAGAGCGAGGCCAACATTGCTATCGCATCAGGTCGAACATTGTGAAGCTGCATTCTCCGGAAGACCATGATGGCGTCGGCGGGACGGTTGACCTGAGCATATCCGGAAATGAGGGCAGTCCAAGAAATGACATTGCTATTATTAAGGGGCATTGTTTCGAACAGATGGCGGGCAGTATCCACATCACCCAGTTTGGTATATCCGGCGATCATTGCGTTCCAAAGAGCGACATCCCTAAAGGCAGCTGCGTCAAAGAGTCTGCGAGCATCGGAAACAGAGCCGCAAGAGGAATACATGTGAACGAGGGCAGTGAGGACGGTGTCATGGTTGTCCAACCCGGTGCCGATGCTATGGCAGTGGACCTGTCTACCTATTCCAACAGCGGCCAGGCGAACGACGGTCTTGAGCACAAAGGGGATGGAGTAGGTATCGGGGCGCAGGCCGGCCAGTTGAATCCTGTTATAAACAGAAATGGCTTCGGAGGGAGATAGAGCCTTGATCATGGTGTTGTAGAGATAAATGTCTGGGTGCGGAGTGCGGGTGAATACGGAGTAGGCGTAGTTAGAGAAGCCAAGAGAAGAGTAAGCCTCGATGAATCGGGAAAGGAGTCTGTTGTCCTGCTCAAGGCCTAGGGTTACCATCAACCCATGAGCTTGCTGGATGTGTTTCAGTCTGTAGCACCCCCTCACCAATAGCGACATTACTACCTCCTTCATTCTTTCTTTTTCCCCGTCAACAGTCAGCTGTAATAGAAAACATGGGATAAATAAAATTTAAAAAAAGAAGAAGAAGATCATAGGGTGAAAGAAAGTTATATGCATGCCTGTTTGTCTTCTGACAGCTGGAGGCTTTTAAGGGAGCAATCAAAGCGGCGGAAGGAATTTCAGAGGCAGATCGGAGATTCGTACGAATCCGAAATTTGAAGCAAGGCGGCGGTGGTGTAGTTTTTTCTTGCCATCTAGCACCGAGGTCGGCTTATGTAGCGTTGACATGGAGGCACTGGCCAACACTATAAAATATTTAAAGTGTCTGAAAGTTGATAATCCTTTTTAGATTCATTAGAAGTAATATATAAGAATTCTTTTATTCTCACAAGTGAAAAATCATTGGCGCTAATGTTCTTAAAACTGAGCAATGTTCGATTGCTTCTCAATTATATGGCACTAATTCAAGAATGGTTACCAACTTCTTATAATTGTGTGAGTAGTCCTGTTTCTGCCTAAACCCGGGGGTCTAGTAGATACTTGGTGAATCCAACTCGATCTTCTGCAATCCTGCTCACTAAGGGGAATACCGGGCGGGCCGGTCTTCTCCTCTCCGATGCCTAAGTTAGTATAGTTGGAATATATATAACCAAGACACGTATGTAAGCAGGGAGAGAGATAAGTTACCTAATAAAGAGGGTAGTTGGGGCCCATATATAGGTGGTTGGGGGTAAGGGCTAGCCTTACTCTTCGATGTGGGACTGGTTCCCTTCTGTTTGTAACTTCTGATGCCCTCTTTAGCAGGCTGGCGCCCCCGACCCCAGGGTCCCTGGAGGCCGGATAGAGTGCTGGACCCCGAGGCCGGGTGCTGGTGATCCGGTCCCGAGCCTTGGGCCGGGTGCTGGGGCACTTGCTGCCGGTCTGTGGGTCTGTTGTAGCCTCTGCGGCTACTGTCAACAAGTCCCCCAAGTTCCCGGTCAAGTGCAATCTTGAATGGGGACTTAACTCTGTCTTACTCTTGCCCTGCAGACCCGCAGGGTTACCAACCTACCGGTGCCCAGTCTCCCAAGTCCGCGTTAAAGATTGGGCGTGACTGAGGTGAGTACCTGTTGCTGATGGTAAGTAAAATTTTTATAAGTACGTTTATAATATAGATAATACTGGACCTCGCCCGGGCGTTCTGCCATATCGGTGCGAGGCGGAGTTCTCGGGAGCTCGACCGGGCGTCCTGCCATATCGAGACGAGTCCCGGATGAACTTGCATAGTGGACCTCGCCCGGGCGTTCTGCCATATCGGTGCGAGGCGGAGTTCTCGGGAGCTCGACCGGGCGTCCTGCCATATCGAGACGAGTCCCGGATGAACTTGCAAAGTGGACCTCGCCCGGGCGTTCTGCCATATCGGTGTGAGGCGGAGTTCTCGGGAGCTCGACCGGGCGTCCTGCCATATCGAGACGAGTCCCCCAAGTGAGATGTAGCTGGGTGGACCTCGACCGGTGTCCGGACGTAATGCCATATCGAGACGAGTCCCCCAGTTAGAATGCCTCAGAGTCCCCCAGTTCTCGGGAGCTCGACCGGGCGTCTTGCCATATCGAGACGAGTCCCAGAGATGCTAGCCTACAGAGGGCCTGTTGGTGCGTGGACTAGGCCAACAGACATCCCGGAGAGTGTTACGGCCGTACCGAGGCATCGGTTAACACTTGCTAGTTCTTCTCAGCTTTTGTTGGTTAAGCATTGAGGTAATGTGCAGGTTTGTTAGCCTGCGGGGAGACATGTTCTGTGTTAGAGAAACAATCTGCCCAGTGGAGTGGCGTTGAGATAACGAGTCTCGCCATGTATCCCCAAATGTATCACAGTTCAGTGTGATGCAGGGTTTTTATCCTGCTGGACAAGAGTACATGGGTTAGATGTAAGCTCGCCCGGGTTTATAAAGCCCATGCGTTTAGAAGCCTTTGTTGTTGGCTCGTTCCTGCCCGTAGGCGAAGGAAGGTGACAACCGGTAGAATGCCTTGGAGTGGGTTAAATGTCCCAGAGCCGGTGGAATGTCATAGTGCTGGGTGGATCTCGACCGGGCGACATGCCATATCGAGACGAGTCCCCCAGTGATATGCAACGAAGATGGTGTTAAAAGGAGGGTGCATACCTGGATAGATGCTCTCGAAGCGGTTGGAAAAATCACAAGCGGTGAGAGGTCTTCAAGATATACAATGAAGAAGCCATGCAGCCGGTTGAATGATCATACTCGTGAGCCGCCATGGTGCCGGATTGACTCGGAGTTGACTTTCTGGGGGAACGAGGGGAGTGGACGCCTCGTTATTCGCTCCTATCTCCCTAAATGCTGCTGGTAAGTGGGACAGGTGGCGGAGAGAGCCCATCAGTCCCATCAGTTATGATAGATGGGATCCCTTATCCATGCTGGGACACGTGTCGACAGAGAGCGGTCTGAGATGGAGGGAATCCACGGCTGGGGTTGCCTTGCCTTTCTTGTTGCCCTATTTATTGTCCACTCTGCTCACCTCCTACCACAGTTTGCCTAAACCCTTTGCCTTCTGCTCTCCTCGTCCACCTTACTGCAGATCTGAATTATTTTGTGTTAGGATTATGGCGTCTGGGAGATCTGCGCATCATGGCGGCGCAAGCCGCGGGCCCAGAAGGCACGAGCTGCTGGATGGTGACAGAGTGATTCTCTGTGACAAGCCAGTCAGAAGCATGGATGAAAGAGAGATCAGGGAGTTTCGAGCGAAGTGGGACATCGATTCTTCTGTTAAACTTCGAGGCCTGCGTCCCGGGGAACTGGCCTGTAACCCGGAACCGGGCTGGGTTGCTGTTTTCGACGATCAGTTCCGACACGGACTATCGCTGCCGCTGCCGGAATTTGTTCAGTATATGCTGAGCTCACTAAATCTTTCCCCGGCCCAGCTTCCGAGCAACTAGTAGAGGCAGTTGCTTGGGCTTGGGTGCCTATTTAGCTTGAGCCACATGAACTGGCCCACGGTTAATGAATTTCGGGCGCTGTACAAGATTTCTTACTGCAGAAAGGCCCAGTGTAGCGGTTGTGTAAATTTTGCCGCGCGGGACCATGCTGCTGCCATCACGCATCTGCCGTCATCGGTTTCAGATGTCTGGAGGAAGTCGGTGGTGCTGGCCGGTGGCAGGTGGCAGCGTAACTGGAGGGGCTATCAGGTGCCCGGGGCCTATCAGCCGATCGGGGACCAGTCGTTCCGGCTGGAGGACTTGGAGAAGCAACGGATATTCCGGTTGTTCTATGGCTGGGACCATCTGAGTCGGAGCTCCTACAATTTCATCCGATGGAACGTGCTGGAGATATGCGAGATGGGGAGAAAACCTGGTAAGGTGCCTTTGCATAATTTCATCCTTTTGCATGGTTGCTTGTGTTCTGACCGCTCGACTTATCGGTTGCAGCTAACGCCCCCCGGCTCGCGCTTAAAGTTGAGGAGACTATCGAACCGGATGAAGAGCTTGTAGTCTCGAGATTGGCGGAGACGGGGGAGGTGGCCGCGAAGACCGTTATTGATACGGCTACCAAGAGACGCAGGGATCATGACAAGCCAGTGCCGCTTGTGTTTCCGGATGCTTACTATGGGAGGCTACCGGGCGGTGGGAATAACTCCCCGCTCTTTATTCGGGAAGGGCGGTCTGCGGGACCACCTGGTCCAGGACCTGTGGCGCGACCGATGGCTGTTCGGACCTCGCGGGAGAGAGAAACGGCAGAAGTGTTCGGGCACCGTCGAAGCGGCCATGGTGAAGCTCCGGCCAAGAGGGCGAGGACCTTTGACGCTGGGGCGTCAAGTTCGGCTGGGCCAATCGAGCGGGCGGTGGCTCAGGTCGTGGAGGTGGTTGGTCGAAGGACTCAGGTGCCGGAAGCCAGTCGCAGCTCTGGTGATGGAATTGGCAAGTTCGTGGTTGCTACCATCGAAGCCTTGGGGCTTGACCGGGAGAACCCTGGGACTGGTCGATCGGGCGAGAACAGGGCTAAACCCGTGGAACTAGCTGTTCGGGTAAGTGTTTTTGTGCTTCCCTTTCTCTTGGAGCGGCACAGGCTAATGTTCGTTAATTTACGCCTGGCAGCTGGTTCATAGCCTTTATGCCGCGGAGCCCAGGGGGGAGGCTGTTGCGGTTTTGGAGAAGCGGGTGGAGGAGCTGAGCGTGCGGGCGGACGTGGCGGAAGCCAAGCTTGCGGAGGAAAGAGAGGAAGTTGGTCGGTTGGGCACCGAGCTCGCGCGAGAGAAAGAACTAACCGGTCGGTTGTGCCATGACCTGCAGCAGGAACGGGAAAAGGCCGATCGACAAGCTGCTACTCAGGAAGGGAGGGTCGCGGAGCTGGAGGCGAGGGTTTTGGAGCTGCAGAGTCAAGTTACAGCAGTCGCCCAAGGAAGGAAAAAGCTCACGGAATCCCAGCTTGCTGAAGTAGCCGATAAGGCTGTCGACGACTTCCGGGAGTCGGTGGAGTTTGAAGAGATGCTGGACGCGGCCCGGGAGAAGGGCATTAGCGACGCTTATCTGGAGTGGAGGGAGAAAGGGTGGCTTGATGCTGAGCAGATGGAGGCTGATATAGCCTTGACTGAGATGGTGGAGTAGGAGCAAGCTCTAAAAAGTGGCGGGCCGGGGATTGGGGGCTCCGGGGGCGGTAGCTAGCTGTTTACCTTGTAAATGCACATCTTGCAACTACTGTAGTTTATTTGTTAACGTCGTAACTGTGTATTGTAATATTAATGTTAAATACACCGTTGTCGCTCTGTGACCGCTATTACTTAGGGTAGAACCGTAGGTGCTGGATATTCTACGGCCGGGTGGAATAGATGCCCTCGGTGTCTATAATGTGGAATGTTGCCGGTCCGACGGCCGCAGTGATCTGGTAGGGCCCTTCCCATGTTGGTTCTAGGGCCAACGGTTTTTTCTGGACCTTCTTCATGACCCAGTCCCCGACCTGGAGCTTTCTCTCCCGGACCCTTCTGTCATAGTACCGGGCGATTCGCTGTTTGTAGGTTTGGTTGCGCATATGCGCCTGGTCGCGGCGCTCCTCAATGAGGTCCAGGTTGAGCAATAGCCCCTCGGCATTTGTCTCGGCGTCGTAATTCTCGACCCTGCCGCTGGGTATACCAGTTTCTACAGGGAGTACCGCCTCGCTCCCGAATGCCATGCAGAACGAGGTCTCTCCTGTTGCCTCTGCTGCTGTTGTCCGGATGGCCCATAGCACCGCGGGGAGTTCTTCGGCCCAACATCCCTTCTTGGCATCCAGCTTCTTTTTTAGGAGGGTCTTGATAATCTTATTGACCGCTTCTACTTGGCTGTTGGTCTGTGGGTGTGCCACTGAGGCGAACAACATCCGGGTCCCCATAGAGGCTGTGTACTCGATAAGATCAGCATTATTGAACTGTGTCCCATTATCCGTGACAATAGTCTGCGGTACCCCGAATCGGCAGTAGATGTTCTTCCATAGGAACTTTTTAACCCGTTCCTCAGTGATCTTTATCATGGGTTCTGCCTCGACCCACTTAGTCTGATAGTCTACTGCCACGATGGCATACTTGTATTGTCCCACAGCCGTTGGGAAAGGGCCGATGATGTCCAATCCCCATTGTGCAAATGGCCACGGTGCCAACAGGATTGATAACGCGATTGCCGGGGCATGAGGTGTAGAGGCGTACATGTGGCACTTGTGGCAGCCGCCTGATATTTTTCTTGACATTGCCGCCATGTCTGGCCAGAAATACCCCGCTCGGAGCGATTTGTGGGATAATGATCTTGCGCCGGAGTGATTACCGCATACTCCCTCGTGGATCTCTCGCATGATAGCCTCGCCTGCCTCTTTTGTCACACACCTCAGCTGGGGGAAGCTGTGCCCCCTTCGGTATAACTGGCCGTTGAGGAGACCGTACCGGGCGCACCGGAGGTGTAGCCTTCTGGCCTCTACCGCGTCCGGGGGGCTGGTTTTGTCAGTCAAATACCTGACTATTGGGTCCATCCAGCTTGGTGGTGCTTCTTCTACCGCAAATATCTCGGAAATGGTTTTGTTGATGCTCGGCTTCTGGAGAGTTTCAATTTTTGCTTTCCGGTACTCTGGAGGCACTACCAGATATGGGAGAATAGCCGACGAAAAAAATTTTGTCGGCTATGCCAATTTTTCGTCAGCTATACCCTCTACCGACGAAATTTTCGTCGGCTATAAGTCGTCGGGAAAACCCCGTCGGTAATACAATGGCCGACGAAAAAATCAAATTCGTTGGCTATAGTAGAGTATGGCCGACGAATTTACCGACGAAAATATTTTTCGTCGGCCAAACCTGGGAGAAATTGCCGACGAATTTCGTCGGGTATTTTCGAGTATGGCCGACGAAATTCAGTAACTATAGCCGACGAAATTGTGTTTTAACTATAGCCGACGATTTATTAAACTTTCGTCGGCTATTTCCTCAAAATATATTAATATTTTAATAGGCATTAATTAGTTATAGCCGACGAAATACTAGAATTTTCGTCGGCTATACAACTTATAGCCGACGAAAATTGGTAAAATTCGTCGGCTATTCTTAAATTTTAGGGAAAAAATAAATAAATTATGCTTTGGATGGAGGAGGGGAAGGAGGAGGGGAAGGAGGAGGAGGAGGGGAAGGAGGAGGCCGGAGGCCGGAGGAGGAGGAGAAGGAGGAGGAGGGGAAGGAGGAGGAGGCCGGAGGAGGAGGAGGGGAAGGAGGAGGAGGAGGAGGAGGCCGGAGGAGGAGGAGGAGGAGGAGGAGGAGGAGGAGGAGGAGGAGAAGGAGGAGGAGGGGAAGGAGGAGGCCGGAGGAGGAGGGGAAGGAGGAGGAGGAGGAGGGGAAGGAGGAGGAGGAGGAGGAGGAGGAGGAGGAGGAGGAGGAGGCCGGAGGAGGAGGAGGCCGGAGGAGGAGGAGGGGAAGGAGGAGGAGGAGGAGGAGGCCGGAGGAGGAGGGGAAGGAGGAGGGGAAGGAGGAGGCCGGAGGAGGAGGCCGGAGGAGGGGAAGGCCGGAGGAGGAGGAGGAGGGGGGGAAGGAGGAGGAAGAGGAGGAGGCCGGAGGAGGGGAAGGAGGAGGAGGAGGAGAAGGAGGAGGAGGAGGAGGAGGAGGCCGGAGGAGGAGGAGGCCGGAGGAGGGGGGGGGAATTTTGAGAGAAAAAAGGCGGGAGGAAGCGATTTAAAAGATTTAGAAGGAGAATAGCCGACGAAAATAAAAAATTTCGTCGGCTATACTTAGAGAATAGCCGACGAAATTAATATATTTCGTCGGCTATACTTTGGAAAATCAACAGCCGTCAGATCTGAGCCATCCAACGGCGGACAATAAAAAGGCGCGGATCAAGAGTTTAGCCGACGAAATACAATGTTTCGTCGGCTATTCTATGAAAACATACTAAAATGCCGTTTTGAGGCCCTAAACGAACTCGAAAGCCCGAAAAAGCCTTTCCGGAATGGTATCACAATCGTCATTCGGACGCCGGACGCCAAATCTACAGTAAACCGGGTTTTGACTGATTTCATTATTTCGGCACACGAATTTTATCGGAATCTTGTCATTTTTCAACCGTAGACGTATTTCATTATTTCGGTCATATCTTATTTGACGACATATTTGCATTTGAAGAGTGTACGTATAGTAACTATTTGAAACTATACATTCACTTAAACACTTAGTAAACAAGTTAAGGAACATTAGTGCATATGTTCCGATTTTGAATCTAAAAGTTTGGAAAATCTATTCCAACCGTCAGATATCACCGTTAAGATTAAATACATGTATGAAAAAAAATCCAACTACATCTGACAACGTTAAAGGCTCGATCGGGACGGTCAACCGGGTGAGTCAACCCTTTAAACGCTTAGAAATGGTAATTGGCCTGTCTAAATGACGTTTTTTGGCCTGACCTTCAACAGATAATAGTTTCAAATCGATGAGACGCAACTAATCGTATAAAAATTTTCCTCAAAATATTTACCGACCGTCAGGCTACCCATAGGAAAACGGAAGTAAAAAACAGTTAACCGCAACATTCGGCACACAGATTTTGTCGGAATCTTGTCATTTTTCAACCGTAGACGTATTTCATTATTTCGGTCATATCTTATTTGATGACATATTTGCATTTGAAGGATGAAGCAATGGTTTGTCGATAGTACGTGATAGAAAATGGAAGGTGGTCTGTTTTTGTTTTTTTCTTTTAATCATAGCCGACGAAATCAAACCTAGTACTCGTCGGCCATACTTCCAAAAATTTTCGTCGGCTAAAGTTTCAGAGAAAGGCCGACGAAAATTTAAATCGTCGGCCATTCTAGGGGAATAGCCGACGATTTTTTTTTTAGCGACGAAAAAAAAAAATCGTCGGCCATTCTAGGGGAATAGCCGACGAATTTTTTTTTTACTGACGAAAAAAAAATTCGTCGGCCATTCTTGGGAATAGCCGACGAAAATTTTATTTCGTCGACCGTTTTTTTTTATTTCATCGGGAAAAGCCTTTTTTCTGGTAGTGAGGGTAGTTTCCGGTTGCCAGCCTTGCGAGGGCATCCGCATGTCTATTTTCCTCTCGGGGAATGTGCTGGATCGTGGCGCCCTCGAACGGCTCGATCAGGGTTTTGGCCAGAGCCTGGTAAGAGGACAGCTGGGGGTCCTTGACCTCAAACACCCCATTCATCTGGTTCACCACTAGGCTAGAGTCGCTGTATATCTCCATGGACGAGATTCCTAACTCCTTGGCCAGTTGCAGACCGACTATGAGGGCCTCATACTCGGCAGCGTTGTTGGAGGTGCTAAAAAGGAACCGTAAGGCATACTCGTATGACTGGCCATCGGCCGAGGTTATCATGACACCGGCGCCGCTCCGCCAGGTCGTTACGGAGCCGTCCACGTAAAGTTTCCAATCGGTGGGGAGGCCTGGTTCGGTCTTTATGCTTCGCACTGCGTCGGTGTCCTCGCACCGGGCGGGGTGCGCTTCTACCGCCATTGGGGTGAGCTCACATATGAAGTCCGCAGCTGCCTGCCCCTTGATGGTCGTTCGTGGGGCGTAGATGATGTCGAACTCTCCCAGTTCAACTGCTCACCGTACGAGCCTACCACTGGTCTCTGGCTTTTGTAGGATCTGTCGCAGAGGGTGATTGGTATACAAAGTGATGAAATGAGCCTGGAAATAATGTCGGAACTTCCTGGCACTAACAATTAGGGCCAGAGCCAATCTCTCTATGTCGGGGTACCGGCCCTCTGCTCCAGTGAGTCCCTTTCCCGCATAGTATACCGGGAGTTCGAGCGTGTCTTCCTTCCTAATGAGAGCCGCGGAGACGGCCGTTGCGGATGCAGCTATGTAGAGGTATAACATTTCGCCCGGCACCGGTTTGGATAGGAGAGGCACTGCCGACAGATATGCCTTGATAGACTGGAATGCTGCTTCATGCTCCGCTGCCCAGTGGATTTTCCTAGTCTGCTGTGCCTTGAGCAGCTTGAAGAACGGGGTGCATTTGTCGGTTAGGCGGGAGATGAATCTGGCAAGGGCGGCTAACCGGCCGGTCAACATCTGGACCTGGTTTCTCTCCCCTGGTGTTTCCATATCTAAAATTGCCTGGACCTTCAGCGGGTTGGCTTCTATCCCTCACTGGCTGATGATGTGGCCTAGGAATAGGCCCTTTGAAATTCCGAAAATACACTTCTTTGGGTTTATGCGCATTCCGAATTTGAGCATCTTGCCGATGACTACGGCCAAATCCTGGATGTGGGCCCCTGCAGTCAAGCTCTTGACCAGCATGTCATCCACATAAACCTCTACGGTTTTACCCATTTCTTGCTCCAGCATTTGGTTGACCGTTCGCTGGTAGGTGGCCCCGGCATTCTTCAGACCGTACGACATCCTCTTATAACAGTAGGTACCTCGGTCGGTTGTGAATGACGTGTGCTCCTCATCATCCGGGTGCATCCTAATCTGATTGTACCCGGCGTAAGCGTCCATGAAGCTGAGCATCTTAAAACCGGACGTGGAATCTATAAGTTGGTCAATCCGGGGGAGCGGGAAGCTGTCATTTGGACACGCCCGGTTCAGGTTAGTGAAGTCCACGCACATACGCCACTGGCCGGTTCCCTTCTTCGGTACCATAACCACATTAGCGAGCCAACGAGGGTACTGGACTTCCCGGATGAAACCTATACCCCTCAATTTCTGTACCTCCTCTCTAATTGCCTCATACTTTGCCGGACTGAAGGACCTCCTCTTCTGCCTTACCGGGGGAACGTTGGGTAATAAATTTAGCTCATGTACGGCTATCTCCGGGGATATGCCTGGCATGTCCTCATAGGACCATGCGAAGACCGAACCGTTGTCCTGGAGGAAGGCTATGAGCTCTTGCCTGACAACCGGATCGAGCCGCGTCCCTATTATGACAGTTCGCTTCGGATGGTCTACCGAAATGCAGATTGCTTCGGTTTCTTCCACGGCCGAAGGTGGCTCCAGCTTTTCGATGAACCGCCCAACTCTTTTTGTCTTGACGTCATCACTTGGGTCAATGTTCAGATCCGGCGCGGGCGCCTGCTGAGCGGTTGTGAAGACCTCGGTCCGCTTCCTCCCGTGGGTCAGGGCTTCTGTGTAATACTTGCGGGCGATCCTTTGGTCCCCATGTATGGTAATAACTCCGGCCGGTGAAGGCATCTTCAGGATTAACATATGGCCGGCTATAAACGTTTTGAGCCTCCATAACCCTGGCCGACCGATTATGCCATTGTACGATGATAGGCAGTCGACAATGATGAACTCCAAATGTTCCTTTCTCGTTCTGTCTCCCTCGCTGAAGATGATCGGTAGGTAATTCGCTCCCAGGGGCTGGACGACCTCACCGGAGAAGCTTATGAGCGGCTCGTTATCCTGGGATAACTTGTTCCTTCCTCTCTGCAACCCTTTGTATGCGTCTCGGAACATTACGTTGACTGAGGCTCCAGTATCGATCAGCATACAACTGGTTATCCAGTGGTCTATTTGGACCGTAATGAGGAAGGGGTCGTTGTGCGGTTGGATCAAATCCTCCGGCTCTTCCTCCTCGTAAAAGGTGATCGATTTCCATCCGGTTTTAGCGGCTTAGCCGCTTCTTTCGCCGAAGGCGTACACCTCCTTCCCTCGGACCGATCTTAGGCACCGCTTCTTTGAGCTCCGGGTAAGCCGATCTATATGGTCCCCGCCGTGTATCATGTTAATGCTCCCGTGTACCTCAATCCCCCCGGGAGTGCGGGTGCTTATAGTTCCCACCTGCCGAGGCCGCGGTTGTTCGTTGTTGGGGTCCTTTGGGTGGGCCCGGTCGTTCACTACCGCTATCTGGGTTTTTCGGTCATCAGTCCGAAGGGCTAGATCTTTGGGCTTTCCTGCTGGCAAAATAGCTAAGGCCTGCGGTGGTCGCTCTGCTGGCGTAGCTGCCAGAGGCTGCGCCGAACGCACAAACGGCGGTCTTCTCCCTGGCCGGGAACCGTCGCCATCGCTCCGCCGGGGTTGCCATTCCTCCCGCATCTCTGCTTTCCTGGTGGCTGCGGGCGCTCGGCTGCGATCTAGCCATCCGGCTTTGTCTCCATGGGACGGCGGTAGGTCGTTCGCTATTCGCTTGGGCGCCTTGTCCCCATATGTCTCGTGCTCTGCCTGAGCGTGCCTGACGACCACGGTCATCAGCTCGTCGTACCCCAGCGGCTCTTGTACTAGCAAGTCGTACGAAAGTTCCCCGGGTCTTAAATCCTGCTTGAAGGTCATCCCTGCGATCTGCTTGTCCAGGTTCCTGACCCCGGCCGTGGCAATTTGCCACCGGTTAACGAAGGCACGTAGCTGCTCGTTGTCAGTTTGCATGCAGTCAAAAATGATTGTGGATGCCTGGGCTGTCCTGGCTCTGAGAATGAACCGGCCGACGAACTTATCTGCTAACCGCTCGAAGGTTTCGACTGAATTAACTGGTAGCTTGTAGAACCAATTCAACGCCTCTCCCGAGAGCGTTTCTTGGAATACGTTGCAGCACATGGCGTCCGAGTAGCCCCTCACCCCTGCTTGTGACTTGAAGCTGTCCAGGTACTGGTACGGACAGCCCGCCCCTGAATAGGTCAACTTTAGAGGCCTTTGGCTTCCAGATCTTCCCGATTCCCTAATTCGGCGCGGGAAAGGTCCAATACTCTCGTTAAACCGCGCGCCACCCTGCTATCGCCCTGCCATCCTCTCGCTGGCCTCCATACGGCCCTTCATGTCCGCCACCGAGGCGGAGAGCGCCTCGAGCGTTCGAGCGGTAGAGCTTTCCTGTTCGGTTGACGCCTGGCCCGTGCGGTACGGGGGCTCGGCTGGGCCGGAGTTTTTTAGAGCTTCCGAAAAGAGTGGCGTGGCCACATGCACGGTCTTTCTTCTTCCCGTGGCCTGCCCTACCTCAAGATGCGGGAACTCGCTAGCCTTGCCTGCTGATCGCGGTGCTGTTTGAGGAGTGCTCTATTGACCCTCTCGATCCAGGGCCGCTAATAGGGCAATGTTTACTGCCTCCAATTCTTGGCATCGGGCCTCCGCTCTTAGCCGATCTTGATCGCCCTCCGCTCGCAAACGCTCGACCTTTGCCTTCAGCTTTCTTATTTCTTCCGGACCCTTCTGGTCGGTGTTTTCTGGTTCCCGGTGATTATGAGCTCCGTCTCTGAAGGAAGAAAGGGCGAACCTCGCACCGACCTCAGCCTTTATGTTACGGGCCGGGTCGGGGAACTGAATTCGCGTTTTCGGTTTTTCCCTGCTTGCTTTTATCTTCCTCCCTTCCATAGCTTCCGGACTGAAGGATGCAGCTACTTCTCCAAAGGATTAATAGAGCAACACAACTTTTCGTACGAATTCCCACAGACGGCGCCAATTGTTTCTGCCTAAACCCGGGGGTCTAGTAGATACTTGGTGAATCCAACTCGATCTCCTGCAATCCTGCTCACTAAGGGGAATACCGGGCGGGCCGGTCTTCTCCTCTCCGATGCCTAAGTTAGTATAGTTGGAATATATATAACCAAGGCATGTATGTAAGCAGGGAGAGAGATAAGTTACCTAATAAAGAGGGTAGTTGGGGCCCATATATAGGTGGTTGGGGGTAAGGGCTAGCCTTACTCTTCGATGTGGGACTGGTTCCCTTCTGTTTGTAACTTCTGATGCCCTCTTTAGCAGGCTGGCGCCCCCGACCCCAGGGTCCCTGGAGGCAGGATAGAGTGCTGGACCCCGAGGTCGGGTGCTGGTGATCCGGTCCCGAGCCTTGGGCCGGGTGCTGGGGCACTTGCTGCCGGTCTGTGGGCCTGCTGTAGCCTCTGCGGCTACTGTCAACAAGTCCCACAGTCGGCTAAGTACTCAAGCTCTCCATCATATATACATAGAAGAGGAGATTTTCTCAAGTACATTAGAAAATGTCGTTGGAATTTTTATAAAAATTCCACTAGTGCAATAAAGGAAACATGGTATAGCAATAAATGCAATTAGACCAAAATGGCGTGTCTAAACTCCTCCTAAGGAGGAAGAGTTGACATGTTCCACTCCAAATGGAGGTGAGTTGGCATGTTCAACGTCCCAAAGGACGGCAAAAACTAAATAATAGCAACGTTTAACGATCAAAATCAATTGATGATGATCAATTAGTTAGTAGACGACGTAAAGAGGTAGAACCAAAGTCGAGACCGTTCGGTAACTCCAATTTATGGACTTGTCTAGCGAGTGGAGGGTCGGTAGTGTGTGACACACTTAAAACCACTAACCGAGGCTAGATTCCTTAATCACACTTAGACATGAACATCACACTCAATCGGATGCACTTAGTTATGAATCGACTATGGTCAAATCCGTCATCAATTGTAGAAAACGCGTTGATCATACAAGATCAAAATATGCATCCAGTCTTTCGAAGAAGAGAGGAGGAACAGTGCTCCCCCTGATGGGGACAGCACCGACGTCTTCATTTCTTACGGGATCGATGTTTTACGTCTTTGTGTTTCCGTCATGAATGTACTTAAGACATTATGATATTTAGCCAAGAAAAATTCGAACCATATAGAGATGCATAAGCCAATGATTACATCGAGGTTTTATTCAGCCAAATAAAGTATTAAGACTTAGTATCGAAAGTCAAAATAACTAAGGTAATGATGCCATTCCAAATTTTGAAATATAGTGGCATTAAGACGTCAAAATCAAGAGCGTCTAAGCTTGAAGCATGTACTGTTTGCTTCTAAAATCTGTGGCTGTGAGATTAACATTCTCATTGTCTTTCTCATCATCCTCTACAAGGTGAATCTCATGATTTATTGAGTCCTTGTTAATCTTATAAGCATCGACTACATGCTTACTAGCATCACAATCTTTGAACAAGTGATATGTCGACCCACATTTGAGACAAGGTTTAGTATTGGTTCTGCATCTGTCAGAATCCGGAGACTCACAGAGACCGGTGGATCTTGGTGTAACCTTCCTGCAAATCCTGCTAACTAAGAGAATACCGAGCGGGCCGGTTTATTCCGCTCCGATTAGGGGTGGGCGTTTTAGCCCGAGGGCCCGAAAGCCCGGCCCGAAAAACCCGAAAAAGCCCGAAACGGGCCGGGTCTTGATTTTCGAAAGCCCGAACCCGTAAAAGCCCGAACCGAAAGTGTGCAGGCCCGAACGGGCTCGGGCCCTGTTTTTCTGTGGCCCGAAAGCCCGACCCGGCCCGATATATATATATTCCAAGTTTCCAACCCTAGACCTCACCTCAGCCGCATCCCTCTTCTTCCTCTTCTTCCTCTGTTCACCATCTCAATCACCATCAATCACCATCAGCCCAGCCTTGCCACGCCTCGTCCAGTCCAGCCTCAGCCTCGCCGCGCCCTGCCTCGCTGCCTTGCCTCGTCCAACCCAGCCTTGCCTAGCCTTGCAGCGCCCAGCCGCCTCGCCTCGTCCAGCCCGGCCTCGCCGCGCCCAGCCGCCTAGCCTCGGCCTCACCTCGCGTCGCGTCGCCTCGCCCAGCCCAGCCTCGCCGCGCCCATCCGCCTTGCCTCGTCCAGCCCAGCCTCGCCCCGCCTCCGTCCTCAGCCCTCAACCTCGCCTCTGATATGCACGATCTCTCTCTCGACCTCTCTCTCTCAGCCTAAGGCCTCGCGTCGCCTCCGGCCTCAGTCTTCAATCTCGCCTCCGATCTGCAGGATCTCTCTCTCAACCTCTCGCTCACCTCTGCCCTCAGCCTTTCTCTCTCAGCCTAAGGCCTCAGCCTCGCCTCCGATCTGCAGACAACATGTTTTTGGGCCCGAAAAAAGCCCGAACCCGGCCCGAACCGGCCCGAACGGGTTTTGGTCGGTCCCCAGATCTCAGAAAGCCCGAACCGGCCCGAGCCCGAAATTTCGGGCTTTGGGTCGGGCTCACGAAAATTTCGGCCCGGCCCGGCCCGTGCCCAGCCCTAGCTCCGATGCTTAAGTCAGTATAGTTGGAATAAACTGAAAGCTTAAGGCAGGAGTAAGTTAGTTGAAGTATTGATTACCTATTAATGAGAGTAGTTGCATCTCTTATATAGGCTGCCGGGCGTGAGGGCTGGCCTCACTCTTCGATGTGGGATTGGTTCCCTTCTGTATACGATATGGGACTGCTCTAGTCCCTTGTTTGATGGGTTGGTGCCTCCGGTTCCTAGGCCCCTTCCACGGAATAGACTTGCTGGGCCGCGAGTCTGGGTATTGACGTTCCACTCCCGGGTCTCGAATTGGGCCCCGGGAGTCCTAACAGCGGGTTTGGGGGCTTGGGTAGCCACCTTGCGGCTACTGTCAACAGGTTCAAGTTCGCTTGACAGGTTGGTTTTGAGCCTGTGATGGGCGGCCACCCCTGGCGCCAGTGCCACCACTCTCTCGCCTCCAGACATTGACACGTCCCCTAGGGGTGTTGTCGTTCCTTCTTTTGCTGTTGCCACAGGGGGGATTCCTTCCTCGTGCTGGCGGTGCAACACGTGCATTTCCCGTTAATATAAGGTTCTTTCCACCATGAGCTTGGTTGAAATTGATTTTAAGAACTTTTCTTGTTCCGACAGGCCTTGAATTTTTAACTAAGAAGAAAAAATAGTAAAATTCTTCATCCCATACTATAGGCGGTATTAGTTGGCGAGAATTTGAGCCGCAATAGGGAAATGTAAGTTTTATCTTATGTATCTTGTCATCATCACTCTTAAAGATATCTCAATTAAACCCTTTGATCGTCTTGTGATCAAGTAAGCGGATTTCATCTGACTTAGCTAACTACTCTACAAAACAGAGTTGTGAGAACTTTCTTGAAGCCTTCTTTGAGCGCATCCCACAACTCTTAGGGGATCGGTCTTACACATATACTACATCTTCAACGTGCGATAAATATGGCGTCTAAGGAACATAAGAGCCTGCGACTTGATTTGCGCAGTGGGTTTTACAGCCTTTGGGTTCGGAAAAATAGTTGTGGTGAGCTTCTTTGCAATAAAGGTTTATTCCACATTGGAAACTCATCTATGGTACTCCTTACCTTGGGAGTCTGGAATCTCAAACTCAAGATGAGTGAGTTCATCAGTCATCTAACGATAAGAGAGGAGGATGAATCTAAGATTCAAGATTTGAGGTTGATAAACCAAGATGCGCTATGGTCTTAAAATTGATGCTTAATTGTGAAGATACTGTTATCACGATGTTTTGTCCTCGTTTAATGTAGTGAAGAACCGTTATCACTATTGATGTCCAAAAATTTGGATCAAGTACCTGCAATAAAAACAACATATATAAAATATATGAACTTTGAAATTCTACCTTTACTACCTGAATGTCGGGTGTAGTTGTCTTCTTGGATAAAAAAAGCAGAACTAAGGGCCTAAAAACACCTAAAATTTTGAGAGCAAAACTATATGATAACATATTTTAGGAGAAAAATAATAATAAAAAGAGATGGAATAAAATCATCTTTATTTATCAATATGTGCCTCTATTTAGGACTGGGGGTTTTGGCTCGAGGGACCGAAAATCCGGCATGAAAAACCCGAAAATTCCCGAAACGGGCCGGGCCTTGATTTCAGAAAGACCGAACCGAATTAGGCTCGAACCGATTGTGTGTAAAACAGGTCGGGCTTTCGCCCAGTTTTTCATTGAACCAAAAGCCCAAACCGGCCCGATCCATATATGTAATGCCATGTGTCATGTTCTGATTGGTCCGTAATTAATAAAAAAAAATCCAGCCCTAGGTCACCTGCGCCTCACTTCCTCTTTTGACAACCGTATCTTCATTCTTCACACACACACACACACACACACACACACACACACACACTCTCTCTCTCTCTCTCTCTGCGTCTCTCTCCCCTTTCTATTGGGTCGATCGCCAGAACCACCACCACCGCATGATCAAGTCACCGGCATTCCAGCGATCTGCCTCAGATGACTCTCCATTTGAAATCCACCACCACCACCCATACGTACCTCTCTCTCTCTCTCTCTCTCTCTCTCTCTCTCCCTTTCTATTGGGTCGATCGCCGGAACCATCACCACCACATGATCAAGTCACAGGCATTCCGGCGATCTGCCACCACTACCACCCATTCGGTACCTCTCTTCTCCTCCTTCAATCCCCTAAACTATGATCACAAAAAAAAAAAAAAAATTGAAACCCAAACAAAAAAAAAACTCGAATCCTCCCCCAATCAAAATCTCACCTCCCCCTTTATTCCATACATGCCAGATTCACACATTTCATCATTCCCATCTCCAATTTCCAAATCCAATTTGATCCCAAATTCTAGGGTTAGGAGTGAAGACTGAAGAGTGAAGGCTGCCTTAGCCTCGGCCTCGCCCTGCCTCACCTTGTCCAGTCCAGCCTCGCCGCCCCCAGCGTCGGCCTCGCCTAAGTTTTGGGACCCGAAAAAAGCCTGAACTCTACCCGAACGGGTTTTTGTCGGTCCCCAAAGCTCCGAAAGCCCGAATCGGCCCGAGTTGATCTTTTCGGACTTTGGGTCGAGTTACATAAATTTTAGGCCTGCCCAGACCCGTGCCTACTCCTGATTACAATATATGTAGCATGAAACTTATAACTATGCAGAATAGTAAACCTAGTACACTACACGAAACTATGGTTCCTATATATCCCTACACTAAATAGACCAAAATACACAAAATTTCCTAAAACCTATATTTATTTATTAAAAAAGAAGGGATCGTAGGACCTGAGGGATGACAGTGGAGTAGAGGCTGGGTGGGTCAATTTCCCCCTCACATCCCAAAACCCTAGTTTGCAAAATTAGTCTTACTAGTACAGGCAGGCTACTAAACAAGAGCAATCGAGGAATTAATGCATCGTGCTTGAGATCTGAGCAGCTGATACGTATAGTTGGTCTTAAAACGGAGGTGGTTTGACTTGAATTTGAAATGGAGGGGAATTCGGGGGGCGTAGGAGGTGGCGGAGGCGGTGGTGGAAGTGACGTGGAGCTGCTCTGTAAGACGCTGCAGGTTGAGCACAAGCTATTCTACTTCGATCTCAAAGAGAACCCTCGCGGTCGCTATCTCAAAATTTCTGAAAAGACTTCAGCCACCAGGTCCACCATCATCGTTCCTTTCTCCGGCATCTCATGGTTCCTAGATCTCTTCAATTACTATGTCAATTCCGACGATCAGGATGTCTTCAGCAAGGAATTGCAGCTCGACACAAAGGCACCTCTCTCTCTCTCTCTCTCTCCCCCCTTCTCTCTTTCTCTCTGCTCATTATCTCTTCTCTCTTTGTCTTCAGGTCTTCTACTTTGATATTGGCGAGAACCGCAGGGGCCGCTTCTTGAAGGTTCTTCTTTCTCCCAGCACTTCAGTCTCTGTCATATCTCAATGCTTTCTAATTACATATTTAAACGTCTACAATGCTACCGACCAATCTAACTGGGCACAACTGACTTAGATTGCTAGCGGTTTGCCTAACCTGCCAATCGTTCTTTTACAATCAAATACACATATTTAGCAAGCTATTGATATATTTTACCCCCAATATCGTAAACAATTGCATTCCCATATATGTACATTTGTTTATCTAGGTTGAGTTGATTCTGCTGTTGTTTCTTCCTTACTTTGTATTGCATGCTGGAGTTCCTGACCTTGACATTGTTGTTCATTCCATGTTCTTAGCTTATATCAGAGTTAGGGAAATGAACCGTTGGTCTAGCATATGATACTTTGTTGTAGCTACGAGTGTAAAAAAGTTTTTAACAACAAGAAAATGACTAATTTGATTTCATACTGCATTGTTTCAAACTCTTTTTTCTTTACTCAGTATCCAATCTCAAGATGAGTTACTGAAAGGCATCAGAAGTTGGTTTTTTCTTTTTTCTTCTTCTTAGTAATGGGAAGTTAGCTCATATATCTGTTAATTTGATCTTTAACAGAGATATAATTTTGCATGAGAATTAACCTCTCCTTCCTAGCCTCCTCTTCAATGAATATGTTTTCTTTCACTTCTTTCATGGGGACTACTCTTCAATTTTATTTTCTCTTTCAAGGTTTTTCTTTTGCCCAGATTCTTTTGCATAAGTTTTGATATATACACAGCTCCAAAGTGTAATGTCCAATATACTGTTGTGGGAATAGTTTGGCTTTCGAAGTTAAGGTGTGAACAGTAGGTTTGTGTAGTTACTGTATGTAACACCCTTTACAAATTTGGGGTGGATTTAGAGGAAAAACTTAGAATTATAAAACAATATTGGATATAAGTGTATTTGCGGATCACAGTGGATGGCATCATTCAACTATGATCCCGCATGCAATCATTTTATGTATGTATGTTCCCTTCATTGTCTTCAGTTGATGTTTGGATCTCTTTTGTATATATAGCCAGCGTCATTTCCTCCAAAGAAATTTCTTGTATTTTCTTGTACAAGGATTTTAATTATTTTGATTCCCGTGTAGCCATATGTCATCAAAATATGTCTCAGAACAATCCTTCTCTTTTCCTCTTTTTTTTTTTTTTCCTTTTTTTTGTTTCATAACATGTTAAGCTGTTTCATTTTTTCGTCATTATGGGGGTCGAAAGTTTGACAGTCCTACCTTAAAAGCGCTGATAGGAATATGGGTATGTGCGTATACGGTGTGGTGCAATGGAAAATCTCAAATGTTTTAGGAAACAGGAATGGAAGGATATTGCGATTATATATATTTTTAATTCATTTATATATAATCAGAAAAGAATAAGATAAAATATTAACAGAATACTACGCTTTAGACTTCTCTGATAAGGAGGAGAACACAGATCAGAATGGTGGAGGGGGATTGAAAAGAAACAATCTAGCTTCGGTTTATCCTGTTCTGTTTTTTTTTGGGTAAGTATCTCATTTACTTTTCAGTAACAAAAATATGTATCCAAAAGAAAAATGAGCTTATTCAGTGTGTATTCAAACCTGGGTATGTAAAATCTGCCCACCAACCCATATCATCCCGTTACGATACAGGATCGGTGTTCACTTTCGCGTATCCTGCATCGTAGATTCCTACACTGCCACATCTTCTGCGTCGGAATTTTTTAGTATTTCGTTTTAGACTGTTAACCAAGGACATGGTCACTTTCTACAATTTTATTTTCAGTTCTCATCTCTGCCTGTGCAACCAATAAAGGAAAATTGGAGGGAACAAGCAAGTGTTTTTACTTGCAATTGATCATTCTCTTGTTTCATGAGTGCATGCTTAGTAGAGATGAAGTCATACCCTATGATCCAGCTAAATGTACTACTTATCTAATTATGAATATGAATTTTCCAGTCTTTAATTAATTTTAAAACTCCCTTGTTTCCTTATCATGAGCCTTTCAGAGCCTGCTTAATTTTTGCATGATCACATCGATTATTAACACATGGTAGCTCACCCAAGCACCTGAATATAGGCACTGGTGAAAACATTAATCATCCAAACCCTGATGCAGTGGCTGCAGTCTGAATAGTTTTGAATACAATTGCTGTTAGTGAGAATTGAAGTGGGTAGAAATATTGAATGATAATGGTTCTAACTTAGCCTCCAAATGTGGGCATGAACACCGATTCTTCTTCTGATCTTTTTGTTTAATGTTAATTGTGCATAACTCAGATCAAGGTGCCAAAACTTCCCATTGACATGAGCTCTTGGAAAAAATTGGGGTGTAATACCATAACTTTTATCTGCCGATCAATAACCTTTTGAAGCTATCTGTGTTGATTGAATCATTATCTCACTTTTTTTTTTGGCACGGATTGTCACTTTTCCTAGGGAAGTGATGCTCGGGTTAAACTCCTGTGTCTTGTTCTTGAATTGTTACCGCTCTTATATGTTTGTTGATCCAGGTATCCGAAGCTTCTGTTAGTAGAAATCGAAGTACTATAATTGTTCCTGCAGGGAGCACCCGGGATGAAGGGTGGGCAGCATTTAGGAACATTTTGGCTGAGATCAATGAAGCATCAAGGCTTTTTATACTGCCTAATCAGGTACCTTAGTGTTTCATGCATTTAGTGCTTCCACTGTCTAGTTAATTCAAGTTTCTCGTTGTGGAGCATCTCATATGTGTTTAATTTCTACCTTGTGTTTTGATGCCAAAGCAGCAAAGTTCTGAATCTTCAGAGCGACTTGTTGGGCTTTCTGATGATGTAGGCGCTGGCTTCATATCTGGCCACAGTAGCCAAACTGTGCCAACTTCTGAACTGAATGTTGACAGATCCACAGAGTTGCCGGTGCAAGATGAAATTGGTAACATGGGGGTTTCTAAAGTGATTAGAGCTGATCAGAAGAGATTCTTCTTTGATCTTGGAAACAATAACAGGGGACATTTCCTAAGAATATCGGAGGTAAGCTTCAAATCATCGTTATGCATTTAGACCCCAAAAGGATTTGCTTTTTCATTCTGGTATACACATTTAGACCCCAAAAGGATGTGCTTTTCATTCTGGTATTTATTTTAGGTTCCTGATACCAAATCAAAATCTCTGACTCAAATTCTATTTAAATCGCTGCAGGTTGCAGGCTCTGATAGATCATCCATAATTCTCCCGCTGTCAGGGCTCAAACAGTTCCATGAAATAGTGGGTCATTTTGTGGAGATAACCAAAGATCGAATTGAAGGAATGACAGGTGCAAATGTTCGGACAGTGGATCCTCCTCAGAGATAAATTTTCCCCTTGGGTTTGGTGATTAAACAAATTATTAATCAAGATTGTGTTAGAAGTACAAATAGGCGTTTGGTTAGAGGTGGAATGACCCTTGTTATTTCTTATCTTCCTCCTTTCTCTCATTCAAATCTGGAATAACCCGATTTCTGATTGATCAACTATAGAATTCGGAGGTGATTGGGGAGCTTAATTTACATACGCAATAATAGAAAAGCAGGCCAGAAACTTGGAAGTTGTAACTTGAGTTTGATAGTTGTGTCAACTTTTCTACTGAATTATGATAATTCCGTCTGTGTATGTTTTTTATTTATTTATATTTTATGTTATTGCACATTCCACATTATTTCTAGCTTCCTACGAAGAAGGTAATGATAACTTAAGTGTAGCCTTGCAGTTGGTGATAATAATAATAATAATAATAATAATAATAATAATTATTATTATTATTATTATTGTGGAGTAGAACATGTATAGAGAGAGAGATCATTCTAAGAAAAGAAAAAGAAGAAGAATATATATAATATAGAGAGAAATAATAGCGGGGTAAAATGGAAAGTTTAATGTCAAAAATATTATAGGAGGTGTTGACAGTAGTCACGTGGAGGCTACCCGGGGTCTTAGACCCGCTACCATGGCTGCCAAGACCGTTCCTGGACCCGGCCCCGAGGCCTAGCCGGACTCCCTTGCTGCCAGGGCTCGGGGACCGGATGTGCTAGCCCCCCAAACATAGGACCAGAGCAGTCCTATATTATGTGCAGAAGAGAACCAGTCTCACATCGAAGGGTGATGCCAGTCCTCGCACCCGACATGCTATATATGAGCACCAACCACCCTCATTAACAGGTAATCAATACTCCAACTACTTATTCCCGCTTAAGCTTCCCATTTATCCCAACTATGCTGACTTAAGCTTCAGAGTGGAATAGACCGGCCCCGCTTGGTATTCTATTAGTTAGCAGGAACCGCAGGCAGGAATCACACCTAGCTCCACCGGTCTCTGTGAGTCTACGGATTCAGACAGAAACAATTGGCGCCGTCTGTGGGAAGTGTTTACATAAAAATCGCGTTGCAAATATGTCCGGGGATTTGGAAGAGATAGGTCGCGATGAGAATCTTGAAGAGCAAGTCCATCGGATCATGAGCTTCACTCCTGGCACTGGCTCAAGAGCTGGACAAGAGCAGCCTACCGATGGCAACAACCAGAACGTCGTGGTCAACCTTGATCGTTTTGGTACGATTGGAGGATCGATAGGGGAACGGGAAAAGGGTGCGGCAGGAACTAGCCAGGCCCACGCTTCCGGTCCTGAGCTCATACCCGCCGCTGATCCCGGCTTAGGGGGCGACGAATTGACCGATAGTAGTCAGGACGACTCATCCGACCCCGACCAGTACAACTTGGCAGGGGAGGTGGAGAAAATGTGAGAGGAGGTCCACCGATTGCAGGAAGAGAGCAACCGGGACCGAGAAGAGGCGAGCGCCAGATACCAGGAAATGGAGGCGGTAAATGAGGCCCTGGTAGCTGTCTTAGAGAGAGGACAGCAGCGCAATGCTGCTCTAACAACGGCATTCGCGCTACCACCCGGAGGGTCCCCACAGCGGGAGGCGGGACAACCATCCGGGGAAGGAAGGGGAATTGGGAGGGAGTTCCCAAGCGGCACGGCAATGCTGAAACACGTGCCGGCCACTCCGCGGGAGGGCATTTCGTTTAATGACAGAACCATGGATCTGACCGCCAGGGCGCTCCAGGCATTATTTGACTCGGTGGTAGATATGAAATCACGGATGGAGACCAGCGAGAGAAGGTCTGCAAGGCCGCATGAGGGCGCATGGTTCAAAGAACGAGCCAGACCATTCTCCCACCAGGTATTGGAGTCTGGGAGATTGAAGTCACTAAAACTGACATACTCCGGAGCTGGTTGCCCGTACCAACACCTGGACAGCTTCCGATCCCAAACAGAGGCCAAGAGCTACTCGGATGCCACCTGTTGTAACCTGTTTCAGGAAACCCTATCCGGAGAGACGCTCAGCTGGTTCTACGAGCTCCCGACAAACTCTGTGGAGGCATTCGAGCAATTGGCCGATAGGTTCGTCGACCGGTTTATCTTGAGGGTTGAAGGGGCCCGAACATCCACGGTTCTCTTCAACTGCAAACAGGCAGACGACAAATAACTAAAGGCGTTTGTCAACTGTTGGCAAACGGCCACTGCCGCTGTCAGAAACCTGGACAAAGGGATTGCCGAAACGGCTTTCAAACAGGGCCTCCGGACCGGAAAGTTTTCATATGCCATGCGGGTGGACTCACCGCAGGTCTATGATGAGCTGATGACGATGGCGATCAGGCACGCCCAAGCCGACCACGAAACTTACGGGAATCAGCAACATAAGAGAAGGCAGGAGGAGCCGGTGCCTAGCCAGCAGGCTGACAAGAACTGGCAGCAGGGTCAAGGCCAAGGAACATCGTCCAACAAAAGGTCCAGGGGCTGGGGGAATCAGCAATACTAGAAGGACAATTATGAAAACCCCCTGGAGAATATTAAACCCTCGTCTTATCATCGCCCTCTCGCGATCATGCCAGCAGAACGGTAGGAGGTCTTCTCTACTTTAACCTCTTCCTACGAGGATATCCTATACGACAACGGGAACATAATCCCTCCACCGCCGAAAAGAAAGCACCCAAAAGGGAACCTGACCAGGGCGTAGACCGGTAAATACTGTTCCTATCACAACGAAGCCACCCACCGGACAAACGATTGCATCGCCTTGAAAACGGTGGTGGAAGGCCTAATTCGTAATGGCGAATTGCAGCGGTACAAAGGAGAGCTCGGTAGGTAGAGACTGCACGGAGCATGGGCTGGGTGACACGTACAAGTACTTTGTCATCCATGTAGCCCCGGATCCAACTATGCCAACATCCCCGAGAGGGTTCAACTCGACCACGCTAGGGGGAGTTTGCCCTCTCGGTATCTTGGATCACCCGCACAAACCCGGTATCCTCCCCCAGCCCAAGCTCGTCGACTATCCCAGCGGCTAGAGAGCTACAATTTTGTCCAACCACAGCTTAGTGATGAGTGCCAAAGGCACGCACACAATAATAACCATACAAAAGATCGTTAGTATTATAAGCAAGTATGGATCGTTCTAAGCCGGAGATTAAGGGAACCTGAAACACAAGAATGTTAGACAATTTAATCACAAATATATACATATTTACGTCACAAACATGGGGGTTTTAGAGATGAGGTGGCTGCCCCTAAACTAGACACGAAAATAAGACTTAAAACTACTATTTACAAGTTTGGTCGACATCTTTCACACAAAGCACTTAGCACACAACTATTTAATAAGCAAGACTCACACAAAAGAAAGTAAGGAACAAGTATTTAGCATGCATTGGACTTGAATAAGTTTCTACCTACAACTAGCACGTTTTTGATTTTACCTAGTTGTGAGACTTTCTAATGTTTTAAAATCTAGCTATTCGCAAAGTGATCCTAAAAGTTATGCTACCGTTATACAACTCGTAACATTGAAGCACACAAGTCTATAATCGAAGACATGTAAACAAGCAAGGTTGTCAATCATCTTATTTAACATGCAAGTTTTAGCTAAGGTTATACCCTAAGTGAGCACAATCGAATCAAAGCATCATACGTTTAATCTTTATTCATTCTACTCGGGTTAGATGAAACCTAACATCTAGATTTACTTGTTTGTTAGACAACACTAATGTTTTGGTTTTTAAGTCTCACCCTTAGATTACTAACCGATTTAAATCCTAAGCATGCATCTATATCAACTGTCCTAATTATCTAGTGTCTGATTTCTTGCAAGTTTTATATTACGAAATTGACATGCAAAGACTCAATCAATCCAAAACTTAAACTGAGGCCTAAGAAACGATTCAAACAAGTTTTTAACATACAATTTATAAAACCAAATTCCAACTCGAGTCATACATAGACATACAATTCGAAACCAAAAATTCATGCAAGTCTCATAGACAAAACTAAACATAGCTACATACAACAATTTACTAAACCGAGAGTAGGGAGTAGATCACACTTTGTAGACACCTTTGGGCAGCAACTTTGTGTTGATCCAATGATGATGTTGGTGGCACGATTCGGTTGATTTTGGTGAAGGTGAGGATGAATCTCGGCTAGCTTTGTATGTAGGATTCTTGGGGAACTTTGGTTGAGCTTATGACTTTGTGTTTTGGCTTAAGATGTGACAAGTTTTTCTATGAAAATCTTAGGCTTTTTATAGAGGAAAAGGGTGTAAGAATCGGCCAAAGAAGTCTAATGTGTGCCGGACAAGGAAAAGAGTTTTCCTTGCCGGTTTTGGTTTTGGTTTCCCCTTCTTGTTCTTCTAGGATTCTTTGCCGATTATTCTTTGATACTTTGCAGGTTCTTGTCTTCCTATTCCTTTAAAGACTTGGCGAGGCTTTTCCTTGTAAAGCTCGGACAACTTCTCCTCAATGCAGCCAGCAATGTGTTTCCCTTTCCTACCCGGACTAGGCGTTCCTTGTTCTCATAGGTTTTGCTTCTCATTGTGGCTGCAGGCTTTGACTTTGGTCTTCACATGCTTAGGAAGTTTCCTTGTAACCTTAAGACACGTCATGGATGCTTGCAGCCACAAGGAAAATCACCAGGAAGCATATCGGCATAATTTAACCCTCTCGGCAGAATGTTGCTCCTTCTCGGGTGCAACCCTGGCTGGCGCGCGCGCGCATGCTGGGGCGCATGCATCTTCTTGGCATCTTGGGGCAAGGCTGGAAAGCAGCGCACATGGCAGGCTGGTGTGCGCAAGGCAGATGCTGGCGAGGCTCAGATGCTTGGCGCAAGGGTTGTCATAGCTCAACAGTAGGAAGGTAGGGGCAGAGTGATAGGAGCACAATGTGCGACGATATTAATATGCTTATGCCCTCATTTATGCTTCGTTTAACCCTTATTTATCTAAGATCGAGTCATAATATAGTTTAGTGTCAATTTGGTAGAGTTTTGATAAAATGTGCTTTATAATCTGAAAAATGACTAAGTTTAAGAAGTCTGGAAAATAATGCAAATATGTCTTTTTCATGATTCTGAGACGAGTGGAAAACTGACCTATCCTTTTCCAAATTTAATGAAATTTGGTATGCATATTATTGGCTTGCTAAAGGGTTTTGTTTCAAAAATCCAGATCAATCGGAGTTCGGGAAGTTACCCAAAAGATGGCTGCAACTTGGCAGTTTGCGCAAAACGATCTAGGGACTTCCATGATTTTTCCTGGGACTGTGTCCTGACTTCAAAAATTTATTCCGGACGTTTCACTTAGAATTTGAGGAAGCCCTTTATGGAGATAGCTCTACGAGTCTAGTTTCTCTGAGACTTGGAATCGCATCAATCGGAGCTCTGAAGAGGGAGTTATGCCGGATTTACTGGAGCAAGGTCATTCCAGCCGAGAAAGCCAAGTTTCTGCCTTTTTTCCTTGGTTTCTGTTTTCGATGGACATTTTGCCATACGATTGCATACTTGAAGGTTGTCCAAGCTTATTGAAGGAAAGAGGAAGACATCGAGCTAAAGCAATGTGGAAATTCATGAAGAAAGAAGCATTCCTAGTCGAGCTAGGAAAATGCTGCCGATAGGCAAGCATTGCTGCCGGTTCTGTGTTCTTGGCGGTTTGTGCATTTTTCATGGATCAAAGTTCATCAAATGGAGTTGTCAAGTCCACATATGAAGTCCATGAAGATATACAGCCCATGCCATGAAGAAAAATTCAGAAAAAGAAGTCCAAGAATGCAATGTTTATCCCACAAGGAAACTTAAACCAACTAGGACAATGAATTCCTTTTCCTTGTGTGGCCGGCAAACCCTAGTCTCTCCTCTATATAAAGCCAACGAAATTTTCAGAAAAGATCATCTCATCTTTTGCAAAGCACTAGTCCTAAACTCTACCAAAGGTTCTCCAAAGTTCTAAGCCAAAAATAAACACACAAGTCTTCCTAACACCACCACCTTCCCTCAAAATTCTGATCCAAACCTTACCTCTACCTTCTGCCGTACCTCATTCACCACACCAAGACGAAGCTCTCCAAGGTTTCTAAAGTGTGATCCATCCCTATGACTTGTTATTTTTGGTTTAGTCACAATAGTTGTTATAAAAATACTTTGTTTTCGTTTGGTATTGTATGATGAACATGAGTTGCAATTTTTATTGAAATTTATGTGATGAATTTTACAAATAATTACATGCTTGAATTCGTGCATTACATTAGGGCAGTAGCTTGTTCTTGTGTTTTTAGGTTTTATTCGATTAGTTTCATGAATTCGTGCACAAAAATCAATGTTTACATGATGTCATGGCCATGACACTTGTGTAGGTTGCGATTTCATTCACCTTAATAACTTAGGATCGAGTTGGGCGTTGAGCAAACTTAATTCTAGGTTGTTTGAAAAGGGTTACCATAATTCATAGAAACTTGCATGTTAATAGGATGAGTGACGCCATGCCTAAAGATATGTTTCCGATTTAAAAGACTTTCGTACTTGATTACTCTTTGTGTTTGTCTTCGACGTTGAGTGTTTTCAAACATGATTAGTATAATTTTAGGATTCGACGTTGCATGTTTTCTAAATACTTGAGAAGTCTAGTAACGATTAGATAACCGTTGAGGCCTAATTGAAATTGGAATTGAATAGAGTTTAAGAAACTTGAGAATAGCTGCCGATTCTTGCATGATTTCTTATGTGTTTTTGTGCTATGTGTTGCGTGAAAGATGATGATCAACTTGTACATAGTAGTTTAGGTTTTAAATTACTGCTTTTTATTTTTTCGTATTTAGCTTTAGGGCAGCCCCATGGCTGCCGAACCAATCTTTCCCCATCAATGTGACGTTTTCTTGTATATATATGTATATATTTTTGGTCTAACATTCTCATGTTTCAGGTACCCTTATCCCGGCTTAGAACGATCCCTACTTGCTTATACTACTAACAATCTTTTGAAGGGTTATTATTGTGTGCGTGCTTAGGCTCTCATCACAGAGGCAGGCTACAACGAAGGCTGCACGTGCGCAGGCTGGGTGTCGGTATCGGATACGAGATGCCAGTATCCGACACGGCGTGTCTCAAGTCAGATCTTCACTGGACATGTGTCGGATACGCCATCAGATACACCATATTTCATCTTGGATACGGGTCAGACACATGATGCCTGTGTCCGATACGTCTCGGCGGCGTGGGTGTCATCTTGCGAGCTGTGCTGCGCTCCTGCGCGCAAGTGTGCATGCTGACACTCGCAAAGTGTCCAATACTTGCATCTCTGCAGATTTGACCTTTGTGTCTTCAAATGAGCTATTGATACGATTCCAAATCTTGTGGAAATTAGACTCACAGATCTTTCAATGCATGTATGGCACACCATCTAGTTCAAAATGAGCTATTCAGAGGAAATCTTGGAAGTTGAGTGATGTGCCCAGGATATTCCTGGAACCTTACTGTATCCGAATTTGCATGGCAATTTCCGGCAGTTTCTTTAGTTCCAAATACTCGAACTCTTTCCATTGCTCGATCCTATATGTGTGTACTGCTCATAAGAAAAGAAAATTCCATTAAAAGCCACATGAAAGTTTTACAGAGTCGACAAAATAAATAATGGCTACGATTTTCAGCTTTTTGTCAATTTTCTGCAATCTTTCTTATCTTAAGCACATTTTATGATAAACTCTACCAAAGTTCATTACTTTAAATTATGACTCGATCTTAGACAAATAAGGGTATAAACAAAGAATAAACGAGGGTTTTAATCATTATAAACGTCGCATTTAATGCTCCTATCAACTACCCCACACTTATCTTTTGCTAGTCCCTTAGCAAAACTAAATTAAACTAAGACTCAAACTACTATTGTCCCTAACAATTTGTCTCAGGCTCGGATGCACACATAACTTTCAAGTTAATGCATGAGAATGCTAAGCACGAAAAATCCCAAGCTTCATGAACATGCAACTCCAATATGAACATGTAAGAGCAAAAAGTAAGCATGAAAACGTGTTAAGCTATCCGATTTTATTCCTCACTAGACATACTCTTTTCTTTTCACTCGAAGCATGGTATTCACTCAATATTATATGCAAGAGAAAGATCATGAATTACAAAGAGTGACTTGCATATGTTAAGAAACGAAAGCACTTTGTGAAAATTTAATGGAAAAACCTCAAATAACAACTATGTGCACCAATGAACTAAAACCATAAGCTTACTCTTGAAATAATCTCCATAAATCAATTTTAACCATCTTAAGAATCATGAAAAATATCAATAAAGGGTATGCAATGGGGCTAGGCTAAGAGGTATTCGATATTTTGGATAAGGAGGCTCAAAACGTCACCGTGGCCTTTGGCAAAACTCGATTCTCCTTATGTCTTCTCACCAAGAGCCGAATTTCTTCATGTTGGACCCTTCCTTCATTCTTAACTCCCAAAACATTGCAAAATATTTTTCAACACTCAAGCCATGTAACAAATTTTCAATGCCGTGCCCTATACTTTTCTTATCTTTTTCGTGCTCTCGGCTCTTTTCTTTCTTTTTCTTTTTAGTCCGAGCAACACTTTTCTTTTTCTTTTCTTTACTAAGGCACGACATACATACATTTTTCATACACATTTAATGGCTCGTGGGATTGACGTGAGGGGGTAGGGATGGCTATATTTCTGGGAGCGAACTCTAGGCAAATACGAAGCGCATGGATACAAGTTATGCCTTGGAATGAAAAACAATTCCGAATCCGCTTTGTCTACGAACAAGGAAGCTATAAGTAATGCAACTATAAGTCTACCCTACACTTGTTCTTCCTCATCACTTCACACGAAAACTCTTTCAAAAATACCAAGTTTTGCCGAAACTTGTTTAAGGTAAATGCATCACTATACTAAGCTCATGGAAATTGTTTAAGGGTGATGAAAGAAAAGGCTAAACATAGGCTCAAAGGGGTTTACTAAGGTGTCCCACGACGGGCTCAAATATAGGCACATGCTTTATTTGGCTATGGTGGTGAACCTAAGAGATCTTTTCCAATCACTTTCAAAATCAAGGTATGTTATGATGAAAACGTTTTGAAAATCAACAAGAGTAAGTTCTAGCATTCTAGAGTTCATTAAAAATCTATGGCACATAATCGTTGAATAAGCAAAGAATAATGAGGTTTCATGCTTCCTAAGTGTCTATCAAATTTTTATCTTTTTGATCACTCAAGAAGAAAGCAATTGGCTCTAAAAGCTCACATAGGTTTGATTGAAATTGCTAAAACATGCATGTTTTAATAATCCACAAGTCCTACATGCTTCTACCAATGCACATTATCCATGAAACTTACAATTTTTAAAGTATGCAAAAACTATCATCTATTTATGCAAAGAGGAGAAATAACATCATTGACACATTAGGGGCATCCTAAGACTTGAAACAATAATTTAAACACTCTATTTTTGTGTTACAATTTTCTAAATTTTCTATTTTTGTATTTTGTTTTCCATATAAGACTCAAAACATAAACGAAACATGTAAACCCACCCCACACTTAGAAAATTACATTGTCCTCAATGTAAGCTTAAAAACTATAGCAACGAATTTTCTAAGCATGCAATAGACTAACATGTTTCAAACATATTATCACAAATCAAAATAAAAGAGAAGGGTTTAGAAATTCAAACTCTCGGTGATGGCTCATTCACTTTTCTTTGATCGAATTGGGTTGCCTCCCAAGTAGCGCTTTATTTTTATAGTCCATTGCTTAGACTTTTCACTGTTGTAAGTTGCATGTGTTGCATGTGTTGCATGTGTTCATCGTGCTCCAAAATAGTTGATATCGGCAGCAAGAAGTGCAATGAGATGCTCAAGCCATGGTTCAGCCGTATCGGCAGTAAGTTCGCTCTTATCGGCAGTGAGCAACCGGGTGTTCCTGCGTGTCCGTATTGGTAGCAGGGTGAGCTTCTTGTCTCTCGGCAGTGCTGCCGGCAATGGCAGGTCCGATAGCATTCAAGGCATTCGTATCGGCAGTATGTAGTTGTGGCGTATCGACAAGCAAGCAAGCAATAGCAGGAGTGTATGCATCCTGGCTCTCGGCAGGGAACAAGCTGCAAGGCTGCCTCTCGGCAGAGACTGAGGCTTCAGCAACTTGGTGGCTTGGGGCATCCGCTAGACTAACTTCCTCGTCTAAGGCTTCGAATAGCTCAAAGTAAGGTTTGAGACGATGTCCATTGACTTTGAATGTGTTCCCCGTAGACTCGTTATGAATCTCGATGACTCCATGAATAAAAACTTGAGTAACAATGAAAGGTCCAATCCATCGAGAACGTAACTTACCCGGAAAAAAGTTTGAGCCGTGAGTGATATAAGAGAACTCTTTGTCCAACTTCAAACTTCTTCTCTCGAAGCATCTTGTCACGGTAAGCTCGAGTCTTCTCCTTGTATATCCAAGCGGCATCATAGGATTCATTACGTATTTCTTCAAGTTTGTTGAGTTGAAGCTTCCTATGAAGGCTGGAGTTATCTATGTTCATATTAAAAGCTTTGACGCCCACCAAGCTTTGTACTCCAATTCCACCGGTAAGTGACATCCTTTGCCATAAGTTAACCAAAAAGGTGACATTCCTATCGGTGTTTTGTATGCAGTCCTATATCCCCACAAAGCATCATCGAGACGATCACTCCAATCCTTCCTAGAAGGTCCAACGGTTTTCTCTAAAATTTGCTTGATCTCTCGATTGCTCACTTCGGTCATGCCACTAGTTTGAGGGTGATATGACGTTGATACCTTGTGTGTGACGCCATACTTCTTCAATAGGGCCTCTATGGTGCGGTTGCAAAAGTGGGAGTCTCCATCACTAATCAAGACCCTTGGAACTCCAAAACGTGAGAAGATGTTGGTCTTGAGAAATTCGGAAACTACCTTGGCATCGTTGGTGCGTGGGCTTCTATCCATTTAGACACATAGTCAACCGCTAGCAAAATGTAAAGGAAGCCTTTGCTTAAAGGGAATGGTCCCATGAAGTCGATCTCCCAAAGATCATGAATCTCGATGGCATTGATGGATATTAGAGGCATTTGGTCTCTTGGACCGATATTTCCCATCCTTTGGCACCTATCACATGCTTTGCAAAACATGAATGCATCTTTAAAGATCGTAGGCCAAAAGAATCCACACTCAAGTATCTTCAATGCCGTTTTCTTTGCTCCAAAATGGCCTCCACATGCCTCATTATGACAAAGCTTAAGGATCGGCAAGTGCTCATGCTCGACAACACATCGTCGAATAACTTGATCGCTGCATTGCTTCCACAAGTATGACTCATCCCATAGGTAGTGCCGAGCATCTTTCTTTATCTTTTGCTTAAGATGATTCGGCATGGAGCTAGGAAGTTGTCGAGTGGCCAAAAAGTTAGCCAAATCAGCATACCAAGGTGCTTGTGCGTCCATGCAAAAGAGTTGCTCATCCGGGAAGTTTTCAATAAAGGGCAGTCGATCCTCTTCTTTAATAATACGACTCAAGTGATCGACTACAATATTTTCACTTCCCTTCTTGTCTTTGATCTCAATATCAAACTCTTGAAGTAAAAGAATCCACTGAATAAGCCTTGGCTTTGCATCCTTCTTCGTCATAAGATATCTCAAGGCGGCATGATCACTAAAGACAATGACTTTGGAATTCAAAAGATATGATCGAAACTTTTCCAAAGCAAATATTACCGCCAACAGTTCTTTCTCTGCTGTGGAGTAGTTGAGTTGAGCATCATTGAGTGTCCTCGAAGCATAATAGATGGCGTTTGGCTTCTTGTCAATCATTTGGCCTAGCACAGCTCCAAGTGCTTAGTCGCTTGCATCACACATCAACTCGAATGGCTCCTCCCAATTAGGCATTGCAAGGATTGGTGCCGAGCACAATGCCTCCTTTAATCGGCAAAAAGCTTGTTCACACTCCTCATTCCACACAAACGACACCTCCTTTTGAAGTAGATTGCTCAATGACTTGGCTTCCTTAGAAAAATCTTTGATAAATCGTCGATAGAAACCGACATGTCCAAGAAACCTTCGCACGTCTCTCACATTCTTAGGGCTCGGCAAGTGTTAGATGAGTTCCACCTTGGCTTTGTCGACCTCTAGTCCTCTTGCCGAAATGACATGGCCTAAGACGATGTTTTGTGTCACCATGAAGTGGCACTTCTCCCAATTAAGCACAAGGTTCGTCTCTACACAACGCTCCAGAATCTTCAAACATGAGTCGAAGTTACTCCCATATACGCTAAAGTCATCCATGAAGACCTCGATTATATCTTCAATAAAATCTGAGAATATGGCATACATACATCGTTGGAAAGTGCCGAGTGCATTGCATAGGCCGAATGGCAAAGGTGCCGAATGGACAAGTAAAAGTGGTCTTCTCTTGATCGTCCGGGTGTATCATGATTTGGTTGTAGCCATTATAGCCATCTAAGAAGCAATATAACTCATGATCGGGTAACCTTTCGAGCATTTGATCCATAAACGGCAAAGACATGTGATCCTTCCTTGTTGTAGCATTGAGCTTCCTAAAATCGATGCACATACGATGGTCGGTTACAAGCCTTTGTGGTACAAGCTCGTTCTTCTCATTCTTCACAACCATTACACTACTCTTCTTTGGAACTACTTGCACGGGAGAGATCCACTTGCTATCCGATATAGGATATATGACGCCATAATCAAGGAGTTTGATGATCTCCTCCTTGACAACCTTCATCATTTGAGGGTGAAGCCGGCGTTGGCCTTCCCTCGTTGGCTTTGCTCCTTCTTCAAGTAGAATCCGATGAACACACATTGTAGGGCTTATTCCCTTGATATCCGCCAAGGTCCAACCTATGGCGGTCTTGTGCTTCTTTAGTACACGAATCAAATCAACTTCTTGCTTCTCACTAAGCGATGAATACACAATAACCGGTAAAGTGTCCCATTCTCCAAGATAAACATACTTCAAGTGACTAGGAAGTTCTTTTAATTCTAATTTCGAGGCCTCTTTTATACTTGGTCGAAACTTTGTTGTAGCACTTGGAATTGACAAGAACGACTTGATCTTGTAAGGTAAGGCATCAAGCTCGGCAGCAGCCTCTCTTAGGCTCGGCTCAATTGCATTTTGTTCTTCTTCACTAAGTCTTTCTCCCTCCTTGTCAAATCTGACCCCTTGCTCGATTGCTAATTGCTATGCATCAAGGCCGGCCGACATGAGCTTGCCGGCCTTCTCAATGACTGCCCTTGTAGTGCACTTCTTCAAATCGACGATGAGATACTTCATGACATCAAAAATATTGAACTTGACCACCTTAGCAGGAACTGCTGCAGGAATTGGTGCTGGAACTGGAGCGGCGATGTAACAGCCCGGCACGCGCCGTAGAGATATTGTCCGCTTTGGGAATCACCCGGCACGGTTTTGCTTCGGGAGCTGCCTGCCTGCTAGCTTCCCAGTAGGTCACCCATCCTGGGATTGCTTCGGAGTTCCCATCCCCTCCGAAGCCATTGAGCTTCCAAAACACGTCTCTCTGGAGTAGCTTCCAGTGCCCTCTGAGCACCCGCTCACTCCCAGCTAGATATTGTCCGCTATGGGCCCACATGCCACTCTGGCACCCCACAGGTCCCTCACGGATTTGTTCTTGGGAGCTCACCCGCAACTTCCCAGTAGGTCACCCATCCTGTGATTGCTCTGAGCTCAGTAAGCTTAACTTCGGAGTTACCATCCCCTCCGAAGCCATTGAGCTCCCAAGACGCGTCTCTACATATTGTGCTAACCCTGCACATATAAGCATCGCATCCACTCTCCCTCGGGTGATGTGGGATTTGTGACCTACCTACCTGCTAGCTTCCCTAGCCAGGTCAAGTCAGGTCCACATAATCCACCCTAAGGCCGGGTCATCTCAGGCGACGAGCCGCCTAAGCGAGCATCAATAATAAACCCTACAAGAAACGTTAGTAGTATATGATAAGTAGGGATCGTTCTAGCCGGGGATTAAGGGTACCTGAAACATGAGAATATTAGTCAAAATATTCACAAGTATATACATATGCACACGTCAATCATGGGGGAAGAGGCTCGGCAGAAAAGCTGCCTCTAATGTCCTAGGCATGAATTAAAAGACGAAAAATAAACCTAAGTTACTATTTACAAGTTAGTCGACATTCCTCCACAAAGCAATAACACAAAAGCACTCAAAACACATAACAAGCTAGCAAACAAGACTCACTGCAACAAGTTAAAATGATATAGACTCGACGTAGCTCCAACCTAATTAGCTCCTGAACGGTTTACTAATCGATTAAGACTCCTTATGTATTTTAAGTGACTAAACGCCTAACCTTAAAAATTATACTAGTCATCTTTGAATATTCTAAACGATGTAGACAAACACAACAAGTAATTTAGCTCAAAGTCTTTTTTAGTTGGAAACATATTAGCAAGTAAGGCTTTCACTCTTCTCACATCGATATGGTAAGTTCTTTAAACCACTCAATCCCTAGTGAAACTACACAAATTAAGACTACTTGTCATGTAGATTAACCTATGTAAATTTCGGCTAATGAGATTAATACCCTAAGAGTCATGACTCAATTAGACCACCAATCTTTAAGGCACACGGATTTAAAGTCCAAACCAAAATCGAAACTTCAACTAAGTTAACATGCTTGCCGATTATCCTATTACTGTCTTGTTACATCTTTTCTTTAATCATTAGCATGCAATGCGAATTTTAACCTCTAAATCCCTAAGAATAGTGAAACTCGAAATTAACATACAAATCATAAAACCAAACTTCAAAGTGTTTCACACATAGACATGCAAATTGAAACAAAAAATTCATACAAGTTTCATAGACAAAACTAAGCATAGCTACACAAAACTATTACAAACTGAGAGTAGGGAGTATATCACACTTTGTAGACACCTTTGGGGCAGCAACTTGTGTTGATCCGATGGAGGTTGATGGCGACACGGTTTGGGATTTTTCTTGATGATGGTGGAGATGGTCTCAGGTTTGTGTCTTGTGTAGGATTTTTGGGAATTTTGGTAGAGCTTTGGCTAGAGTGTTTGCTTTGGAATGTGACAACTTTTTCTGTGGAAAACTCAGGCTTTTTATAGGGGAAATTCAGCAGAAACAAGGGACACAAGTCCTAGTTGAAATTGGCAAAGTTTTTCCTTATGCAATATGGTTTTAACTTTCTTCCTTTCTTGGTTCTTCAAGGAGACTTCTTTAGCTGATTTTCTTCATAGATTGGGCTGCATTGCTTCATGGACTCTTCATGTGGACTTGACAACTCCCTTTGATGGATAATGATCTATGAAAATGCCCCAATCGGTCATAATGCACAAACCAGCAGAAATCAGCCCAAACCAGGCCACTGTCACAAGTGACATATGTACGCCAACATACCGCATGCCCCGGCCATTGCCCTATAAATTCTAATGGCACCCTGGCCGTTCGCACAGTGGGGGCTGGATCTAATTGGACCATTCCCAACCGTGGTTGGCCAATATAAGTACACAATTGTGGCTGTTGACTACGAGACCAAGTGGGTCGAGGCAGAACCCCTGGTCAAGATAACAGAGGAAAGGGTGTAGAAGTTCCTATGGAAAAACATATACTGCCATTTTGGTATCCCGTAAACCATCGTCACCGACAACGATACGCATTTCAATAACACCGACCTCATTGAGTACACAGCCTCACTAGGAACCAAGATGGTATTTGCCTCCATAGCAAATACAGACAGGTCGAAGTGGTCAATAAGATTATCAAAACACTCCTAAAAAAGAAGTTAGACGACAAGAAAGGATTGTGGACTGAGGAATTGCCAGCAGTTTTATGGGCGATCCGCACCACCGTAACAAAAGCGACAACAGAAACCCCATTTTGCCTGGCATTCGGTAGCGAAGCGGTTTTACCGGTCGAAATCGACACCCCCAGCGGTAGAGTTGAAAATTATGATGCTGACACCAACGCCGAGGACATCCGCCTCAACCTGGACCTCATCGAGGAATGGCGCGAACAAGTCCATCTGAGGAACCAAACATACAAGCAGCGGGTAGCTCGTTATTATGACAGCAGGGTCCGGGAGAGAAAATTACAAGTGGGCGATTGGGTAATGAAGAAAGTTCAGAAAAAGGTGCTCGCCTTGGAGCCTACATGGGAAGGGCCTTAGCAGATCACAGAGGTCGTCGGCCCGGTCACCTTCCACATTATCAACACAGATGGTATCTATTCCATGATAGGAGCACAATCTGCGAAGATATTAATTATGCTTTGTTTAACTCTTATTTATCTAAGATAGAGTCATAATTTAGTTTAGTGTCAATTTGGTAGAGTTTTGATCAAATGTGCTTTAGAATCCGAAAAATGACTGAGTATAGCATTTTGGAAAATAATGCAAAAGTTGTATTTTTCGTGATTCTGAGACTCGTGGAAAACTATTTTATCCTTTTCCAAATTTGATGAAATTTAGTATGCATATAATTAGCAAACTAAAGGGTTTTGTTTCAAAAATTCAGATAAATCGGAGTTCGGGAAGTCAACCAAAAGATGGCTGCAACTTAGCAGTTTGAGCAAAATGATCCAGGGATTTCCAGGATTTTTCCTGAGACTGTGTCCTGACTTCAAAAATTTATTTCGGATGTTTCACTTGGAATTTAAGGAAGCCCTTTTATATGAAGAAATCTCTACGAGTCTAGTTCCTTTGGGATTTATAATCGCACCAATCGGAGCTCTGAGGAGAAAGTTATACCAGATTTACTGGAGTAAGGTCATTCCAGCCGAGAAAGCCATGCTTCTGCCTCTTTTCCTTGGTTTCTATTTTCGATGGACATTTTTCCATACAATTGCATACTTGAAGAATTTCTAAGCTTATTAAAGGATAGAGGAAGACATCAAGCTAAGGCAACATGAAAATCATGAAGAAAGAAGTAATCCTAGTCGAGCTAGGAGAATGCAGCCGGCAAAGGCAGCTTGCTGCCGGTTCTGTGTTCTTGACGATTTGTGCATTTTTCATGGATCAAAGTTCATCAAATGGAGTTGTCAAATCCACATAAGAAGTCCATGAAGATATGCAGCCTATGCCATGAAGAAAATTCAGAAAAAAAAAGTCCAAGAAAGCAATGTTTGTTTCACAAGGAAACTTAAACCAACTAGGACAAGGAATTCCCTTTCCTTGTGTGGCCGGCAAACCCTAGACTCTCCTCTATATAAAGCCAACGAAATTTTCAGAAAAACATCATCTCATCTAAGCACAAGTACTAGCCAAAAACTCTACCAAGTCTCACATGCACCAAATACCAAATACTTAGCCGAAACCCACCACCACCACCATCCAAATTTTGTCCCCTTGTTCAAAGTTTCTGCCGAACAGCCTACCATCACTCCACCACATCTTGAAAAGTCTTCCAAGGTTCTAAAAGTGTGATCCGCTCCCCCCTATGACTTATGTATTTATTTATGTTTGTGTGGTTTGTAAGAACTTGTTTCGATTCTTGGTTTTTTAAAAGCTTTTTGTATGAACCGATTTAGTTGAAGTTTATGTAAGTAGTTTTGCAATTTTAATTTATGGATTTCGTGTGTATGGATAATTAGGGCAGTGGTATCTTGCATGTTTTATGTTTGAAATTGGTTAGAAATCTAAGTATTGGGACTTAAAAACCGAAATATTAGTATTGGCTTGAAGCATGTAAATCTAGATGTTAGGTTTCATCAAACCGGAGTAATAACAAATATGGCTAAATACTCAGAATGTTGCTTTGATTTGTTTTGCTCACCTAGGGTATAATACTTTAGATAACTTGCATGTTAAAATAAGATGATTGACAACCTTGCTTGTTTTGCATGTCTCCGATTTAGACTATTGTGATTAATTGTTAAGTCTCAAAAGATTAACATATATTCTAGGGTCCATACTCAAAAGGTCGATCTTAAGAACTCGAGAAGTCTTACAACTAAGTTGTAGTCGGAACTAAAATTAAATCTAAACATGTTGATACTTGTTCCTTACTTTCTTGCATGCGAGTCTATATGTTAAAGAGTCTTTTGTGTGAACTACTTGGTGTGAAAGATGATGATCACTTGTATATATTAGTTTTAGGTTTTAAAATTCGTATCTTAGTGTTAGGGGCAGCAAAGCTGCCGAACCTCTTTTATCCCCCAAAGTTGTGACGTTTTTGTATACATGTATATATATTTTGTCTAACACTCTCATGTTTCAGGTACCCTTAATCTCTGGTTAGAACGATCCCTACTTATCATATACTACTAACGTTTCTTGTAGGGTTATTATTTGTGTGAGCCTCGCGGTTCTCATCATTCCACCCACTCATGGAGCATCCAACACCTCCGGTATTACCCTAAACAATTGTGCCCCGGTTGCTTCATGTTTTCAACCAGATACATATTATATTTCCCGCCCCGATGTTGTTATAATTCAATAAAACGAGGCTTACTATTCCAACGGAGCCTAGGTACAAACACCGGATATTTACTAATTTTCTTAACACAATTAATACAAGAAAGATACATACAAAAACAGTATACGGTAAACTACAACAGGGCGGGAGCAGTCTTTATTCCCTAATCCTCTCCACTAGCTGCAGCGGTGCTTGACCCTCCAGCCCAACCAGCTAGCTCCCGCTCTTGCTCTAACTGCACCGCCATTGCCACATCCGCCTCCATCTTCTCAGCATCCAGCCACCCCTTCTCTTTCCACTCCAGGAAAGCCTCGTTTATGCCTTTCTCCCAGGCGGCCTCCAGCATGTCATCGAATTCAACCGACTCTGTAAATTCTTTGATGTCCTTATTAGTGGCTTCCACCCGCTGACTCTCAGTGAATTTTTCTACCGCTTGCCAGGCCACCCCCACCTGGCCCTGTAGCTCCAGGTTCCTCGCCTCCAAGTTCGCCACTCGTACGGAGGACTCGCCAAGTTTGGCTTCCATACCTGTTGCCCGCTCGACGGCTTCGATTAGGTTCTCATCTAACTGCTTCATCTCCTTCTCCTGCGCAGCAAGCCGACTTTGCGCCCGCTTGGCCTCCTTCTTTGCTTCGGCCCTCTCCCTCACCAGCTTGGCCTCCAGCGGGGAACGCTGCCTCGTCAGCTTGGCCACTTGCTTCTTCAACGCTGGCCCTTCTTCAGTCGCCTCGGCAGCATAGAGGGCGTGCACCATCTAGAGAGGGAAACCAAGAAACAATCAGCTCCAGAAGGCCACCGTCTACAAAACGGATACGGCAAAGGATGAATACTTACCCGTACAGCCATTTCCATGGCTCTCCTCCGGTTCTCTGCGGGTCGCACACTCTGGGACGATGCTCGGTCAAGCCCCAAATTCCGAACAGTCATTATCAACGACCACATGAAACCCCCCTCCTCAGCAGTACCGGCCGGTTGATCCCTACCGGACGCAGGTAGCAACAGTTGCCTCGCGCCGGATGCCCCGGCTACAATATCAATCGACCCAGCCCCGACAACCCTCGCTCTCTTAGCGGCATTCCCGCTAGGAACGCGCCCTTCCACCTGTCGCACACCACCGGGTTGATTTGATGGCCCCGCCGCGGCACCCCGGGTCCCGCCCGAAACAGATGCTTCCACATCTATGGCGGTTACACTCGCCGCCCTAGCTCCGTCAGCTTCCCCGGCCGGATCAGGCCGACCCCCATACCCAGCACTCCGAATCACTATCTCAACCTGCTGATCGTACACGGTCCTCTCCCCGGTATCAGGATCCACGACCGTCTTTGATGCGACTTCGCCACTCTCTAGCAACTTTTGGGCCAGAAACTCGTCGTCCGCCTCGACGGTCTAATCCAGCAGTAGGGCCACCCGCAGAATAATCACTAGAGGCATTCCATACGGTTAGTACGAAAACCAGGACTGATCACAGCCTAAAAAAAACCAACAAACATAAAATTTATTGAAAATTACTGCTCCCCCCCCCCCCCTCCCCACCAGGTTTCTTTCCCAACCCGCATATCTCCAAGACATTCCACCGGATAAAATTGTACGAACTGCGGCCCAGAGCGTCCCAACAGCCGAATACCCGGGCTATCCGCCTCTTCTCCACATCAATCAGCCTGTACGACTGATCACCTATGGCCTGATAGGCCCCGGGTACACGGCAAAAGCGTGAGTTGTGTTGCCACCTCTCGCCAACCATCACAACCTGGTTCCTCCACCCGTGTGCGGTCCACGACGGCAGGTGAGTGATGACCGGACTGAAGTCCCGCGCCACAAAACATCACACAACCGCTGACATTGGCCTTCTTGCAATAGCACACTTTGTACAGGGCCTGGAACTCGTTAACCATGGGCCACCCTATGTTGTAAAGGGTGTACAATCACCCAAGGCTAAGCAACTGCCTCCATTGATTTCGGGGCAACTGGGCGAGAGAAATATTTAACATCGCTAGCAGGTACTGTACGAACTCAGGCAGCGGTAGACATAGTCAGTGCCACAACTGATCTTCATACATAGCAACCCATCCATCCTCCAGGTTGCATGCCAGCTCTCAGGGGTGCAGTGGCCGGAGCTTCACCGACTGGTCAATCCCCCATCTCGCCCTCAGGCCCTCCATTTCCTCAACGGTCATACTGTGTCCGGGCTCATCACAGTAGACCGCATTCTCACCGTCCGATATCACGAACTTCCTCACCAGCCCTTCGTCAGCTGGGACCACTCTAGCCCTAGCTTCGCCCTCAACGGCCGACCTTGAACTACTCCCCTCTCCCAAACCCCCGTCGGTGGGACCTCTAGAGCTATTGGCCTTCACAGATTCCATCTGTTTTAAACAAGAAAAGAAGCAAGGGAGGGGCCAAACCTCAACAGTGGACACAATTGTAATAACCGATTTCGCAACCAGCCTCAAGGTACTCTCGTTTCTACCTTATTCCACACTCGCCTCTTCTTCAAAACTTATCAAATGCCCAAACCAGGGGGCAGACTCAGACCCTTTATAGGCAGCCAAAAGGGCGATCTCGGGACCCCATGTCGACAGACATGGGAGGAAGCGAAATGGCAAATTCAGGCATTCCACACGCCGATTAAATCCCAACCGCACGAGTCATTCCACATGGCCCACCATCAATACACTCGGTAACCTCTCAACCCAACTGTCATATGACAAGACTGATGGACTCCTGCATTAACAACAACATAGTGCTCCAGCAGCCACCTGTCACGCATGCGGAAGCCGATGTCTACTGGCCCATCTGCTCTCGTGACCAAGAAGGACTAGGCCCAGTAGCACATCGTTGAGGACACCGGAAACACTGAACGATACATATTGAGCCAGTGTTCCCGCTGGGAGATGTTGATCCGCCCATACCGGACACTTCTTTCCGCAGGCTAGAAACCCTACATATACCCCACCAGCACGAACTTAAGGTCTGGAGGTGCCCGACAACACTGGCTGATACATATTGAGCCAGTGTTCCCGCTGGGAGATGTTGATATGCCCATACCGGACACTTCTTCCCGTAGGCTAGAAACCCTGCACATACCCCACCAGCAAGAACTTAAGGTCGGGAGGTGACCAGGAACACTAGCTGATACGTACTGTGTCAGTTTACCCTCTGGGACATGTTGATCCACCCATACCGGACACTTCCACTCCTATGTTCGTACCGGGGGACTCGGTTAGCCCAGTTACTAACCTCACAATTAGGGTTTCCTGGGATTCGGCGGATTTCAACGCCCTACTCACATCATCCTATGCATGATTTGGCGGATTTCAACGCCCTCTTATTATCATTTTATGCACCACCACTGCGGATTTCAATGTTGCATTGTCATCTCCATCATAACATGACATGGCATCAAATTCTCATCAATCACTATCATAAAATTGTTCGCACGCACTTTTGCTCTGCATCTTCACAAACAGGCCTATCCGAACGCCCGGCCAAGCCCAATCTTCAACACGGACTTGGGGGGGCTAGGGGTACCGATGGGTTTGTGTCCCACCTGCAGCGGGTCTGCGAGCAAGAAGAGCGAGACAGATTTAAGTCCCCATTCAAGATTGTACTTGACCGGGAATTTGGGGGACTTGTTGACAGTAGCCCTAGAGGGGCTACCCAGACCCACTGCCTGTACTCCCGGATCCGGCCCAGGGCCCGGGTTCGAAACATAAGCACCCGGGCCCTGGCCCGGGGATGCCTCGCCCATAACCAGGGCTTGGAGACCGAAGGTATCAACCTGCTAAACAGGGACCACAGCAGCCCAATATTATGTACATAAGAGAACCAGCCCCACATCGGAGGGTGAGGCCAGACCTCGCGCCCGGCTGCCTATATATGAGTCCCAACCACCTTCATTAATCAGTAATTAATACTTCAACTAGTCACCCTTATTCAAGTTATACTTTATCCCAACTATACTGACTTAAGCATCGGAGTGGAATAGACCGGCCCGCTCGGTATTCCCTTAGTGAGCAGGTTATACAGGTCCACCGGTAAGTACACCAGAAGAGTCCACCGGTAAACGCATCAAGTATCCACTAGTCTCTGCGAGTCCTCCAGATTCAGATAGAAACAATCGTGATGTTTTGAACCTGACAAAATTTGAAGAGGATCGAACTTGAAAGCAATCTTATCTCATTTTCAGTCATATAATGAAGATTGATGAAATAATGTGATTTTGGAGTTGAGAGGGACAGGGAAAAAATTGTGTTGCGGTAATAACAACATTGTTAGATTCAAGTTGCACAAAAGTAGCACATATACAATCATTGAAGCAAATGCGACTTGAAAGCAGTCTGATCTCATTTTAAGTTATCTTATGAAGATTGACGAAATAATGTGATTTTGGAGTTGAGAGGGAGAGGGAAAAAAGAGAGTAACTTATAATCAAAAAGTACAAGAAAGAAAAAGAAAAAGAAAAAAGTCCAGAGGATTAGACGTTCCATCCCCTTCTTATTCTTTTTTTCTAACTCTCTCCTTGCTTAATAAAAATTGTCTGCAACAATAAATACAATAGTTCTGCAATGATCACGACTAAGTCAGTCACATGCCTCTGGCTCTCTATCGATCGAGCTCATTGAGTGAATTAGCAGCATGCATGTCATGGTGGTAAAATATATATATATATATATATCTGCTTTAATTGGAGGAGTAAGGTGGAGGAGGCTTGGGCATGTCCTTAACGATGCCGCAGAGTAGGGCACTATCTGGCATGTTGTACTCGTCCCTGGTAGAACGCGAAGGATTAGGAACGGTGACATAGAGTTGTTGCCCTAAGTAGCGCCGTTCCGGATGTTCAGACCTAATATTCCACATTCCGGGGTTGTCGAATGCTGTCATGATGGCAGCCCATGATTTGGGGTACACTTGGATTGTGTGCCTGCTCACAGCGTCAAGAAGATTGTAGTTTTTTCTCTTTTCTGGTGTCCATTGCCCTGGCTCGATGCTGCACGTACGTAGATCCAACTTAGCTAGTTTCTAGCTAACAAAAAATAAGCAAAATATGTATTCGATCAGAGTTTGAAATTAGTTGCTACTTACGCTACGGCAAAGAAGGCGTATCCCGACACGTGCCATGTCTGGAGGCTCGTCTCGTGGTTCTCGAAGATGATCTCTACATAGTCTTTGTGGGTTTGTTTCAGAACATTGGCTTGGATGATGGCCTTGGTGTCCACATCAGCAGGGGGGTTATCCTTGATGCTGTCGGTCTTGAACACCTTGTCACCCACTCCATAGTATTCAGCAAGCTTGAGCGGGGTTTCAGGGTCCACATGGGAGACCCCGTTTATGGAGTAGCGTAGCTTGCCGTCCACCTTGGTGGCGGAGTTGACGAGTTTGATGGTGCGGCTGATGTTAATCTTACCGTAATGGTAAGACCCCTGAGGATTGGGTCTAGCAGCACTAGCAGTGAGATTCCAACGGAAGGAACGGTACTGGTTTAGAGACCAGGCCCATCCTACTGGGGCCTCAGGGAGCTCAGAGTCAGCAGGGCCCTTACCATTTTCATACCGTAGAATTCCCTTACCGGTGAGCACGGTTTTCATAAATCTTGTGGACGCTACCATGTAATAGTCTTTGGGGTCTTTGTCGGCTGTGACCAGCACCGCCATGCATTGCCCGATATGCACGTCAAGTGACTGGTACGTACTCTGGAGGGTGTGGGATCCTTCCATTTCCACCAACGTCATCCAGTGCTCTTGGATCCTAAAGTTAAGGCTGCTCTTGAGACCTACATTGCAAATTCTAAACTTGTATGTCTTGCCGGCTTTCATGGTGAAGAGGGGCTCGTCTTTACCGTCTCCCTTTGCATCTTTACCGTTGATGAGGACACCGTCAGGCCTGGCAATTGTGCGACCGCTGTCCAGTATTTGTTTGAGAGCGATGTGGCTTTTTTTGTACCAGTCTCCGATGAGGACAGTGTAGTCATCCTCCGGAGTATCATAAGGAACTGGGATCAGTGGACGACTATTTGCGCGGAGACCGCCAAATGCACCACCCGCCCTGTGCATAGCAGTTGTTGGATAGTATATAAAGCTGCCAATCTGATCCTTCACTTGGAACTGATAGGTGAAGTTCTTACCCGGCGGAATGGGGCACATAGTTCCAAGTGTTCCGTCTTGCCATGAATTCTTCCTATGCTGGATGCCACTCCTGCAACCAATTCATTAATATTAATTACCTGGCTTATATATACATTCTGAAGTACCGAGATGAATTGCTGGATCACATACGTACCATGTCAGAAGGAATGGCTCGTCCAGGTTATTGAACACGTTCACCACTACGTTGTTGTTTGTGGTGGAATTAATGTTGGGTCCAGGAAATTGACCATTGATGAGAATGACTTGCTGCGGGGTTCCCAGTGGAGAAAGGGTTCCGAGGGAGACATTCCAATCGAAGTATATGGTAGGGTCTCCACAATGCACGACCGAAATAGTTCCCAGTGAGAAACATAACAGCAGCAGAAGCATCATTCCAGACATCGATCTCTCTCCCGGTGGTTTCACTTTATGTAAATACACCTTAATTAACTAGCATTTGTATGCCTAAACTGGAAGACAAGGTGTTGTTTGTGTGTATATATATATATATTTATATATAGCTCTAATGCGCCCTATCTGCTGTCCCAAATAGCTTCAGTATCTTACCTATTATATACATCCCATTGACAATTTCTCAACCATTCAAATTCCCCCGCAACGATTGCCCTTCTGTCTTGCCCCTTGCAATGCGCCCTTCCTCTCATTGTTTTCCCCACATCCCATCTGACCCCGTCTTCCTAATTGTTGGATCTGCACGTTGTTGTGCTCCTTCCTCATACCAAAAGTAATTAATATATATATATATATATATATATATATATATATATATATTATTGATAAGAAATTGAATATTTGTTGATATTTTCAAAAGCGTTTTGAATTTCTTTTATTTAAAAACATCTTAAAAACAAATGTGAAAAATTTAGAGTCGGACAGAGCTAGTTAGCTTAGTGTCACGTCCCGCTTATTCGGGAGTGTCATTGTCGAGCGATGCTGGTGGGGCAGCTCCAGGCAGGTGCGTGTGGGGAGTCCCTTCGGAGTTCAGGCAGGCCGACCCGGTTAAGTTTGGGGAGCTTGTCGCTAGTCAAGGACTTGACGCTGATGGAGGGATTGGGCATCCATACACACACTGGTCGGGGTCTGGAGCTGATCCCCTGATAAGCCCAAGGCAGGGCGAAACCAGTAGTCGCCTCGGTGGACAAGGCTGGCTTCCAGAGGATGGGAGCGCCGCATGGGCCAAGTGTGGCAGCCAAAAGGCTAGGCCCGTGACAAGTGGTATCAGAGCCGTCCCGGCATTTGCGTTCGTGCGCCAAGCGCTCACACCAGGGGGTGTCCTCAAGAGGAGGGGCTCCGAGGAGGGGAGTCGAGTAGGCAGGGGTTCGGATGTCCGCAAGTCGCCGAGCGCTCACACCAGGGGGTGTCCCCGACTGTAGGGGGTCTCCATGTGAAGGAGACGAGTAGGGAGGGTGCCTTCGTAAGTGGTCGTGGGAAGACCAGCGGAGGAGGACCGTATCCGACACGGAGCATTGTTGGGCGATCTTGGGAAGTCTCCTCTCGTCGCTCGGGCAGCGTGGTGCCGAAGGCTAGTAGGCGTTGCTGTGTACGAGGACGTACACCTTGTTTGGGTGGGGGAGAGTGTCACGTCCCGCTTATTCGGGAGTGTCATTGTCGAGCGATGCTGGTGGGGCAGCTCCAGGCAGGTGCGTGTGGGGAGTCCCTTCGGAGTTCAGGCAGGCCGACCCGGTTAAGTTTGGGGAGCTTGTCGCTAGTCAAAGACTTGACGCTGATGGAGGGATTGGGCATCCCTACACACGCTGGTCGGGGTCTGGAGCTGATCCCCTGATGAGCCCAAGGCAGGGCGAAACCAGTAGTCGCCTCGGTGGACAAGGCTGGCTTCCAGAGGATGGGAGCGCCGCATGGGCCAAGTGTGGCAGCCAAAAGGCTAGGCCCGTGACATTAGGCTAACCACGGCTACGTACTTTGGCTACCTACTTTAGCTACTACAAGGTGACATTGTTTTAAACGATAACTAAGATGTTACCTACCACCGTCTTTTCAAAAGAAAATTAATGGGAAGATATCGATTGTGACTTTTTTAGTTATGTTTTGAATCGATTTATGTGACCATAATAAATCTTGGCACTATTCTAAATTAATCAAACTTGTTTAGTATTCGCTTTGATCGTAACTAACGTCTCCCTATTTGTGTTTTGTACATGTCAGACATTCAGCGTCCAGAATTTGACATCTTGGATGTCAAATGCGAGGAATACAAGAGGTGGGTCTATGATATTGAGAATACCTTCATCGGAAAGAGATTCACGGCCACCATCATGCCTCCAGCTAATGAGAAGCAGCAAGCTTCTCCTGAACAGAATGCTCAGGCCTTGATATTTCTCAAGCGCCATATCCATTCGACTCTCAAGAAGCAGTACTTAAAGAAAACATATCCCAAAGAGTTATGTGACGTATTCAAATATCGCTTCGACAATGTGCATGATGCACAACTTCCTGACTTATTGTCAGATTGGGAGCAAATCTGCTTATTGGACTTTGATACAGTCTATGTTTAACATCAGACTATGCTCAATTTACAATCTGATCCGAGTTTTTGTGGCGTCAAGAAAACTGATCTCGACATGATGTAGAAGATGTTCACCACTTTTCCAGAATCTGCATCCATGTTTTCACACCAGTACCGTGATCTCCTAGAAAAGGACACCATCAAAACTTTCAGTGATATGATGAACGTGCTGCAAAGAAAAGCTTTCAGAATCTGCGTCCATATTATAATAGTCATGATATTTAACTATCATGGCAATGCTCATGAATTTCCAGTATCATGTCAATGCTTAAACTAAATAATATGTTAAATAAATATTTATTTAACAGTAAAAAAAAATTAGCATACAATGCTTCAACTTTCACATTTATATAAAATACTAATACGCTCAAATTAAATAGAGCATTATATCATATAATAACTGTAACAAGATATAAAGAAAGCAGAATTTTAATTTATATATTACTTGTAAGTTTGCCAAATAAACTACGTGTGTAGTTATTCGATCTCAAAATTCCATTTTGCTCATCGTCATGTGGTAATTGATACATTACATAATTACCATAATCTATAGCTTTGTATCCGAATTTACCATCAGCAAGCCGCGTTTATTCTTTTCCCTTGCACAGAGTTGTATCACCATGAGGTCTCTCATTATGTTTAGTTATGTTACTCCGTAAATTACCAAACTACCCATTTTAGTAATACAATCTAATACTCTCCGTTGGAAGACTTTGATACTTTTTCTCTTCCATTTGTTGAGTTACAACGAATCTTTTTTGCTGACTATATTAAGTATAATAAACTTTATGACAAAATATTTGTTATCCCCTAAACTCTTTATCTAAAAACAGTTTTGTCCCTCTACTTTCAAATCAAACTAGTAGATCATTAATCTCCCATATTTCAACAATTTAGTCAATTCCGTTAAATAAATCTATTATTGGTAAACTTTAGATATTAAAATGACCGAAATACCCCTGCTGAATTTTTATATTTTTTTTTCCCATTCTCTTTTAATTTTTTTTGGGGGTCAAATTAAGTACCTTTATATATAATTATATAATTATATATAAACCAAAAGTATAACAATAATAATATCAAACAAAAAAAGAGTTGATGAATAAAAACAAAATAGAAAAAAAAATTCCCCACACAGCCATCAACGACTAAGCAGCTGCGGACTTCATATGCAAACTAATACCGATGGAAAGAGAAGGAAGAAAGTAGTCCTTTGGGAATTGCAAAGGAATAAGCAAAGGAAAAGCCTTGCGGTTGGAGGCTATACGTCGACAAATCGGTCACGCACAAGCGAAGTGGAGCTGGTATCATATTGACCGCACCCGATGGACATTCATATGAATAGGCCCTAAGGTTTCTGTTCAATGCTTCTAACAACGCCGCTGAGTATGAAGTACTGATAGCTAGACTGTAGCTAGCTAGGGAAATGAGAGTTCCAACTATTGAAGTATGCAGCGACTCAAGCCTGGTAGTCAACCAAATCAACTGTTTTTTCGAGGTAAAAGAGCCTCAAAGGAGTTTCGACTTAGCACTAGCTAAAACCCTGCTGGAACGATTCAAGGGGGCAACCATCCAGCACATTCCACGGGAGAAAATAAGCATGGTGACGCCTTGACAAGGTTGGCCACCGGCAGTTACTTCCTAGAATACCGAAAGGCCAAGATCAAAACTTTAGAAAAGCCAAGCATTAACAGAACCATCTCCGAGATATTCGCGGTTGAAGAAGCACCACCTAGTTGGATGGATCTAGGCAGAAACTTCCTAACCGATAAGAAAAGCCTAGAAGACAAGCGGGAGGCAAGGAGGTTGCATCTCAAATGTGCGAGGTACACCATGTTAAATGGAAAGCTATAGCACAGGGGCCATTGCTTCCCCTACTTAAAATGTGTGATAGAAGAAACCGGGAAAAGCACCATGTGGGAAATTTACGAGGGAGTTTGTGGCAACCATTCTGGAGCCCGATCCCTAACACACAAAGTACTCCGGGAGGGATATTTCTGGCCTAACATGGCAACAACATCAAGAAAGATATCGGGGAGTGCCATAAATGCCACATATATGCCACCGCCCCACATACTCCAGCAATAGCCCTATCCATTCTAATGGCACTTGGCCGTTTGCACAGTGGTGGTTGGACATTATCGGCCCATTTCCAACGGCCATAGGACAGTTCAAATACGCCATTGTAGCTGTTAATTACGAGACAAAATGGATAGAGGCAGAACCGGTGATAAAAATAACGGAGGAGAGAGTGAAGAAATTCCTCTGGAAGAACATATACTGCAGCTTCGGTGTCCCGGAGATCATAATAACGGATAACGGGACACAGTTTAACAACATTGACCTCATCTAGTATACTGCCTCACTAGGGACCCGTATGGTATTCGCTTTTGTAGCACACCAGCAGACCAACGGTCAGATTGAAGCTGTCAACAAAATCATCAAGAGGCTCCTCAAAAAGAAACTTGATGACAAAAGAGGGCTATGGGCAGAGGAGCTACCGGCTGTCTTATGGGCAATCAGCACAACTACAATAGAGACAACGGGAGAAACCCTGTTCTGCTTGGCATTTGGGAGTGAAGCAGTCCTCCCAATATAGACCCAGGTACCCAGCGGCATAGTAGAGAACTATGCAGAAAGAACAAACGCTGAGGGCCTACAGTTCAATCTAAACTTAATTGAGGAGCGACGCGACTAAGCGCATTTGCGAAATCAAACATACAAGCAGCGGGCTGCCCGTTACCAAGACAAAATAGTTCGGGAAAGAAAGCTGTAGGTAGGAGACTGGGTAATGAAGAAGGTACAACGGAAAGTGCAAGCCCTGGAACCAACATGGGAAGGCCCTTACCAAATCATAGAAGCAGTAAGCGCGGTAACCTTCCATATTCGAAGTACTGACGGGGTAAAACCCTCTCGTCCGTGGAACATTGAGCACCTCCAGTATTATCCAAAGTAGGGTTTGTAAGTAGACCAGACATAATAATTTAGGTTATAATAGGAGCATAAAATACGACATTCTTAATGTGTTTTACCCTCGTTTATACTTTGTTTTAACCCTTATTTATGTAGAATCGAGTCATAATATAGTATCTTGAGCTTTTGGTAGAGTTTAAATGAAAATATGCTTAAGTGTTAGAAATTTACAGAAATTTACAGAAATTAGACAAAGTGCTGAAAATCGAAGTCTCTAAATATTTTATTGATTCTGTAAAGTTTTCATGATGCTTTTGATGAATTTTTCTTTTCTTATTAGTAGTAGACATATCAAGGATTGATCAATGGAAAGAGTTAAAGAAATTAGAGCAAAATAATCTGTTGAGAATTGCTAAGCAAATTCAGATCCAGCAAGTTCTAGGAATTTCCTGGGCACATCACTCAAATTCCAGAATTTCTCCAGAACGGATCACAAAGAACTAGAAGACTTATCATATATACGCGAAAAGCTCTGTGAGTCTAGTTTCTATAAAACTTAGAATCGCATCAATAGCTATTTTTTGAAAAAAAATTATGCCCGAATCAAGACACAAAGGTCAAATCTGCCGAGAAGGAAGCAAAGTATCGGAAGCCTGACACATGCAGCTTCACAGCCGCTCCCGAGGACCAGCCAAGCTGACATCTCGTGTCCAAGTCATTACATCTCGTATTGGACACGTGACACCTCGTATTCAATAAAGGTCCAGACGTATCCAATGACGTATCCCAGGCATATTTGTCGAGGTTTGGCCAATGGCATCTCGTATCCGATATTGGCACCCATGTTGTCGAGGAATGTCGACGCTGACACTCAAGATAGGCTAGCCCGCGAGCTTGCTCGCAAGTTCTGCTGCTGTGCAGCAAATGAGCCTCCTTATCGAAGCCATGCCCACATACTGTGCGTGTCCTGCCGAAAAGCTGCCAGTATCTGATACATGCCTGCAAGCTTGCCGAGAAGACTGCAGTCCTGCTGAGGGAGCTTCTGGGTGGCTGCAAAGATAAAAGACATGTCCTAGAGATGCAAGGAAGACATGTGAAGATTAAATCAAGGCATGCAGCCACAAGGAAAGGCTATCCTGGAAGAACCAAGAAAGGAAGGAAACCAAAACTTGATTACATAAGGATTTCTTTTGCCAATTTGCATTACGTTTTGTGTTCCCTAGTTGCTGCCGGCAATACCCTAGCTTTTCCCCTTTATAAAGCCTAAATTCTCATACAGAAAAGTCATCTCATATCAAGTACAACCAAAAGCTCTAACCAAAAATCAGAAGTTCTAGTCCAGAAAAATACCAAGCCGAAACCACTACCACCACTACCAAAATTCATCCTTCACCCGTACCCCTAGCCTTCAACCTACTGCTGCTGTGCTTCACTCTTCAAAGTGTCTTTAAAGTGTGATTCTACTATCTCATGGCTTGTATTTTTCTTCTATGTATGATGTCTATATTGTATGTAGCTAGAAACTTTGATTTTTGGTTTTGTAACTTTGTATTGGATTTCCGAATTCTATTTTGGTTTTTATGAAACAATTTTGCAACTTGTAACATGTTTGAATTCGTGCATTAGATTAGGGAAGTAGTATATTTATGTATTTTTAGGTTTTATGAAATTAGTTTCATGAATTCGTGCGTGAAAATCAAGGTTTACATGAAGCCACGGCCATGACTCTTGCGTAGGTTGTGATGTCATCTACCATAAACGAACTTAGGATCGAGTTAAGCGTTGAGTACACTTAATTCTAGGTTGTTTAAAAAGTGGTTACCATAATTCATAGAAACTTGCATGTTAATAAGATGAGTGACGCCATACCTGGCTCATGTTTCCGATTTAAGACTTTCGTGCATAATTACTCTTTGTGTTTGTGTTCGACATTGAGTGTTTTATAAATACTTGTGAAGTTTAGTAACGATTAGATAACCATTGAGGCCCTAATGGAAATCGGAATTGAATAAAAGTCCAAGAAACTTGAACATTGATGCCGAGTCTTTGTATGATTTCATATGTGTTCTTGTGTGTTTTTGTGCTATGTTTTGTGTGAGAGATGATGATCAACTTGTAAATAGTAATCTAGAACTTTAAATTTTGTGTCTAGGTCTTTTAGGGCAGCCTTGCTGCCGATCAAATTTTTGCCCCATGATTTCGTGTGAATATGTCTATATGTGTGAATATTTATCTAATATTCTTATATTTCAGATACCCTTAATCCCCAGCTAGAACGATCCCTACTTATTGCTATACTACTAACGTTTCTTGTAGGGTTTACCATTGAATGATTGCTTAGGCGACTCGTCAGGTTAGTATTGGTAAATTAGATTGAGTCATGAGGTTCCAACCAAAGCATGTGTAGCCTCCGGGCACAAACGTTAATTTTTCAAACACAATTAACTAAGGCATTCCAACGGTCTTGATTTAGGTCTCCGGACACAAATGTTAATTTTTCCAGCACAATTAACTAATGCATTCTAACGGTCTTGATTTAGGCCTCCGGGCATAAATGTTAATTTTTTCAACACAATTAACTAAGGTATTCCAACAATTAAGACTCAAAGTCTCCAAGAACAAGAGTTAATTTCTTCAACAAGAATTAACCACAAAAAGGGGAAAAAAGTTAATCCATTATAATAGTATGTGCCAGCAGGCAGTACATCAACCATCAGTATAAACAAAAAAATCCGCATTCATCTTTGCATTGTCCAGCCAGCCCTCTTGTACCCACTTGTTGTAAGCATTTTTAATACCGGCATCTCGGGAAGCTTCCAACAAATCCTCAAACTCCTCATAGTCCTTGAACTCAGCAATGGCCTCATCAACTATCTGCGCCCGGTTAGCAGCTAACACCTTCTCCACTTGGAAGGTAAAGGAAGATATTTTATCCGTAAGCTCCATGTTCCTGGCCTGCAGCTCCACAACTTGACCGGTGGACTCAGCGAGTTGGCCCTCTAGGTTGCTAGACCTTTCGGTAGCAGCAGCGAGCTTGGCTTCTAAGCCGGTGAACACTTGAGCAGCATCAGCCAGCTTGGACTGTAACTCTTTTATTTGCCCCACCTGCTTATTCACCAATTTTTTTGCTCGGTCATCTGATAGGGCGCCCTTCCCCTTTTCCAACCAGGCTTTCTCAGTCTCAAGCAAAGACCGGTGCTTGGTGAGCTCTGCTACTTGTTTCTTCAGAGCAGCCAGCCCTTCACTAGCCCCAACAAGGTAGAGCTTGTAAACAGCCTGCAAGAAAGGAAGAGTAAGAAAAAATAATACTAAAGATGGTAGGATAAAACAACAAAACCATTTTTCTCACCTGCATAGCCATTTCCATAGCCTTCTGATGGGTTTCTTCTGGTCACGTGTCCTTAGCACGAACCCGGTCCTGCTCAACATTTCTCAAATTCTGAAGTATGGACCGGAAAAAGTGCTCGTCCGTAACACCATACTCGTCCACCAACTTTTTAATAGGAGTATGCTTCGCGGTAGGACCCCGAAGGCAATAGTTGAAGCGGAGGCGCCTATTGTAGGAGCCCGTAGAGCAGTGGTAGAGGCAAAGGTACCTACGATGGGAACACAGGGAGTAGGGGTAGAAGCAGTAGCGGTGGCAGTAGAAGCCCCGAAAGCGGTAAATACGGCGATAAAAATCCTAACCCGGTGTTCGTACCTAAAACCCGTTGGTCAGGTAGAGACAGATGAATCCGAGCGTGATCTCCTGTAAACCTGCTTACTAAGGGGAATACCGGGCGGGCCGGTCTTCTCCTCTCCGATGCCTAAGTTAGTACAGTTGGGATGAATAGATAACTTAAGCACGTATGATAAGCGGTTGGAGAGATTAGTTACCTATTAATGAGGGTAGTTGAGGCCCTTATATAGGTGGCCGGACGTGAGGTCTGGCCTCACTCTTCGATGTGGGACTGGTTTCCTTCTGTTTGCACACCAAAGGGCAGCTCTGGTCACCTCTTTGGCAGGCAGGCGCCCCCGGTCCCCGGGCCCCTGGTCGTAAGGTAGACTGCTGGACCTCGGGTCCGGGTGCTGGTGATCCTGCTCCGGGCCCTAGGCCGGTCTCGGGTGTACTGGCTGCGGGTCTGAGGGCCTGCTGTAGCCCCTCTATGGCTACTGTCAACACCCGGAGAGCGGTAACCGTAGCGGTTGGAGACATAACCCGGGGGTGCTTCGAGGGGACGTCGGAGGGAGCATTGCCGACACTTTTTGAGATGACCCGGCCTTAGGGTGGATTGTGTGGACCTGACTTGACCTGGCTAGGGAAGCTAGCATGTAGGTAGGTCACAAATCCCACATCGCCCGAGGGAGAGTGGATGCGATGCTTATATGTGCAGGGTTAGCACAATATGTAGAGATGCATTTTGGGGGCGCAGTGGCTTCGGAGGGGATGGAAACTCTGAAGTTAAGCTTGCTCGCCTCGTAGCAATCCCAGGATGGGTGACCTACTGGGAAGCTAGCATGCAGGTAGCTCCCGAAGCAAAACCGTGCGGGGTGATTCCCAAAGCGGACAATATCTCTATGGCGCGTGTCGGGCTGTTACACTTTTACTGGTAATGGTAACAACCTCACTAGCCGGCCTCTTTTCACAAGCCAGCCTCTTCCTTTGCCCCAAGTCTAACCCAGGGGAGGAGCTGGAAACCGGGGGCTGGGCTTGAGTGGTTGCGGTCGGAGGAGAATCCACATCTATTGTACGAGGGCCGTCAGCAGGAGCCTCGCCACTAGCCACTTTATTAGCAACCTGAGTGGTAGGAGCCCTCTCATAAGATTCAAGCGGTAACTCCATGGTTACCGGTTCTTCATGAACGGTCTTGTCTCCGGTAGTTGGGTCAATCACGATCATAGAGGTAGTTTCCACCTTCTCGGTCACTTTCTGCACAAGAACCTGGTCATTCATGTCGAGAGTCGAGTCTTTTTGAATAGTCGCCCGAGGTAGAACAGCTGAAAAGAAAAGTGGGTTAGCAAAAATTCACACAAAAAAAAAAAAAAAACCCCCCGACCAGTTATCCTCCCCATCTCACAAACTTCAAGGATGCTCCACCGGATAAAGTTATAACTACTCCGGTCTAAATCGTCCCAGCAGGAGAAAACCCTGGCAATCCGCCTCTTTTCCATATCAGACAGAGTGTACGAACTGATCACCGATCGACTGAAAAGCCCATGGCTCCCGGTGGCCCTTCGTATTCTTCTGTCACCTTCCTCCAGTCATGACCACCGTTCTCCTCCAGTTGTTGGCGGCCCCGGAAGAAAGGTGGATCACCATTAGTTTATAGTCCCGAGCGGTGAAAGTCACACACCCGTAAGCCTTGCTCTTCTTACAGTAAGTAAGTTTGTAGAGAGCCCTAAACTCATTAACTGTTGGCCAACCCATGTCGTAAAGGCCAAATAGGCAACCCAGGCTCAACAGTTGCCTCTGCTGATTGCTGGGGAGCTGAGCGGGAGAAAAATTCAGCATGCTAAGCATGTACTGAACGAAAGGGGGCAGCAGTAGAGAGAGGCCGTGACGGAACTGGTCTTCGTGAATTGCAACCTAGCCTCTTCCGGATTGCATGCTAGTTCACCTTCTGCTAGAGGGCAAAGTTTAACCGACGTATGAATACCCCACCTCTTCCGAAATGCAGTTATCTCGCTCAGAGTCATCGTTTATTCCGGTTCATCACAAAAAATGACTTTACCCTGGTCCTCTAATGCGTGCTGACCGGAGGAACTCCCCAGTGTAGAAACGACATTAACCACCGGCACGCCTACAGTAATATCGCCGGTGGATGAAGAAGCTTTTGCCCGTTGGGTAGACGAGCCACTAAGACAGGCGTCTAACCGAGAGCCGACATCGTCTACCGAGCGGCTAGCAGGGATGGGAGAGTTAGGCGGGCATCTAAGTCAAATTCAAAAATCCTACAGTCGGTTAGAAAAGGATGGGCCTAAGAGTGGGCCGGGTATCGCAAACGACAAATCCATTTAGAAAACCCCAAACTCCAGCAACCCACTAGGTTTCACGATCAAATTCCGCATTAGAGATGAACTCCGAAATAAACTAGTTGCCCAGAATATCAAAACAACAACAACAAACCCAGAAAATAAAACTTGAAGATCAAGGTGACAGGAGACAAACCTGGGTAATGCCGAGATCGACAAGAACAACGAAAATCAGTGCAGCGCGCAATCGGAAGGCCGTAATAAGAAATAACACAAGGCAGGAGCAGGCGTCTTTGGGCTTCTCTTCACTTCTTCAAACTCCTCACAACAAATGTTCAGTAAAAAAAGAAACGAATGAGAACAGGGGATTTTATAGGGAGGTTTTCAACCCAAAAGATGACCCCTCAGTTTCCCTCCTAAAATTAATTAGGGTATTCTCAAAACGAGAAAATCTCGGCTATATATCTTCACCGACAAAACGCGCCACGTGCCCCACTTCCAGTAACTTCCCAAAGAAGAAGTAACTGACGGAACTGATGGACTCCCACATTAAATGCGAGCCAGGAATAAGGCTGCCATCTGTCTCACATGCGCAAGGTTAGTTGAAAGGGCAAGTCGTTATAATCGAGACAAGTTCAAAACAAGTCAGGCAACCAATTATATCCTCGAGACACCCAAACACGCAACATGTACCTCACGGTTTGCGATAGTTAGTAAGAACTAATGACTAAGGCAACCTAACGGTATAGTACAGAAGCCAGAAAGAACTTATGGTTAAGGTATTCTACCGGGAGAGCCAGAAAGAACTTATGGCCAGGCATCCCAACTGGAACGTATATAGCCAGAACGAATCGATGGCTAAGGAACAACACCGGAATTACATCTTCCAAAAACATGATATCATTTCCACAGGCTCAAAGCATGAGTCATATGGACAAGGCTCTCTACCTTGTCCCCATGACATGAACTAAAGACCAACCAACGAGGAATATTCGAACGCCCGGCCAAGTCCAATCTCAAACACGGACTTGGGGGACTAGGTGACCGGTGGCAAGAGGTGCTACCGAGTCCGCGGGTCCATAGGGAAACATAATTTAAGTCTCTATTCAAGATTGCACTTGACGGAAAACTTAGGAAACTTATTGACGGTAGCAATAGTCGAGCTACCGGGGCCTCACGGATCCGTACCAGAGGCCGGAGCGGGAGCTGATAAGAGAATAAAATGTGACGTTCTTAATATGATAAACCCTCGTTTATACTTTGTTTTATCCCTTAATATTATAGAATCGAGTCATATAATAAAATCATGAGCTTTTGGTAGAGTTGTAATGAAATTGTGCTAAGTTTAGATAAAAATGTGTAAAAAGGTTATTAGCCGATTTATGAGTACTTGTGATAAATCTTTGGTTCTGTAAAACCTCGACTTTAATTTTAATGGATTTTTCTTCTCTAATATGTAGTAGACATGCCAAGGATTGAGTATAAAAAGAATCATAGAAATCAGAGCAAAAGAAGATGCCAGGATACACAAGCCAAAATCGGATCCAGTAAACTTCAGGATTTTCCTGGGCATATCACTCAACTTCCAAACATTCTCCAAGACGAACCACAAGGAAATAGAAGGTATGTTATATATGCACGAAAGGGTCTACGAGTCTAGTTTCTACAGAACTTGAAATCGCATCAAAAGCTTTCATGAGGAGAAAGTTATACTAGTTGCAAGACAGCAAGGTCACTACCATGTCGAGAAAGAAAATCTACTGCCTGTTTTCACTTCTTTTTTGCGTTTTTCATTGTCTAAATGGCATCCGATTGCATCAATGAAGATTATCCAAGCCTAATGAACGTTAGAGGAGTCAGCCAAGCCAAAAAGAAGTAGAAAATATGAAGAGAAAAGTTTTCCTAACTCGGATAGGAGAAAGCATCAAATCTGCCGGTTCTAGAAGGAAGCTGTCCCGGGTAAGCTAGGGAGGCTTGCAGCCGATCCATTAGACTTTGATCTATCAAGTAATGTTGTTAATCCATTAAGGAGTCCAAGAAGGCTGTGATCTATGAAGAAAATCGAAAAAGAAATCATAACGGAAAAGGAGAGAATCATAAGAAGAATCCTGATCAAACTTGGGAAACTTCCAGTGCACATCCTCCAACTTCAACGGACTCTCCTGGATATCTCACATTGAACCAGAGTTCAAACCATATATGGATAGAAAGCTACAGTAGTCTAGTTTCCAAATCAATTGGAATCACTTTAATAGCTATTTTTTAGAAATAAATATTTTGTATTCTTCACACAAAGGTCATATCTGCCGAATCAGAATACCTAAACCAAATTGGTTTAGGATTTGTGTTCCCTAGTTGCTGCCGACTTTGCTTAGCATCTCCCCTATATAAAGCCTTATTTTTCTACAGAAAAATCATCTCATCTCAAGCACAAATACTAGCCAAAAGCTCTAGCCAAAATTCAGAAGTTCTAGTCCAGAAAAATACCAAGCCGAAAACTATATCACCACCACCGAAACTTCATCCCTCTGCCGTATTCCTTTGCCACAGGTTCCTGCATCCAAACTTCGCCCTTCAAGGTTCTTAAAGTGTGATTCTACCACTCTATGGCTTGTACTTTTCTTCTATGTATGATGTCTATGTTGTATGTAGCTAGAAATTTTGAATTTCGGTTTTGTAACTTTGTATTGGTTTTTCGAATTCTAGTTTGGTATTTATGAAACAATTTTGCAACTTGTAACATGTTTGAATTCGTGCATTAGATTAATTAGGACAGTAGCATGTTCATGTATTTTTAGGTTTTATTCGATTAGTTTCATGAATTCGTGCATAAAAATCAAGGTTTACATGAAGCCACGGTCATGGCTCTTGTGTAGGTTGCGATTTCACTCACCATAAACAAACTTAGGATCAAGTTAGGTGGTGAGTAAACTTAATTCTAGGTTGTTTAAAAAGTGGTTACCATAATTCATAGAAACTTGCATGTTAATAGGATGAGTGACGCCATACCTTGCTCATATTTCCGATTTAAAGACTTTCATGCATAATTACTCTTTGTGTTTGTCTTCGACGTTGAGTGTTTTCAAGCATGATTAGTATAATTTTAGAATTTGACGTTGCGTGTTTTCTAAATACTTGTGAAGTCTAGTAACGATTAGATAACCGTTGAGGCCCTAATTGAAATCGGAATTGAATAAAGTCTAAGAAACCTGAACATTGCTGCCGAGTCTTGCATGTTATTCTTATGTGTTATTGTGTGTTTTTGTGCTATGTTTTGTGTGAAAGATGATGATCAACTTGTACATAGTAGTCTTAGGATTTATTTTTATTTCTTTATTTCGTGTCCTTAGTTATAGGGGCAGCCTTATGACTGCCGAACCTCATCATTAATCCCCCATGATTTCGTTTCCAAGTATATATGTAAATAATGTGACATTGTTTGTGTATATATGTGTTTTGTTTTGTGTTAACATTCTTATATTTTAGGTACCCTTAATTTCTGGTTAGAACGATCCCTACTTATTCTATACTACTAATGATTGTAGGGTTTTTGATTGCTTGAGTCGCTTTGGCGCTCGATCAGGAGCCCACTTGCCCAGACCCAAGGCCTGAGTGTCAGAAGGCTGGTAAGGGCAGGCCGACCGGTAGAAAGAGCCTGCAAAAGAATGGCCCAAAAGAGCTTTCTGTTATGCAAAAGGAACTTTGTCCCACATTGAATGGCAAGTCCAGCTCTAGGGCTAGGGAAATCTACATAATAACTCAGCTACCTTTCTTTTCAGGTAACTAATCATTCATAAACTCAGACCTTTCTTATAATCTATATTCCAACTTGCTTTACTGACTTAAACATCGGAGCGGTATTGATCAATTTGATCCGGTCTTTCCTAGTGAGCAGGATATTCTTAGGGGGAAGTCAGCAGTGGTCCCACCTGTTTCCAAGTGTACGGATTTGAGCTGAAACAAAGCTAGAACAAACCAATACGTAAGGCAATTCCAACGAGAAAGTAGCTAGCCTGCAAGAACTTACGGCTAAGACATTCCAACGGGATTTGTAAAAGCCAAACGAACTAACGACCAAGATATAACACCAGAAAAGTATCCTCCAACACAAGAAATCATTTCACATAGGCTTCACATCCCTACAGGCTTAAAAATATAAGTAAACCGGGAAAGGCTCACTACCTTATCCCATTAACTCGAACCAAGGAGTAAACCAAAGGGAACATTTGAAAGACCGGCCAAGTATAATCTCAAACATGGATTTGGGGGACTATATGACCGGTGGCTCGGGATGCCAACAGGTCTATGAACCCGCAAAGCAAAGTACAAATTATGTCCCCATTCAAGGTTGTACTTGACTGAGAACTTGGGGGACTTGTTGGCGGTAGCAATAGCCAGGCTATCAGGGCTCACAGACCCTTGCTAGGGGCCTGGGAAAAAGTCCATGCACCCGGCCCCAAGGCTGACCGCCCGACGATCGATAGGAGGTGGGGTAACCGATGGAAGAAGCCCACAAAGGTTGACCCAGAAAAGTGTTTGGTTATGCAGAATGAGCTTTGTCCCACATCGAAGGATAGGTCCAGCTCTGGAACTGAAGAACCTATATAATGGCAAGCCACCTTCCTTATATGGTAATCAACCAATCGCAAGTTTAAGTACTTTCTATTATCGACAATTACTATTTCCTACCTTACTGACTTAAGCGTCGGAGTGGAATCGACCGGTTCAACCCGGTCTTTCCTAGTAAGCAGGATATTCGTAGGAGAATATTCGCTAAAAGTCCACCGGTGTTTGTGTGTCTACGAATTTAGACAAAAACAAACTAGATATCAACGAAAACCTTTAAATCAAAAATTCACACAATTTCCTCACCATGAATTATCATGAGTTAGGCAGATTTATCAAGAATAATCAAGTAAAACCAGAAAATTGAAACTACACAAATATGCGATTAAGATGAACATAGTTTTAGGTTTAACGCTACTGAACTTCATAAACAAACTCCGCTCACCACCTAAATTTCCCTTTGTCGCCAAGGTTTCTCTTCGCTGCCAAGGTTTCCCTTCGTCACTCAGGTTATCCAAGGTGTCGTCATGCTTTCCCTTTGCCATCGAGATTTCCCTTCGCTGTCGAGCTTTCTTTCGCTATGGAAGTTCTCTTTAGCCCCACGTCACTGAAATTTCCCTTTGTCGCCACACCATGTCTTCGTAGCTGAGGTTTTCTTTGTTTGCTGCCCCGATCGCTCTCAATCTTAGGGGCGTGTATTCAATCCAGATTTTAAAAGATTCTGGCTGACTTTTTATAATCCATGGAGTTTGTTAATTACATGGAATGTTTTAATTATATATAGAGTTGAGCAGATTCTATTGGATTTATTTGTCTATGATTATGTGGACTTATAAAGTCCATAGATTATTATCATAACAATAAATAAATAAATTAACAATATCAAACACATAAACAATATACAAAAATAAAATTATGAGTCAAAATGAAATGCTTTTATATAATGTCATATGCAAGTATGCAACTACTTTTAAAATCGTTACCAAGTTATCCAACTCCATATAAGAATTCATTAAACCAATTAATCAAAGGTACGTACGCAATTAAAAAAATACATTAGAATGTAGCATACTCTCCAATTTCATTATCATCATTAACCTCTTGATTCTCACCATCCATGTGTTCTTCATTATTCTCATTGTCTTGATCATCATTATTATCGTCTTCATTTTCATCATCATCATTCCTCGGCCTATCCTCCCACATAGCATCTGCAATAGTAGTTCTCCAAGCATTAGCTTCCGCTCTTTGTTGTCGTTGACTTTGAGAAAGCAATTCAAGATTCTCATATTTCATGTCAAGATATGGTGGAAATTGATCATCTTCTTCTTCAATAGGAAATTCATCAGAGCAACATTCTTTCCTAAGAAAATTGTGTAGTCCGGCACAAGCTAACACCAACTCCGCTTGTGTCACAAATTAGAATGGAGGCGCGGTTTTGAAAATAGTAAACCGCGATTTAAAGATACCAAATATTCTCTCAATCACATTCTTTAATGATGCATGGCGGAGATTGAATAACTCACTAGCATTTCTCGGGTGACGACCTTGACCGCCAAAATCTTTTAAGTGGTATCGTACACCACGTAATGGAGCCAAAAATTGGCGTCGATTAGCAAATCCGCAATCTACGAGAAAATATTTACCTAAAAGAATAATATCTTATCATTAGCATGACGAACATAATGAAAATAATTTTTAAAAAAGTTGATATATATATATATATATATATATATATATATATATAATTACCTTGAGGGACTTCAAGTCCATTTCTTCTTGATAATGCATCGGTTAGCAATTTTGAATCATGTGCCGAACCTTCCCACCCACTAAGCACATACATGAATTCCAGATCGAAGTTGCATGTTGAAAATACTAGATGGAAACAAATAAAGTTAATGCAGCGGAAATTTAACGAAGAAACTTATTTTACTATTGAATAAAAGTTTACAATCAATGATAAACTTATTCTCAAAAATAAATTACTTCACACTTGACTAAACACGCAAGTGTTTCTTACTTGACTAAACACGCAAGTATCTCTTACTTGACTAAACACGCAAGTATCTCACACTTGACTAACCACGCAAGTGCACGATGCCACGAAGGTCTTGATTGCCACGAAGGTCTTACGTTGAGAAGCCACGAATGTCTTACACTCGAGATGCCACGAAGGTCTTACACTTTCTTCTCTTTTGGTTCGAATACTCAACACGATTCGACACCCTCTTCTTTTCTTTTTCTTTTCTTTTTGGTTCGAATACTCACTATGATTCGACACACATCACCTTTGCCGATCCTCCCTTTATAAATAGGGTTACATCTTTTTGTCTTTGATTACACAATCAATCAAATATGCTAACTACCTTTTACACCACATATCTAAAAGGTATACTCCATATTTTAATTCAATTTGAATATAAAATATGTCATATGCCTTAACAAGATATTTCCTACCAAACTAGGTTAAGGCCACATATAACTCCATTGAATGAATTATATTCAATCAAATTAGTCAAGGGAGATATGCCATAATAATCACACACACTTCAACAATGACCGGCCGCACCAACCAAGCAAGGAATCCTTGCAATCAATACTTTCCTAGTTGCACTAGGAAAGTCCTTCATTTTGTCTTCAATGCAAACCAATACCAATTAGGTATTAAATCTTCTTGCTTTTAACTTCTTCCTAGTCGGCAAGGAACAACTTCAAATCAATCAAACCCTAGCAAGGGCTGCCGCATCAACATTAGGTCTAGGTTTTGCACAAGCCGCACACATCCGAACCATCGGATTAATCAAGACACCATACAATAATTATGGTTAAATTTCTCCAAAGCTTCCTTCCAAAGCTCCATGCAAATTGCCATGCAATTAGACTTTGATCTCCATCAACTCATGGAGGCCAATATACCTACACATGCTGCCAAAACCTTTTGAGATTGAATTCCATGTCTTCATAATAAGGAAATGATCCATAGCGTAAATTGGAATTAGAAGGGTGAGCCTAGAGAAACAAAAATTCAAGGTTATTATTAAAGTTGCACTATGTACAAGAGCTCAGTTTGTTATTCGAAAGAAATAAATTGTGCTGTGATTTTGAATATCTCCTACATCTATTAGACATATTTCATATAAGTGTTGAACCTTTGAACCGTTGAATATATTCTACATCTAATGTGCACAATTTGAGATGATACCACATAATCTGCTATCATCTCAAATTGTGCATGATCTTAAAAAGAAGTTGGGTTAAAATTTCTTACCGTTTTAATCTTTACATCTATCTCCACCTCAAAGTTTACTAACATAAACTCCATCAGACAAAGGTCTGGCCTTTAACATCCAACACTAACATTTTACAAAAGCTTTCGACTTTCATATACAAAACAAGTCAGAGTGAGCCAGAAAACCAAATGCACAAAGAATAATAACAAAGTGGTAATAAACAACACAGCTTATGACTCAAATGCAGCTCTGGGATTTTCTCCCTCCCAAAGCAAGCCAGCAACATTCCATTCTTGCCAGTGAAAATTCAAAATACATCATCGAAAAATTATATAGTACACCTACAATGGTCTGCTTATTGCGACGAGATAAATAAAACATAGAACATTACCCGTTCACTCCTAAATACAATTACTATATCATTCTAATCAAAAACCCATCCTTGCCATCACTTAAACTCAAAACTCGGCACTGGAGGCGCATCAAAACTCTCCAGAACCTTCGTCTCGCTCCCACTGTTCGCCGCCTAAGGCTCTTTCCCCTTCCCAAACAGCCCTCCCAACCACGAACCAACGCCGCCGCTTCCTTCCGCCTCCGCCTCCGCCACCGCCTCGGGCCCACCCATCGGCGACATCCCCGGCAGAATAATTGTGCAAACATAGAACTGCATGCCTAAAGCCCAGACGTATTGCCGAACAAGATCAAATCAATTATTCAAATCTCTGAAAGGAAGACATAATGAGAAAGAGCAAGTACCAATTGGTTATCAGAGATAGGAGGTTGAGGTCGCAGTCCGTCAAGGTCAGTTCGTCTTCTCCTCTTGCTGTTGACATTTCATCTTCGAAGTGAAGAAATATAATACGTCAAAATCTCTTGTGGTCTGGCAAGATTTCTTTAGGGTTTTGGTATTTATAGTAAGCACTAAAAAATCATACAAAATCGATGAGATAATAGAGTCCTTACAAGTCTACCAACTTTTGAATACCATAGGAATTTGATGGATAATTTTAAATCCGAATTGAATACCAACAGATTTATAAAGACTTTTTAAAATCTGAATTGAATACCTATGGATTTTTGAAATACAAAAAAATCCTATAAAATCTTAATTGAATACACCTTCTTAAATGAGTTTGAGAGAGAGATGAATAAGCGTATAAAAGAGGATAACTGATGTATGTACATTCTGAAATTCGTAGGGGTAATTTTGTCATCAAAGTTTGTATGGATTGACGGCCCATTACCATTAATTGGCCGCACCGGTAACGAAAATTAGGTTTTGTTATTAGTAATTATAGTGCTAATTATGTAGTTAGTGGTAAATAGCCATTTAAAATTTTTTAATTTCCTTCACAAAATTGTCAAAGGGTAACCAAATCGCTCGACCTGAACTCAGAAGCGAGAACTCCGTTGGCAGTTTGTGAGGGTCAGCTGGGACTTCTGATCAGCAGGTCAGCCGCTTATTTTTCTTAGCACACTTCACTTTAGAGTACTTCCAGTTTATTTTTGGTTCAGTTCTTCTGTACTTCGATATTGGGTGGATTCGTTAAACGTTTCAACTGATGCGATTTTGTATATATTTCTTCGGCGCATTGAGCTTTTCCATGAAATTAGTGAGTCCTGCGTCGGTTACTTGCATCTTTGAATTAAAATAAATAAGAAGGCGCAATGCTCTTGTTAAATTGGTCCGTATAATTATCCTCCTATTTTTTAAACAAAAAGAACAATACTGAGATACAATTGTTAACGAATGGATTGGATAACTGCAATAGAGAGGAATGACTTGAAAGAAAATCCTTCAGCTTCTGGTAACGGGAAAAAGGCCAGAATCCTTTGTGGTTGCGGGGTGCTGATTGTAGTTTGGGTGGTTTGGTTGGAAAGAAATGAAAGATATTTTGAAACCTATGGTGGGGTGGCGAGGCAAGACCTGTGAGAAAGAATCAAGTTTGGGACTACCTCATGGGCATGTACTTCTAAGTATTTTAAGGATTATAACCTTTCTTCCATTATTTTCAACTGGGAAGCTGTTGTAGTATAAGCCCCTCTGATTTAACATTATATTTAGCTGCTAAGCCTTTAGCCATAGCTGCCCTCTTTCGTTATCTAAAGTGGATGTTTGCTTCCTTGTACTTTGCTTCTTGTTTCAACAGTTCGGATATCTGAAGACTTGAGTTATATAACCCGAGATATTCTTAGAGAAATATACTGTGTCTTGCTTTATTGTATTCTGATGTCTTGGCAATGTTTTTGGTCGTGTATCTTAACAGAGAAATGGATGGAAACCAGGCGCTTAATAACTTTAAAGTTGGATCTCTGCCCACTATATTATATGTTCCTGACTTCAGTACAGAAAATGAAGAAGCTTTAATTCTAAAAAATGTAACAATATCTCTCTCTCTCTCTCTCTCTCTCTCTCTATATATATATATATATATATATATATATATATATATATCTTCCCTTGCATCCTCATTATGCTGGCTTCATCCTGCTCCATAGATTTATGATGCCCCTGTATCGAAGTGGAAATCTTTAAAAAATAGGAGGCTACAAAACTGGGGTACAATTTTCTCTATTTAAGTATATGTACAATTTTTTTTCCTTTTCTTTTCAAAAGAGTGTTTGACCTGGAAAGCAATGAAGCAAACTCTTGCTAATGATTTTTTTTTTTTCCTTCATGTTGTCTGGCTAACAGGTGGTGTAGTTCATGAGAAGGGTCTGATATCACAGGATTGTAAGTGGATAATTAATATTGTGATGGTTGCTGTATTTCATATATTTATAGTGTTTAGGGTGTGTTTGAGTGCTCCATCCAAGTTACTGCTTTGCAACATTTATCTTAAAATAGAAGAAAACTTTAGGGTATAGTCACTTTCATACTATCTTACGATTAACCTAATTCCTAAAGCCTAAAGGGCAAATGCTACAAAAGAAAGAAAAAACTATATAAGTCTATAGGAAGTAAGTACAAGTTTGAAAATATATTGTTACTCGAATTTCGAACAATGTATAAGAGATTTAGTGTTCCGACTTCTAATAAACTACCTGCTTTCTGGGAAATGCATAAATGAGAAATCACTTCATGCTATCAACTGTAGAACAATTTGGAACTCTCGTGCCAATTCAGGTATATGTTTTATTTTTAGGAGTTCTTGTAATTACTAAATATATGCTCTCTAGGTTCTATAATAGTCGAGAAACTGCATCCTCTCTCTCTCTCTCTCAGAGATGACATTAGCCTATAATGATCTCTTTCTCTAGGAGTTCTTGCAATTACTAACTGTATGCTCTTTATAGTTGATAAGAGAATACCCATCCATGGTTGTCCCTTAGTATGAAAGCTAAAACATCCATCGTCTTCCTCCAGCCAATATGAAGGAGCCTAGATTGTTCAAGGTGAAAAGGGGTGCGAATTTGAAGGTTCCTTATTTGTACAGGAACAATTTTGAATCATGCACTATTCCCCTCCTATTTCTGTAAAACGAAGAGAATATACGGAGTAGTCGATAAGGAAGCTAAAGACAAAGTCGAAAACCAAACAACCAACAAGAATATAGGAAACTAGATAACAGCCTCTCTTCAATATTAAAAAAAAAAAAGAAAAAAAGAGAGAGATGAAAGAAAAACCTATCTTGAATAAAATGACAAGAGACCCTCTGTAAAATTCTATCTTAAGTCAGCAGGGGCGGGACCAAGAGTTTAGATTGGGGTCGGGATAGCTAAAATTGGAAATACTGAAAATAGACATACGACATATATTCATTAACCCTTTTAGGAATCGATTACTTAAACGAGAATCACATAAAAAGGCTAATTGCTACTTGATGTTGGGATAATATCCAGAAGACCAGAACCATAAAAAATAAAAAAATAAAAAATAAAAAATCTTGGGTGATAAGGAATGACAAAAGGGGCATCTTTGTAGACAAATCAGTTACTGCATTCCAATCCAAAGTCTGCAGGGAACTTGAATACCTTATTCTCGACAATCCATATTGAATCAAATTCCACAAAAGTCATTAAGTTATTGCATCTGCAAGATGTAAATTTTCTTTGAATGCAGTTTAATGCTTTGCCTTTATGTTTGAAGATAGTTTGAATGACAAATTATGGTCCTCTTCTAGTTGGAAGTCCAGAATATTGGTGATAGAGCCATGACTTCGGTAGTTCTAGGTGATTAGCCCATTGGAATCGTGGTATATTAGTATTCATCAATTCTTTTGTTAACTACGAATTTGTTTAAACAGTGAATTCTGTGTGTTTCTGGTAGTTCTAGGTGTTCGGGCAATTGGTTTCATGGTGTAATAGTATTCATCAATTCTCTCCTTGCAGTGCCCTCATGGTTAACAAAGATCACATGCAGGATTTATGAAGAATCCGGGCTATTCCCATCACCAATCAATCATGTCCTTATCAATGAATATCTTCCTAACCAAGGCATAATGGTTTGCACTAAAACCATCTAAAGCTTTATTGTCATTCCTTTAATCTCCTGGTTAGTTTTTGTTCATTTGTTATCAACATAACCTAAAAGTCACTCTACACCTACTCGTTGTTCCACCGTTGTACTCTAATCTTAATATGAAAGTTGTCCAGTTTACCCTCTTTCAGCATCCCTTCAAGGAGGGTGTTATGGATCATGCATAATAAAGTTGGATTAAATGAAAGACAAAATAAAAAAGGGGAGCAGACTTTTAGGGTCTGTTAATAAGAAAATAACCCTTTTTACAATGAAAAGCTGCTTTTGACTTCTTTTTTGAACTTGTGGATAAAACCTGCAGAATTGCTGTATGATCACATATGTTTTTTTTTTTCTTGAATCACCAAAGATCTCAAATTTTAGTTTTTCAAAATGGACTTTCTTACTTTTATTTTATTCTCAAGTTACCGCAACTTTTGCAGGATTTGATTCACCATAGCTTGTCCTTGGATATCTAACATCTTAGTACTTTTCTATTGTCAAATGAAAATGAATACTAAATTGAACTGTTGTATCGTATGTTGGGGTTACTTGCTTTTAGTTTTCTAGCCTTCTACACTTATCCACATTATTAAGCTGAAAGTGGATGTGCTCGCCTTATCATAGTGGTTGTCTGCCTGTAGGCACACCAGGATGGACCAGCTTACTATCCTGTTGTAGCAATTCTGTCTCTTGGGTCACCTGTTGTTATGAATTTCACTCCCCATTCAAGATTGACATCGGGTGCAGGCACATGTACTCATAACGATATCTTTTCAAATTCCGATGGGGGACTCAAGACTGATGCAGATAACTTTTTGGATGAACACCACCCTTTTCCTGTCTTATTGATGCCACGCAGTTTGCTTATATTCAAAGATAAAGCATACTCGGGTTGGTATACTATTTCTTGAACTAAGCACTCTATTTCTAGTTACTATACTATTCTTTTTCAACAGCAGATCTGAGCAGGTCTTTGGGATTTCCAGATTACTTGCATGCTATAAACGACAGTGAGATACAGCATTATGATAAGGTGATATTATCATTCTGTTTCCCCTTTTGATAGGAAACAAGAACGTGTTGAAAATATAGGAAGACAGAAAGTAAAGGAAGAATAGTGTTCATACCTGTGCTAAAAGGACCATAATATAAAAAACACTACAGGACATCAAAGGACGAAAACAAAGCCCTAAAACCTGTATTCAATCCCTGAAATTAGCTTCTTGAAATTCATGCAAAATTGAAATGTTAATGAAGTGCAATAACAATTTTTTCTCTCTAATTGATGGTTAATTATGACCAATTTTTGTAGGAGTGTTGTTGGGCTTAGTTGGAGAATGGAGAGTTCATTTCAACTGTTGCCTTAATACTATTAACAAGACTATTTTGATATTGGTTTTCAGGCTGTAAACGAAGCACAAGCTCTACCTTGGCAAGGTCTAGATCATCCATCTTCACAATTGGATGGATCTGTTAAAACAGAAAATACTTTGGACCTCAAGAGTATTCATAGAACTACCACCAGAGTTTCTTTGACATGTCGATCAGTTTTGAAAGTTCATAAAAATTTGTTCAGGTTTTAATCATCGGTTAGTGTAACACAGTGCTTTCTCTTCTTTCTATGGTCTGTTAACATCAAGAGCATTTTACTCCCACCAGTGGGAGCAGATGATGACTTATGTCATTGCATGCGGGCATTAGTTCCCATATGCAAAATAAAAATATTATTTAATTTGTTGCATTGTTATGTTCATTTTCACCAAGAATGCACTTAAAAGAAAGTAGTATTGAGAAGAACTCACACGCCTAATCTTCTTTCTCTTTAGAATTTGTTATAGTTGTATGAACTATGAAGTACCTGTTAATAGGGCTAAAATTGGAATGATAATTGGAGATGATGGTATATTAACACACTATTTTCTCCATTGACATTCCCCCTGTAACTTATGAATTTAGATGATGTTATTAATGCACAATTCTTCTATATTGCACGAACTCAATCTTAAGAATGAAACATTTGAAAAGGTATGTGAATAGAGATTTGAGGTGTGGTTCACCAGTTATTACAACCACGGACCATTCTCATATGGACCTGAGTTCATTTGGACTGTTTACCGGAGCCCATGAAAAATGTAAGGGTGGCCCAGCCCAGACACGAACAAAAGAATTTATTTATGTTTTATTATTATTTGTTTTCCCATATAGCAGTCGCAACGGGGGAGGCGAAGAAAAGAAGGAAGCCAGAAAGCAGGGAGGAGCCACAGTTGGTTGCCTTATCTTTCACCTATTTCAGTTTCAGACAAGCGGTCTCGCCGGTGCTGATCTACGCTTTTGGCACTTAGCCTACTCAATTTTCTCATCAATTTTGTGCGAATTTTTGCAGAAGATAATTGAATCCGGTGTTTGTACTGAAACACAGAGGAACGAACAAGTGCTGAAGGGAAGGCGAGGAAGACAGGAAGAGAATAAGAAAGAGAAAGTGGTGGGATGATCAATTATGGCCCAACAGCAGTCCTCGCGTCTCCACCGCTTGCTCACTCTGTTGGACAGTATCCTGATTCTCTCTAAACTATAAATTTCTTATTCAAAAATGCATGAATTCATATTTGATTTTATTCGAAATTTTCTTTAACCCAATTCTAACAGCTGGTTCGACCCAAGCAACAAGATTTACAGCCGCTCGTCAGATAGGCGATATTGCCAAATCACATCCTCAGGACTTGACCTCTCTTTTAAAAAAGGTATATCAATTGTTTCCCTGCCCTTGAACTTGATATTATTATTCTAAGTATGTCATTTGGCCTCGCTACTATTACACATTATCCGACCGCTTCTTGTGTATCGGCATCATTTGCTTCTATTGAGATGCAACTTTCATAGTTAGCACCCAACATTTGTGACTGACTGATCATCAACTACTGCTCTTCTTTGTTTCTCCCTCCATGTACATACCATGTCCCTGGGTAGTAACTAACTTTTCGTTTCACATATTAATAATAACATCACCCTGACTCTTAACAAATAATTAGTCTACATCCTTTCTACTATCACAATCTCAGAAAATTTGCAAGGCATCTCCATAAATTCCTCCTCACGCTCAAAACTTGATAAAATCAAGACTAGATGCAGGCCTCTACTATCGTATATTCCATGAAAGATAATGTTCTTTTCCTTTTTTATTGGACCTTTTCATAATCCTTTTCTCCCCTCTTTTGACAGATAGGTATGCTAATAGAAGTTTGGTTTGTTATATGTTGCCTTTAGTTTGTATTTTACTTGTGCTAAGATCTGATCATATTAGATTTTGGCAGCTCTTTTATTTTATTCATTATATAAAATAAATAACTATCAGCCTCTTTCTGAAACCAATTTTGTTTTAATTACTTGAAAAAGGCAGCCGGTAGACATTATATGCCTGTAAGAAAGCATTGCATTGATACAGTGTTTGAATAAAGAAGATAAGCAACACAAAATAACACCTCAGGGATCTGAAGTTCCATCTGACAAAGGAAAACAGTCAAACTAAATTGTACTTTTAGTATCCAGACACATTCGTGGCTTCAGCCGTCTACTTTTTAAATACTCAAAACTGACTAGAGGGAAGTGTAAAGCTTTACTCTATCCCATAAACTCTCTTGACCAGTCCAACCTTTGTCTTCAAAAACTGTTATGCTTCTGGCTTGAAAACGCCTGCTAACGTTGACCTCTCTAAATTATTTAACCACAGGCTCATAGCAATTCGACAGTGAAGAAAGACAGGATCCACAGATTCTCCCCCTATTACGTTATTTTGGGAAACACTTTTCAATGAACCTAAATGCCCTGTTGTTATTTTAGTAGCTACACCATTACAGAAGGTAATTGTTGACTATCATAGGCAAACTATGTGCAGTCACCATCCTAATACCTAAATGCATGAAAAAAAAGTGATATAATTTCAACGTCATTTTCTGGTGTAAGCTTAAATATCTTTTCCTGGCTGTTACTGTTTCCATATATATATATATATATATACACACATATATATATATGTATATATACAAATATATATTATATATATATATATATATATTTTTGAAAAAGAGTTGGCGTTAATTTTAGTTCCTTGTGAGATAGGTTTCACAGTATCTTCGTAGCAGAAACTGGGACACAAGGGTTGCTGCTGCTCATGCAATTGGAGCAATTGCTGAGAATGTTAAGCACACCTCTGTAAACGATCTCTTTGCTTGCATTGAATCGAAAATGGATGCTGGGATTTCTGGTGCTGTTGAAGATATGGTTGCTTTACCTATATTTGATTCTAACATTGCAGGCACGTCTTTCAGAAGGTGAGTATATTTGTTGCTTTTATACTAAGTGTTAGGGATGATGATTTTTGATTCTGAATACATGTTTCTGGAAGCATTAATTTATCAAATTTTGTGTTTTATCAACTACAACAGCTTTGATCTTAGCAAAGTTTTGGAGTTTGGTGCGCTTTTGGCATCTCGAGGACAGGTAATGTTATGTCTATTCTTCTTTTATAGAGATAATTTCAACTTATTTGAAGGTGGTTTTCTTTTCTCCTTTGAATAGGCTATATTGCTCTGTTATTTTTTTTAATTATCACTTCGAACTTCTCGATTTACAGAAAGAGGAGATGTGGCAACAGCAAACTAGTCTGATCCATTAATGAACAAGTTGAACCAACCAATTTTGTTATTTGTTACCTTTAAGAAAAATCTTATCTTGAGTTTTATATATATATATATATTTTTTTTTCTAATATTCTTTGTGTTTCTTATAACGGATGAATTCACTTTAGGAACTCTTAGTTCATTTATTTTGATTCAGGAGTATGATGTCGCTAATGATAATACAAAGAACCCAAGAGAGAGATTGGCTCGACAGAAACAAACACTTCGACGTCGTTTAGGTATGTAGCTATTTCTTCTTTCATAAATAATCTGATTGGTTGTCCAATTGATATTGTACTTGAGGACTTGTGTTGATTCTGTTAGTGAATCCTTCCCCACCGTTCACTATGTTTCTTAAAAAGCTGACTCCACATTTGAAAGAGTAGTGGCCTCATCTTAGGATTGCAAAGGCCTAAACCAGATTGGCATGCCAATATACCAATATAGAGATAAACAAGCATAGTGTTCCTTTTGTCCTCAATTTCCTATATGGATCAACACCTACTCAAAACTGTTCCTGAATTCTGGGATAAAAATAATCAGAAAGCATGAGAAGACCAAAATCTTTTTATGGAACTAGATCAAATTTGATGATATTTATTAATTTGAAATATTTGTCTACACTTGAAAACAAATATAGGAAGAATCTATTTTGTTATGCTACGAAGATTAACTGATTCAAGTATCAAACTCTATAGGCAGTTTAGGTGGTCCCGGTCTTCTGGTCGGTGCTTGTCTGAGAGTTTTAATATATATAACATGAAGTTTAATACTTTGATCAACTTGAATAAACTTTTGAAACTCACTGTTTGTGATTCAGGTTTGGATATATGTGAGCAGTTCATGGATATGAACGATATGATAAAAGATGAAGACCTAATTTTGCACAACTCTCACGGGAATGGGATTAATCCAAGAGTTTATTCCTCACGTAATATCCAGCAGTTGGTTGCAAATATGGTTCCTAGTGTTTTATCCAAAAGGCCAAGTCCAAGGGAATTGAATCTTCTAAAACGGAAGGCAAAAATTAATTCGAAAGACCAAGCTAAGGGGTGGACTGAGGATGGGGATATGGAGGTGGCCTGTGCTCAAAGTACGACCACACCGAAGGGCTCATGTCCTGATTCATTTGGCAATAATAAGGTATGGACTGTCGATGTTATCAATGTTTTGGTGCTAACTGATTTGAGTGTTCCCTTAGGGCCTTAACTTATAAGCTATATCTATTTTTTTGGTAAGAAATTAAGTTGCTATTTCACATGGAGGGTTCTTGTTGATATTGGAGAATTCTTTGAAGCTTTTGATGTATCTTTGTTGTACATTGTGTATTGCTTTGTTCCTTGATAATTAGTTTTAGGGAAATAGAGGGAATATGAGTAAATAGTTAAATTCAAAACCAAAAATATATAAGGCAGAGATAATGATGTAGTTATATATTGTAGTGTTTATGTGCATAATGGTAAATTCTAAACGCTAAATTTTATGTGTATTTGCAGTATGTATATTGCAGTGTTTTGGTTCTCATAGCTCTAAATTTTACGTTCATGTTCTAATAGCTAGCATCTATTTGCACTGGATGTTTGACGTTTTATGCTAATGCCCAACAAAGATTCCCACCGGTTGATTTCTACATGCTACAAAAATATTTATTTACATATGGATACAATGATCAGTTTCTGATTTAGTTTAGTTCCTTTCTTCTCTTTGCATTTTCTGTGTCCGGATATAAGTTTCTGTATTATAATGTTGATGATTTATATAGGAATTAATGGACCTTGGTCACGATGAAGAAAACTTTGAACAAGATGGAGATGGGCGGTGGCCTTTTCATAGTTTTGTTGAGCAACTCATCCTAGACATGTTTGATCCAGGTTGGCTACTGTTGTTGTGTTATTGTTCTTCTGGAAAATAATGGGTCCATGAGCTGCCTAATTGATGTATTTTTTAAATTTCTTGATTTATTTTATTTGCTTGAGTTGCACTTCTGTTGTAGTCTCTCATACATTTTTTTCCTTTTTTTTTTTTCCTAATCTTTCTTAGTTTGGGAAGTACGTCATGGCGGTGTGATGGCTTTGAGGGAAATTTTAACCCATCAGGGTGCTTCCGCTGGGGTATTTATGCCTGACTTGAGCCTGGATGATGCACTGTTTGTTGATTTAGAAAGTAAATGGACATCACAGACAATGAAGAGAAGCAGAGAGATTGATTTGAATGTGAAAGTTCCAATTGATGAATCTGGAACAGTGGCGAAGAAGCCGAAGTATGACGATGTATCGTGTCCATTTTTGGAACCAATGGTCTCTGCTAGTAAGGTTGGGAATGTTGATATCAGTGTGCAGGTTGAAGATGGTGCGTGTAATTTGCCTTCTCAGCATGTTAATGGTCAACTTTGTGTCAGCTCTCTAAAGGTGGAGCCTGAGGTGTATCCATGTGAGCAACCTGTCAGTACAACTGTGATGAAGTGTGAGGCATCCTCTCAGAAAATGGATCTGCTGAGAATTCTTACTGAAAATAACGAGCTGATGAACTTGGTTAAAATGGTTAGGCATTCATGGCTTAAAAATTGTGAATTTCTTCAAGATTGTGCGATTCGTTTCCTGTGTGTATTGTCGCTAGACCGGTATGTTTTTTTCAAGGTTGTTTTTTCCCCCTTAATTTTGGGCCTGATCTCGTATTGAGATATTAGTTTTCTTGAATAAAGATGTCATATTGAACCATGAGTAGCTTCCTTAACATTTCCTACAATATGATTGCAGTTTTGGAGACTATGTCTCTGATCAGGTAGTTGCTCCCGTACGTGAAACCTGTGCACAAGCATTGGGTGTTGTGTTCAAGTACATGCATCCAACATTAGTTCATGAAACATTGAATATCTTGTTGACAATGCAGGTAGTTGCCGTGTTTTTGGTCTGTTATACTTTCTGGATTTAATTGGAACTTATGTGTTGTATTATTTTGTGCTTCTGATATTCCTATTTGTTCAGTGTAGACCAGAATGGGAAATTCGTCATGGAAGCCTTTTGGGTATCAAATATTTGGTGGCCGTGCGGAAGGTATATATTAAGTTTGACTATTAAAACGGCAGTTAAAGAACATTAGTAGTCACTAATCACTAATCAAACTTGCAAAAAATTTATCTCTTTTTTGTTTTGTTTTGGTGGTTGGCGCTTGCATTACTGAGATATTAGGCAAATACATTATATAACTTTATGCTTGCTTTTAGGTGTATATATTTCTTGAAGTACATGGTTACTACCTAATCTTCCACTGTTTTTTATTTTCATGATACCAGGAAATGCTACATAACTTACTTGACAGGGTGCTCCCTGCATGTAAGGCTGGCCTAGAGGACCCTGATGATGATGTTCGAGCAGTAGCTGCAGATGCTTTAATTCCTACTGCATCTGCTATTGTTGCATTAAAGGGTCAAACATTGCATTCTGTGGTGATGCTTCTTTGGGATATATTACTTGATTTGGATGATTTAAGTCCATCCACGAGCAGGTACTTTTCGTGGCCATAGTTTCTTTTCCTGTTACTCTTTGTAGTGCTAACTTTTTAATGGTTATGTATTCTATTAGATAACCATATAATTATTTTTGTAAATTGTGTTCTTCAAGAAAGTACAGTCAGTTATATTGATTATCCCTTTCCCACAATCAGTCATCAAATCCTCATGAGTATTTTGAGGATCCCAGAAACAGCACAACCTTCTTCTGAACCTAAATTTATTGTGCATCCCAAAAGATATAAACCTGATCTATAGAGATGTGGACATGGTGTTGAAGAATCTTACATCAATTTTGTTATGATACGCTCTTATAGGTCGTTTGTGAGTCTCTACTCTCTAGCCTCTACAGGGTACGACAAGGTGTAAAGTAAAAAGGTTTTAGGAAAGGGAACCAAATCGTTTTTCACTATTAGACATGCAGGTGATGTTCCAGCAGGTGGGTGTGGGATCATATTTGGATTGCATGAGAAATGAAATCTTAAAGTTGAGTTTTCAATTTTCATTGGGTGGGGAATGTTGGAATATGTTTGTTAGGTTATTAACATATAAAATATTGAACTGTTTTCCTCTATAAAGAGTGGTCCCATTTCATAACAAATGTGTACACCGATAAATGTAGCTGTCTCCACTGTATTAATGGATTGGATCCATTAGTATCACTTTTAGGTTCCTCCAGTATTATATATATATATATATATATATATATATATATATATATATCAGACCCCTTCCAATGAGGGATCCCTCATTTTGATCATTTTGAAGGATCGATCATTTAACCTACTTTTTTTTATCACATATTAACATCTCCACCGTTCAACTTTCATGTTTATATGAGTAGATCATATCTGGAAATTTTCATTCCATTTGATAATCGTTAGAGCATTGAAAATTGTAATTTACAAATAAAAACATGAACCGTTCAGGTTCGACAGATTTCATACGTCCATTGATTTCATCTAGTTAGATGCCTTAACGATCACCATTTTGGCTAAAAATTTACATGAATGATCTACACATATAAACCTAGTAATTGAGCGGTGGAGATGTAAAAATTCAATCAAAAAGTTGGTCTAATAATCGATCCCTTAAAATGAACAAAATGAGGGATCCCTTAGTGGAAGGGCCCTCATATATATATATATTTTTGGAGACTAGTGTTTTGTTAACAAATTTGTTTATTTGCAGTGTAATGAATCTCCTGGCAGAAATCTACTCCCAAGAAGAGATGATCCCAAAGATTTTTGAGGCATTATCTTTGAAAGAAAATGTGGAGTTTGACTTAAATGAACTGGTTCGCGTTGATGATTTTAAAGAAGGAATAATTTCACAGGATAATCCTTTCATGCTAGCTACACTGGCACCACGGTTGTGGCCTTTTATGAGGCATAGTATAACATCAGTCCGTTATTCAGCTATTCGCACTTTGGTAAAATTTTGGCTCCTTTATTGCTGTCTTGGTACATTTGTCTAGTATTTGTTTTGTATAAAGTCTGTTCAACTATTGCTTTTTTCAATAATCTTATATATAGAGGAGCAAACAACTACCCCAAATTGCAATATCCGTAAATTTTATTGTGGGGACTCCTAATGGCCTTCCAAGTCTTACCACTATTACAGTCTCCTAGAAATAATGAGAAGCTGATCAGCTCTAATTTGAGACTGCCAATTCCCATTAACCATAGTATGACATACTTTATTTCTATCATAAAACTAGTCTAACACTAAAACTAACAGGAGTATCAAAGTGATTTTCCCCACAATTACGGGTCTTTGGTCTTCACCTGGGTATGCTCAATTTGTTTGTAGTTTGATCTATAGGGTGTTAATATTTCAGTTTTTCTCATCAAATTTTTTATTTTTTATTTTTAAAAAAGTATTACGCATGACGTGTGAAATATGTTAGTTGCCGTAGGATTTAAGAAATTCTCAAGTATATTAGTAAATCTGTTTGGTATATGTGTGTGTGGCAAGTATATGTCCATTACAGTCAATTATGCTCTATACATTTTCATTTGCAGGAGAGACTGCTTGAAGCAGGATACAGAAGGAACATTTCTGAGGATTCGAGTACTTCTTTTTGGCCTTCATTTATCCTGGGTGACACCCTCAGAATTGTTTTTCAGAATTTGCTACTTGAATCAAATGATGAAATTTTGAAACATTCAGAGAGGGTTTGGAGGCTCCTTGTTCAGGTTCTTTTATATATATATATATATATATATTATCTATTCATGATCAGAAGATTCTATTTCTTTTATGTGATAGAGGTTGTGTATTGTCTACTTGTTTTTGGGACATTAGAAGAGCTGATAGGGTCTGATATTAGCGTGACTGTTATGGGACTTTTGTTTTTGGTTTTTGGTTCTTTTGTTTGGGGGAAGTACACAATAGTCTTTTTTTTTTTTTTTTTAATCAAGATCACGCGGTTTCCTTAGAAGGTATTTAGGCTCGGAGACTAATCCGTGCTGGGGGATGTGGTCTGGCCATAGTGAAAGATGGAATGATTATGACTCTAAATAACAGCAATTATGTATACATTTTCTCCTATATGATATGAGTTTTTTATGTATCTTAAACTCTAGGGTTAATCCTGATTGTGCAACTTCTATTGAGTAATGCTAGTTATGGATGCTCCGTAGTCTTAGCCCATGCTGGTTTCTTGCTTCTGGGTGCATAAAGATTCACCTTATTAACCTTTTACTGTGGCATATTTATCAGAATTCTGCTAACTTTTTCCTCCCCTTTCTATCTCTTGTTACCAGTGTCCAGTAGGGGATTTGGAAACTGCTGCAAGGTCATACATGTCCTCTTGGATAGAACTTGCTACTACTTCATATGGTTCAGCATTAGATTCGACAAAAATGTTTTGGCCTGTTACTCTTCCTCGAAAGAGTCATTTCAAAGCAGCAGCTAAAATGAGAGCTGTGAAGCTCGAAAATGAGTCTTGTGGAAACATTGGCTTCGAATCTGCAAAGGGCTCCATTTCACAAGAAAAAGCTGGAGATGCTTTACCCAATAATGTCCAGATAATTGTTGGTGCAGATGTTGAATTGTCCGTAACTCATACCAGAGTGGTTACAGCAGCAGCATTGGGAGTTTTTGCTTCTAGATTACAAGAAGGCTCAATACAGTATGTAATCAACCCGCTGACGAATGCTATTACATCTTTATCTGGTGTCCATCGGCAGGTACAGTTTGATTTTAAGTTTTTAACTCCAAACTTTTTGCCATCATTTTCTCTCTTTCTTGGTATAAATCTGATCATTCGTATTCATTCAGGTAGCATCTATGGTTCTTATTTCTTGGTATAAAGAGATAAAAAGTAAAGGTGTATATGATATTGCCGGAGTTATGCCAGGTTGTCTGTACCATATCAAAAGTTGGTTGTTGGATTTGTTAGCTTCTTCTGACCCTGCTAATCCTACAAAAGGTTCACTTCTTCCTTACACTGAGCTTTCAAAAACATATAGTAAGATGCGTGATCAGGCTAGTCAGTTGTTACATACTGTTGAGTCATCGGGTATGTTTGAGAGCTTCTTGTCTACTAATAAAATTCATTCGGAAAGCTTGAGCGTGGACAATGCGATTAATTTTGCATCAAAACTTCCGATGTTGTCTAATGATAATGTGGGGGACGATTCTTTGGAAAGGCATGTTGTTGATGGTATAGAGTCAGCAAAGCAACAACTTTTGACAACATCAGGATATTTAAAATGTGTTCAGGTATGTCTTGAGATACAAACAATAGATTATTGATATAATGCTTAGTAAAGTGCTTGATGTTCTATGCCAACCGATTTCTAATCTAGAATCCCCAATAACCGACCTTTTTCATCTTATTTGAGAATCTTTGTCATCATTTGTATGCGTGTGATTTCCTTATTCTATAATTTATGCTTCGTTGAACAATCTACAGAGCAATCTGCACATTGCTGTCTCCTCCCTTGTGGCGGCTTCAGTTGTTTGGATGTCAGAGCTTCCTGCACGACTAAATCCTATTATCTTGCCTCTAATGGCTTCCATTAAAAGAGAACAGGTAATGTCTAGATAGTTGTTAAGCCAATGATTGTCCTTGATAAAAGTTCTTTCTCAAGTATACAGATGCATACTTTTGAATCTTATAAAGCCTAAATATCTATTGAAGGAGGAAGTTCTGCAACAAATGGCAGCTGAGGCACTTGCAGAGCTTATTTCTGATTGTATTTCTCGCAGGCCTAGCCCAAATGATAAGTTAATCAAGAATATTTGTAATTTAACATGCATGGATCCTAGTGAGACACCACAAGCTGCAGTCCTCTGTTCCATAGATATTGTTGATGATCAAGACCTTCTTTCTTTGGGGACTAATAGTAGTAAGCAGAAAACAAAGGTTCATATGGTAGCTGGTAGTGAAGACCGTTCAAAGGTTGAAGGCTTCATTAGCAGACGAGGTTCTGAGCTTGCATTGAGGCATCTTTGTATGAAGTTTGGCAATTCATTATTTGATAAGCTTCCTAAACTATGGGATTGCCTCACGGAAGTTCTACAGCCTAGTGGTAATGAGTCCTTTAATCCGGCAGATGAAGTTAATATTACACAAGCTTTGGAATCTATCAGGGATCCCCAGCTCTTGATAAACAATATCCAGGTTATGATAATCCCTGATTTAGCTGGTTACTATTTCCACACAATCGACGATCGGCTTTTCAAATTGTATTTTTCATATGCAAAAATCTTGTGGTATTGTCCTCATCACTGACACTTTTGCATAAGATATGTCACACTTAGTGTCCGTTAAAATTGTCTGCATGTGATTATTCAGTTAGGCTGCTGAATGAAGGATCTAAAGTCTCTTAGTTGAATATAGGAAGACTTTTGTGGCTGGTTTTCTATACAAATTACCCTGCCCTCCTTTTCATGACAGAAGATCAATCGTTTTCTTTTCTTTCCGGATGCATAAATATTTTCCCCTTGCAACTCTAATTATTCGTTAAAAAATAAGGTAAAATAGGTTTAGGGTTCATGCTGCATGTTCAGTTTCCGGATGTGATACTCTAATTTCCGGATGTGATATTAGTGTCCAGTTTCATGCTGCGTGTTTCACATCATCTTTATATTCTCAATATGAGAACTTGGGTAGAGCTGCTTCACTCGGGTGTCAAAATCCTAATATATCTTTGCTTTGTTTTGTATGTTTTGTTCGTTATGTTTCACTTGGAATGCTAAATAGGCTGCTCTTCTTTGGTTAAACAGTATCTATAAACTGATTTGTTATCTGAGGTAGCTTGCTAGGCTAGCTGTCTGTGTCATACTTCCCTGATTACAGACTGCTCCTTGATTTCTGAAGTGCTTAGATGACGAGGTTTTATGTTCATTGAACTACATTTGGTCGTCAAGTTTTTTTTTTTTTCACAATTAAACTAGTTTTAGGGCATAGACCGAGTAAAGGACTTGAATCACTTGATATCTTTATGTTCACTTTTAAAATAACAGTCAGTAATACTTTCTTCTTCCTCCTGCTTGGCTACTATAGTAGACAGTCAAAATTTGTGGACCTAACTTGTTTTAATTAAACTCATTGTTTTAATTTTGAATTGCAGGTGGTACGTTCTATAGCTCCTATGCTAAATGAGGATTTAAAACCAAAATTGCTCACTCTACTTCCGTACATTTTTAAGTGTGTGCGACATTCCCATGTTGCTGTTCGATTAGCTTCATCTAGATGCATCACTTCTATGGCCAGGTCCATGACAATACCTGTGATGGGAGCTATAATTGAAAATGCCATCCCAATGTTGGGGGATGTGACATCTGTTAATGCTAGACAAGGTGCAGGAATGCTTATTAGTTTGATTGTTCAGGGACTGGGTGTAGAGTTGGTTCCATATGCTCCTTTGTTGGTTGTTCCTCTTCTAAGATGTATGAGTGATTGTGATCAGTCTGTCAGACAGAGTGTGACACACAGTTTTGCTGCCCTTGTACCTCTTCTTCCTCTGGCTCGTGGCCTCCCTCCACCTGTTGGGATTAGTGAAGATTTTTCCAGAAGTGCAGAAGATGCAAAGTTTCTAGAGCAACTACTTGACAACTCTCATATTGATGACTACGAGCTTCGTACTGAACTCAAAGTGACCCTGAGGAGGTATATCTTTAACATGCTGATAAAATTTTGAGAACACTATCATGTGGAGTTATGCGGTCTTTCTGTCATTTAAATTCTTTATTCACTATCATATTGATTTCTCAACCCCTTTCTCTTTAATCCATATACACCTCTCACTATTGGATCCAGGTATCAACAGGAAGGTATAAATTGGTTGGCTTTCTTAAAACGTTTTAAGCTTCATGGAATCTTGTGTGATGATATGGGTCTTGGCAAGACACTTCAAGCATCGGCTATTGTTGCTTCTGACGTAGTTGAACATCGCACTTCGAACGATAGAAATATCCCACCATCTTTAATTATTTGCCCATCAACACTTGTTGCACACTGGGCCTTTGAGATAGAGAAGTACATTGATGGTTCTGTTTTATGCCCTCTCCAATATGTTGGCTCTGTTCAAGATCGCTCTAGTCTTAGAGAAAATTTTGATAAGCATAATGTGATAATAACATCATATGATGTGGTTCGGAAAGATATTGATCATCTTGGAAAGCTTCTCTGGAATTATTGTATCTTAGATGAAGGGCATGTCATCAAGAATGCGAAATCAAAAATAACACTTTCCGTGAAGCAATTGAAAGCCCATAATCGCTTGATACTAAGTGGAACACCAATTCAGGTTGGTCTGACTCACAGGAGACTGAACTTTCCAGAAAGTTGAATTTTTTCAAATCTTCTTGACAAGTCACCCTGTCTTTGCAGAATAACATCATGGATTTGTGGTCCCTTTTTGATTTTCTAATACCCGGGTTTCTTGGAACAGAGAGACAGGTATGTGGTTCTTTAACATTTCATTTTTCCTTGGATATTTTTTACATCTGGTTGGAAAGCCAGGAGGATATTTAAATCAATGTTTGGATGACATGTAAGTTGATGAAATAATATTTCAACTATAGTTTAGACCACTCATCGAAACATTGATCTAAAATTCCTGATAGATTCTTTATAGAGGAGTCCTTATATTAAAGTTCTAAGTAGTCTCTCTTGATTAATGGCATTCCTGTGCATATTCAAACGAAATATTCTTTATTCAAGCGTATACCCACATATACAGCAAATTCAGTATACAACCAGAAAAAAAAACTACACTCGAAAAATATGCGAAGATAAATGAACCAATTGCATGAAGGCCTAATATTTGAAGTAAGAAATCTTCTGCTGAAACCCTAAACCCAATGTTAAAACAAAATGATTTCCGGCTATAATGCATTCTTGTCCTTGAGGATAACAAGAAGAGTGTAAAACGGCCGCAATACTTCGATGTATTTTTACCTCATCTTTCCCTGGGAAAGATTAAGTTCTGGCTAGTATGTATGACAGTCAGTATCTTCTATTACATAAACTAAAAGCACAACTATTGGAGTATCTGTCATGGTTACAAGTTTCAACGTTAAACTAAGCTGAACAAACTTGTTTTTTCTTCATTTCGTTTCTTCTTTTGCATTAAGGTAAGCACCACCAAGCAAGAAGAAAAGAATGATTTAAAGGACAATTAAAATTGAAGTAATGTCTAAAAAGAGAACAGCATGGAAATAGCAGGCAAAAAGGTGTATTAATGTTGTATTGCATATGAACTCTGATTTTGTGTCACTTTGGCAGTTCCAAGCCACTTATGGAAAACCACTGGTGGCAGCGAGGGATCCTAAATGCTCAGCCAAGGATGCTGAAGCTGGAGCACTTGCTATGGAAGCATTGCACAAGCAGGTTTCTTGTTATCGTGATACTTTCTTAATTTTGTTTTTCTGCTTCATAACAATCTTGAAAACAACTGTATGCTCTGGTCAGTCTGGTGTTTGCGTTGATATGGGTGATGTTTTGAACGCATTAATTTTATGCACTGTTCTAAACTACGATAGGCACAGGTCGGACGGTTTATTTTGTAAAGATAAATAAAAGTACTCAAAAATATAAATACGATTTAATTTAAATTTATATATCAAGTTGGCCGGGATGAAGTGGTATTTTATTTTATGTATTTTATTTTTATATTTAAATTATTATTGTAGAAATAAAATATATAAGAAATTATAATTATTAAAATTAATAAAATAGTCTCTCTTTTTTTGTTTTCAGAGAATAGTTAAAACAATCAAAGTTATGATTTTTGTATGAAAAAAATATTCAAAATACTCAAATTCACTCTCCAAGTCCAAGTCTAACAGCAATGATAAGCAAGGGCTATTTACCGACATGAGCAAAAGGCCAAAGATCTTCTGATTAAGGACAACGATCCGAAATTCAGTAGCTCCATCTACAGCGATGCCGGTGTGGTACACACACACACACTATTTCTAGACTCCCCCTCCTTTAGTTTATCTCTCTCTGCGATTGGATTTAGTTTATCTTTCTCTATGGTCCATCCATCTGTCCTCGGAGGTAGTCAACGGTCTTGAGGTCGGCTTCGGGGATGAATTGCACTTCGGTCGTCATTCGTCACTGATGTTCTGTAGCACGCTTTGCTGCTACCCTTTAGCGTCAACGAGTAAGAGAGGTTGCTAACAAGGAATTGGAGAATGAGTTTCAGTTTCAAACTTTTCTTCGTAGTTTTGTATTTTGAAGAGAAAGAAAATATAAACTATTTCAGTTCCTAGCCCGCCGTCTAGTGTTTAGGCTTTTTGTTCTTTTGACATTGTTTTTATGTTATGTGATTTATCAAGAGGTGGAAATTGCCTAGGTTTTTTCACTGGCAGTTTTTGGAGCCAAAAAATGGCCATTCACCACCCCAACCATTCTACATCAGCTACTTCTCTGAACTTTGACAGACATCACGTGTACCATCCTTGCTTATGTTTGCCAACCCCATGTCAGTAGCTAGAAAATTCCCACTTAGCTCAGAGGCCATACCTTCAATGCAGTTATCGTGTTACATAAGTGTTCATTTTCTCATTAAAGGTTAAATATATTGCCAATCTAGTAATAGAATGTATGAAAATTGTCTGTGCATTGCAAGTCAGGGAATGTAACAATAGCATATTAGTGTTCTTTCACATTCTTTTATGTGAAAACGAATACCAAAAAATTAACCAAATTTATGCAGACATTGTTGAACGTATCTGACTATTTCCATGCTCTATCAAATAGGTCATGCCTTTCCTCCTTCGACGAACAAAAGATGAAGTCTTGTCTGATCTTCCTGAGAAAATCATTCAGGATAGATTCTGTGATTTGAGCCCTGTACAGTTAAAATTGTATGAACAGTTTTCGGGTTCACATGTAAGACAAGAGATATCAAGTATGGTCAAACTGAACGAGTCAGCAGATACTGGTGGGCGTACTGATTCACCCCGAGCATCGTCGCACGTTTTTCAAGTAATTCTCTATTTAATTGTTTTTTTAACTTTCATTTTACTTCCATCAGTTTTCTGTGATTTAATGTATGTTATGATCTTGTTTCAGGCACTCCAGTACTTGCTTAAACTTTGTAGCCACCCATTGCTTGTTCTTGGTGATAAGCTTCCAGACTCTATTGATTTCCTTTTGTCAGAGACATTGCCTGGAGTCTCTGACATCATTTCGGAATTGCATAAGCCATCCCACTCTCCCAAACTGGTTGCACTTCAGGAGATTCTGGAAGAGTGTGGAATAGGTGTCGATGCTTCTGGTTCTGAAGGTGCCCTAGGTGCTGGGCAGCACAGAGTGTTGATTTTTGCCCAACATAAAGTAATGCACATTTTTGAACAAGTTCTTTTTAAGGAATTATGCACACCTTTCTTTCGAGACCTATAACGTTTGGTTGGCCAATTTTGCAGGCATTTCTTGACATAATTGAAAGAGACTTGTTTCATACTTATATGAAGAGGTATGTTTCCTAATACCCTCTATTTTGCACTGTGTGAAAATAGGTTGCTAGATTGCGTACGAATTATTTCGTTGAGAAATACATGTGACGAATTATCACGTACTATTGGCATTAGAGTAAGGATCACTCAAGCTTTTTGAACTTATGCAATTGGCTTCACATACATACTGACACAGTTTATAAGAGGTCGCGTTTTGATATATGACATTAATCAGTTTAATGGTTCTTGAAAGCAGTGTTACCTACTTGCGGCTAGATGGGTCAGTTGAACCAGAGAAACGTTTTGATATTGTTAAAGCTTTCAATTCAGATCCTACAATTGATGTCCTACTTCTCACAACTCATGGTGGGCTCCTTTCTTTTTACATAAAAAGTAGATACTGTTGGAATGTTGTTAAATTTACTCACTTTTTGCAGTTGGTGGGCTGGGCTTGAACCTGACATCTGCTGACACTCTCGTTTTCATGGAGCATGACTGGAATCCAATGCGGGATCATCAGGTACCTGTCTTATGCTGTCTCAATCCCCATATCTAGTATACAGCATCAGATCTTTAAGTACCTCCCCTAATATCTTATCTCACAAAACTTCTCTCCTTTGGTCTCTCAAAGTGGTGGATATAAGTTATATTTTCCAGTACCAGCTTTGTCAATTATCTATGGCTTTTTCTACTTCAGGCAATGGACAGGGCACACAGATTAGGTCAGAAAAAGGTTGTCAATGTGCATCGTCTGATTATGCGTGGCACTCTTGAAGAGAAAGTTATGAGCCTGCAAAAGTTTAAGCTCTCTGTAGCTAATGCAGTCATTAATGCAGAGAATGCTAGTATGAAGACAATGAATACAGACCAATTGCTTGATCTCTTTGCAACAGCAGAAACATCTAAGAAGGTACTGCTGGCTGGTATTTTCTACATGTTTGTGATACAGTTGATTCTATGATGTGTTTGTTATTTAATTACAGTCCATTGATTCTGTACATCATGTTTGATTATGTATGCTAATGGTTTCCATGTTTGTTATTTGATTATATTGTCTGTTGTTAATTTTAGTATCTCTTCCCCCTTTTTTTTTTTTTGACAAAGTAGTATCTCTTCCTTTGAAAACTGGATATTTGTTAGGAATGTCTGGATATTTGTTTATCCTTTGTCTTTTTCACCACTGATGACTGAAGGAAAATGACAAGTTTTATACGTTTGTGTTTTCAAGGGAACTTCTGTATCCAAGTATCCAGATGGGAAATCAGATGGGGATTTGAAATTAATGGGCTCTGGAAAGGGGTTGAAAGCGATACTTGGTGGGCTGGAAGAGCTGTGGGATCAATCACAATACACTGAAGAATACAATCTTAACCAGTTCTTAGCAAAGCTTGATGGCTGAAGCCCAGCTTTCCACTGTACAGTGTAGCAAGTGAGGACCTAAAATTTTGACATTGTAACTTTAGCCCATCCCTTTTTCTTTTGGTCCTCCCAAATCCTTTCTATTTTCTCAGGTTTTTTGGGGGCAAATTGATTGAGCCTGGCCCTGAGCCATGGTGGGGTGACATTTGACCGAGTTCTAGGGGGTTTATTTCGGGTATTGTAAATACAATCCGCTTCTTTTCAATTCAAATGAGCCATTGTCTCCTATAAATTTCAGTGCACTGTATCATTAGGTGACCATGGAATTGTATCATGGGTTTAGGGCCTAAACTATAAATGTTGAACATCAACCAATGAACATTAGGCTGTTGGTTGATGTTCAACATTTATAGTTGATCAGACCCATGAAAGAAAAAGAAAAAACAAAATTATAGTTGAGCAGACCAAGAAAAAAAAAATTATTGTTCAGCGTTTTAAAAACATTTAGTGATCAGCTTGAGAATTTTTGGTAGAATATAATTGTTAAATTCATTTTAATCTAAGAGGTTTATAAAATTTGAAGAAAAAACTAATATGTAGATAAAGTTTATCTCTACCCCACCTGTTTAACGGTCTTTTTTGTGAGCTGTAGGATTTTTTCAACGGTGGTTTGGTTTTACCTATTCAGGTAGGAAACGGTGTTGTTGTTTTTTTTTCACTCGAAAAAAAGGAAAACAGCTGTGTTTTCCCAATATTGATAGAATTGGTGGGTTTTTTTTTTCCAATTTTTTTAGGAGCATTTACCAATAACAACAATTTTGAGAGAATATTTACCACCTACATGCTTATACTATTAATTTCTCATGCCCTTGCTCTAACCCCCATTACTCTCGTTAGTCTCTCTCTCTCAACAACCACACCCACATCTCTAACGAAACAAATAAAGAAAAAAGAAAACAAATAAATTAAGAGAAGATATGGAGTACTAACGATTAACGAAAGATATTTGAATTTTAGATGGTGAAGAAAGATCGAGCTGCATTTTCTGTTCATTCTTTAGAGCGGCAAAACTGGAAAAAAAATTATACAAAAATTTGAGGAGGTCCAACTCGGCCCAAACAATGCCCAAAGACTCCCATGCCTTTCTTGGTTGGAGCTTCTTTTAAGCCAGCCCACCTCGACAAATAACCAAGCACCCTTTTAAACCCAATTTGAGGTGTCGATTTAAAACGTGGCAGGGTCCAGGATCTCCGTGTTGCTGGGCAAAATCAATATCTGATGGGTTCCCGATCCACGCTGCACTAAATGTTATGCTGCCGATGAGGAATGTCTTTGCCACTATCAAGCGTCACCGCCATGCCACTCTGCTCTCCCAAAGTAGCTCTCTTTTCGCTCTCCTGATTCCTTCACTTATCTGTTGTTACTTTTCGTTTTCGTTTATTCTCTGTTCCTCTATTTAAGATCTGCAGGAACAACCTATAATTCAATTGCTTATTCTTCCTTAGGTCGAACTCTGAATATGTTATAGTAATCTGGTATTTACAATTTTTGAGATACTAGTATCTCTCTCCACAGATTTCATTTACAATGTTTTTTTTTATTTTTATGTTAAATTGTGGCTTTGTACAGCTCTACGCCATGAAATATACATACGCAAGTGCATCCCTCTGGGATGCCACAAGCAGGCCCGGACCTGAATAGAGGCCCATGAGGCAACAGCCTCGGGCCCAAAATTTTGGGGGCCCAAATTTTTTTTTTTTTATATATATCTAATATATGTTAAAATTATCTAAATATACTTCTTTTTTCTCCGATTCTTTGCGATTCTCTATATCTCTTTATTCTCAAATCTTATGATTCTTGTCGTTTCAGTTTTTCACGAGTCCCGCAATTCATGGAGAAGCTAAACAATCGAATGCCCATCAATATGTCTAGGAAATCGAAAGCCTTAGCTGCCCAGATTTATATCCTCAGTGGCTTCTTCAATCTCTCTCGCCCTTTATCCCTTTCACTCTCTAGCGTTCGTATTCAATTACTGTGTCGATTGCTCAGGTAATTGTCTAATTGAACATTTGAGCAAATGAACTATTGTAATCCTTTGTTTTTTGTTTGGATTTATCAATGGTTTATGTTTATATGCATTATGTGTTTCACACTTTCACTGTTTCAGCGTTTCTTCATCAATCAACATCATTCTTTTTTCTTTTTTAACTGCAGTATAATTGTTGATAGCTTCGTTTGGAATCAAGGATTGAAGGATACTGGATACATCTTGCTAGTCCATCCACAAAGGTTAGTACTTTAGTTTGTGTAATTGTGCTTCAATCTTTTAATCCCCTTTTATTAATGAATTGAATCAACTGATTATTTGAAATTTAGAATCTAAAGTTCATAGATTGATAGATATAGCAACAACTCACAACTGATATATATATATATAGAGACAGACTGACTGAGATGAGAGCCATTTGATTTAGAATTTTAGAGTGGCTGCAAATCAGGACAAACAAAATGCCTAAGTGTTAAGTAAGTGACAAAGTGTTACAGTAGCTACTTGTAGTTTTCTCTTTTTGATTGATTGGTACTTGACTCGTGGTTTGGATAGTTAGATAGTGTGTAAGTTTGTTCTGTAGACTAGTGCTAATATAATATCTTTGGCTTTCCTTCTTTTCTGGTTTAATATGGCAATGATAGATTTGATTCAAGTTGTTTCATTAGTTATGTGAGTTGTATTTGATGTGAAAAAGCATATCAGTATGTAAGGGATGCCTTACTTGATTTGGCAAAAACAAGGGATGCCTTACTTGATTTGGCAAAAACAAGTGAAGAACCAAAAGTAAAAAGTGAAGCTGAAAGCCTAGCAGAAAATGAACTTGCAAATTTTGAGTTTTTGCTTGGAATGGTAATTTGGTACAAGCTGCTACATCATGTTAACATTGTCAGTAAGTTTCTTCAAGCAGAGAATATGGATATTGATGTAGCTATCAGCCAATTAAAAGGGTTAATTTCTTGTCTCCAAGAGTACAGAGAATCTGGATTTGATCAAGCCATGGTTGAAGCTGAGCATATTGCAAGTGAGATGGGAATTGAGGCTGTTTTCCGAGAAAAACGCATCATACGAAGGAAGAGACAATTTGATGACTCCAACAGTGAAGAGGTAACTCATTCAGCTAAAGAATCTTTTCGAGTTACTTACTTTTTGTTCATCATTGATCAAGCTCTTTCTTCACTTCAAACTCGTTTTGAGCAATTTGAAAAGTATGAAGAAATGTTTGGCTTTCTGTTTACTGTGGGGAAATTGAAGTCTGCTGATGATGATAGCCTCATGAGGTCATGTGTCAACTTTCAAAACTCTCTAACACATGATGAGCACTCTGATATCAATGGATCAGATTTGTGTTTAGAACTGCAATTGTTAAGACACCTTTTATCAAGAGAAGCAACCAGGGCAATAGATGTGCTAGCATATTTGAGGAAGATGGATGGATGTTATCCAAATGCATTTGTTGCTTACTGAATTTTGTTGACCATACCAGTAACGGTAGCATCTGTTGAAAGAAGTTTTTCGAAGTTAAAGTTGATCAAAACTTATCTGCGTTCTACCATGTCACAAGAGAGACTAAATGGTTTAGCTATGCTATCCATTGAGAAGAAGGTGATTGAGAAAGTTGATTATGCAAAATTGATCGAGACTTTTGCTTCCAAGACTGCGAGACGAGTTGTGTTTAAGTAACAAATGTGACCTGGAAAGTTGGTTGTTCCATTTGTTTGGATAGATTTGTTTAACAATTAGTCATATTTCTTTTACTTTATATGTCCAGAAAAGAATTGTATATGAGAATTTGCTCTATATCTTATGTGTATTGGAAAAAAATCGTCGGTTTTTTTTTCTCTTCTAGTATCGCTAAAGGGCACTGGCTCGTTCGATGAGTAGCATCATCATGATAGGAGCAGTACTTGCCCATTTGCGCCGTGGTAAGGTTCCCCTTCGGGTACTTTCTCCTGGGCGGTGGGGGAATGATGCTCCCGTTCTCGAGCAAAATGTCCTCGTATGAAGAGGTAAGAGCGGTGAAGACCTCTTGACCGGCCTGTTGTGCTGGCATGATTGCCAGGGGGCGTTCTTGCCGGAACTGCGCCGGCTTGTGCTCGCCCTGGGGTTTATCATGATAGGGCCTCTGCTGCCGTTGCCCCCAATTTCTGATGGGCCGGCTCGGTCGGGCGGATCGGTTCTCGGTCCGCTGGCTTGGCTTGTCTTCTTGGCTGGGCGGGGGGTGCTCCTCCCGGGGGTGGTCTTCCTGCTGCTCGTCCCGCTTCCTCTTCAGCAGGTGATGTCCGTACGTCTCTTGATCGGCCTGGGCGTGCCGGATGGCCATTGTCATTAACTCGTCATACCCCTGCGGGAGTTCCACCCGTACGGCGTAGGAAAATTCTCCCGGGCGGAGCCCTTGCTTGAACGCCATCTCGGCGATACCTTTGTCAAGGTTCCGAACCCCGGCCGTCGCCGTCTGCCAACGGTTGACGAAAGTCATCAATTCCTCGTCGGGCGCTTGCATGCAGTTAAAAAGGATGGTCGATGTCCGGGCTCCCTCGACCCGGAGGATGAAGCGGCCTACAAACCGGTCGGCCAACTGTTCGAAGGCCTCGATTGAATTTGCCGGAAGCTTATAGAACCAGCTGAGCGCCTCTCCAGACAGAGTTTCCTGGAAAATATTGCAGCATACTGCATCGGAGTAGCCCTTGGCGCACGTCTGGGACCGGAAACTATCCAGGTGCTGGTACGGGCAGCCGGACCCCGAGTAGGTGAGCTTGAGGGACTTGTGGTTACCAGACCTCCCCGACTCCATAACCCGGTGCAAAAAGGGGCCCATGCGTTCATTGAACCGTGCGCCTTCCATCGGCCGTGCCGCTCTTTTCTCGTTGGCCTCCATTTGCGCCTTCAAATTTAACACAGTGTCGGCGAGCATCTGCAATGCCCGTGCAGTCGGGGTCACGGCTTCATCCTCGAACGAAGTGTGGGGCTGGCGAGGCGTCGGCGTGCTCTTTGGCGGTTCCGTGCCGGCCGGTGAATCTGTTCGTCCGGAATCATTGGGCCTACCGCCCGATGACTGCCCCGCCTCAAACTGCTGAGATCGAACTGGCGGGGATGCCTGTGCCCTGACCATAGCGTCGTTGCGCTGTAGTCCTCTCTCCAGGGCGGCTACCAGGGCAGCATTCACCGCCTCCATTTCTTTATACCGGGCGTTGGACTTGGCTCTATCCCGGTCGCCCTCCTCACGCAGGCGACTGACCTCTGCGGCCATCGCCCGTATCTCTCCCGCCATACTGCTCTGGTCCCGGTCACTGTTACAGCGCGGGCTCTCCTCTCGGTCACTCGGATCATCCGAGAACGTCAGAGAAAAGCCCCGGTGCACAGGCCTGTCGTCCTCCGCCGGGCCTTTCCCGCGCGAGCTGTCGTGGTGTGGCCCCGACGTGCCGGTCGGCCTCCCACAGCTCCCGCCTTCCTGATCGCCCTGGTCGCAGCGCTGCTCCCGCACAACGACCGAGGTGGAGACAAGCGTTTGCACTGGTGCAACACGCTGCTCCTCGGTGGTCTTCCTTTCCTGTCTTGCTTCCAAATTCTCTGCCATCGATAGTGCTTACGTGATTTCTTGTCCAAAGTTCCCACAGACGGCATCAATTGTTTCTGCACAAACCCTGGGGCCTGGTAGAGACAGATGAATCCTCGTATGATCTCCTGTAAACCTGCTTACTAAGGGGAATACCGGACGGGCCGGTCTTCTCCTCTCCGATGCCTAAGTTAGTATAGTTGGAATAGATATAACTTGAGCACGTATATAAGCGGTAGGAAGGATTAGTTACCTATTAATGAGGGTAGTTGAGGCCCTTATATAGGTGGCCAGGAGTGAGGTCTGGCTTTGCTCTTCGATGTGGGACTGGTTTCCTTCTGTTTGCATACCAAATGGCAGCTTTGGTGACCTCTTTGGCAGGCAGGCGCCCCCGGTCCCCGGGCCCCTGGTAGCAGGATAGACTGCTGGACCCCGAGGCCGGGTGCTGGTGATCCGGTCCCGGGCCTCGGGCCGGCCCCTGGTACACTAGCTGCGGGTCTGTGGGCCTGCTGTAGCCCCTCTGTGGCTACTGTCAACACATATATATCTCTGAATCAAGATCCCCATAGAGATATGCTGTAACCACTTTCCTAAACCCAAAATGACATCCTTGAAGCAGTTGAGAGGCTTTTGATGAAATAGGACTCCTTCCATGCACGTTTTTGTTTCAAATGCTTCGACATGCGATATATTTGGAAGTCACATCCGAGTGCAAAAATGGGATTGAGATCAGAATTGGAAAACAACTTGACCAGGCAACAGTCCAAGACCTCTTAATACCATCTCAAGGCTATTCTAAACTACTGCAATGTGATATTCATTGTGTGAGGAGGATTGTGAAGGTTTTCTATGCTAATTACTCGTCGTCAAATGTATCTGATGTTACTGGTCTAATAGCAGTGGCAGATCTCATTGAAGAATTCTTGGCTGAAGTTGCTAGTGACATAGACTTGAAGATATCTACATTTGTCGGATTAGTAGAGATGTTGATTTCAGCATCCATGGGAGTGAAAACAAACTCAGATGGAGTATACAGGGCTGTTACTATATACTTGGATACGCACAGGCACATGACAGAATCAGAGCGAGAAGAAGTCTGTCAAGTTTTGGATTTCCAAAAGATGTCCCCTCAAGCCTGTGATCATGCTGCCAAAAACGAATATTTGCCATTAAGGATGGTGGTGATGGAGGTTTCCAATGTCTGAACTTCAATTTGGTATATCAGTATTTTAATATGTGTCCTCTCTCTCTCTCTCTCTCTCTCTCTCGGTGCAATTAGTCCTCTTAATTGATAATCTCAATCACTGTTTTGATCATTTTCAATGCCAATAGTAATACTATGGACCACTTTTCATTTCTCGCTTTGCAGTTTATATTGGCTACCTTTTTGGCTGATCTGTATCAAATGCAATTTTGAGACCCTGCTTTGTAGCTTCTTTCATGCTTTCTCGCTGTTTGGGTTGTGTCTCATTTATGCATAATTTTTTTTGTTTCTGTTGAGCGATTGGAGCAAAGATTGAAAAAGCTGGACTAAATCTCTAAAGACTGCTTATAACTTTGGAAATTTCCACAGATGTACCACTTGCATTGGTTTTCTTGTTTACTTGGGCTGCCTATTTGGATAGTTTCATAACTATTTCTGTGTTTTTGGCATGACAATGTTGATTCTGCTAAATGTTTGGGGAGCTTGGGGATCAATTTGATCATCAATAGTGTCATAAGTCATCAATGCTGACAATTTTGTTGAATGTTTGGACAACTTGGGAAACAACAGCCTGATCGAGCATCTGTAGTAGGAGATGCCATTGATTACATACAGGAGCTCAAGAGGACTGTGAGCGAGCTGAAGCTGCTGGTGGAGAAGAAAAGGTGTAGGAGAGAGAGGAGCAAGAGGCACAAGACTGAGCAGGACATAGGTGCTGGAGACGACGATGAGAGCTGTAACATGAAGCCTCTTGCTGACCCTGATCATGATCACTCCTACAACAATGGTTCTCTGAGGAGCTCATGGCTTCAAAGGAAGTCCAAAGACACTGAGGTTGACGTCCGAATCATTCATGATGAAGTCACCATCAAACTTGTCCAGAGGAAGAAGATCAATCTGTTGCTATCTGTGTCCAAGCTTCTTGATGAGTTGCAGCTTGAACTTCATCATGCTGCTGGGGGACACATTGGGAATTCATACAGCTTTTTGTTCTCATGGATTTGTTTCAGTTGGGTCATTTCTTCATGCATTGTTTTAAATCATTGGTTTTTGCCTTTTTTTTTTATAATGCAGATGTATGAAGGGTCTTCTTTGTATGCCAGTGACATTGCCAACAAGCTCATTGAGGGTCTGGATAGACAAATATGCTGCAATTCCACCTACCAATAGTTATTAGTAAGAAGGCATGAGAACTGAGATGATGCTTGGAATTATTACCAAGTCTTTACACTATGTTTCTATTATATTATGTTCCTCTAACTACATTATATCATTAAATAATTACCCAAAACTACATTTTGGTAGTGATATTTACCAATAGCAAGATCTGATTTTTTTGTACCATCAGCAGAATTTAACAGTCACAAGCTTAACGGTGGCCGGTAACATCACAGTTACCCCAATAAAACGTTGGCACCGGGGTGACTAAATCCCCGTATGCCGTCCCGAGAAGCGATAGAATCGGGATGAGGTAGCAGGGACACGAAAAGGTCCCCGAAGAAAACACAACCCAACTATTGAAATTTCAGAAGCGGGAACTTTTATAAAATATTTACCTCTTCAATTGAAGCTTGATCGAAATAAATTTGACTTTTGAGGAAGCTTGTTTTCTTCGATTTTTCTTGATGTCTTCTCAGCAACGAAGAAGGCTTCGAGAGCCTCTTGTTTGGCTTGAGAGAAATCTTGGCCTTCGAGGGATGCGTGCAAAGAATAGCACGCAAGGGAGGGTTGTTGGCGAGTGGGCAGGGTTGCAGCCGAGCCGGTCTGCCGAGAGGCAGAGGAGGAGCAGCGCGGCAGGGAGGCAGGTCGGCAGCGCAGGTACTGCCGAGAATGGACCGATGGTGCCGGAGGTAAGGACGGCTGTCGGCGGTAGGGATTAGGGTTTCGAAAAAAAAAAAAACTTTTTTTCGAAATCAGGGTTTTTAGGGCTATTAGACGGGAGGCTAGAGCAACGCGCTGATAACGTGTTTCAGGATAAAAGAATGATAGGAAAACTGTGTCTTTATTGATTGATAAAGAGTCATTTATATAGGCATTACATCAAGTATCCCTGGTAATCAGGGATTCCCTATCTAATAAAGAATCTAGACTACTAGCCTTATTAGAACAAGACACACTACGGAAGTTACGGAATTAACCTTTCTTGAACACTATGTATATTAGCAAATTATTATCAAAGAACAAGTGTATCAATTATATGTTCTGTAACGATTTACATAAGACCTGTCAAGAGGTTGTTCATAATAAACTGAGGCTTTGATAATTTTTATTTTTTTTATCAAATCAAATTGAGTGTTTTGACTTTTTATTCTTTAGAAATTGGAAATGAAATAATTTTGGAGGTATTAGTATAATCTTCTAAATAAATTTTTTATTGATTTAATTATCTAATGGGTATTTTGGAAAGATTAATTAAGGAGATATAAATAATATTTTAATTTTATAAAAATAAATTGGACCTCTATTGAGTAGAGATGTGTAAGAACTAATTTAAGAGGTATAAATAGAAGCTATTTTTTTCTTTTTATAAATAACTTTTTCAGTTTCTCTTCAAAAAATTAATTTTTATAAAAGTTGCCGAAGCGTCCCTAAACCTTTAAAACCCGAGAGAGCCACTCTCAGTTGGCAATTAGAAGAAGAAGACTGCAAATTGAGAAGCGTCTTAACTGGGTACTGCGATTATGGGTCCTTCTTCTTTCGTCGATTTCAGTTTCCCCAAGTCCACTATTGGAAAGTATATTTGAAATTGATTGAGATTGATTTCATATCAATTAGGTTGATTTGTATATAATTCAGTTTGATTGTAATAGGGAATGTAATCGTGTACTGTCTTTCCTGGACTCCATAATATAAGGTGTTTCTTGCTGTACAAGGTCAGACTTCTGTATATATTTACTAGTTATCAATGGAATACATACTTCGCCCAAATATATTTTTCTACATGGTATCAGAGCAAAACGATTCTAGCTCTATTTTTCCCTACCATAGCAACCTACTTTCCCTTTCAATGGCCTTTGATGACGATCTAATTTCCTCTGTTGTCAATGGAAGCAATTCCTCCATTGATGAATCTGCCAACCTTTTTTTCTCTATCATTCAGACCATCCTGGCCTTCTACTTGTTTCCAAACGTTTGAATGGACACAATCATACCTCCTGGTTTCGTTCCATAAAAATTTCTCTTAGTGCCAAAAACAAAACTGGTTTTATCACTGGAAAAATCAAGGAGCCTTCCGAGGATTCTGATGAACACTCTCTTTGGCAACGATGTAACGATATGGTGTTGTCCTGGATTCTCAACTCCCTGGAACCGGACATTGCTGATTCTGTCCTTTCATGTGCTACCCCTTATGCTGTTTGGGAGGACTTGCGGGAGAGGTTCTCATTGGGAAACGCTCCTCGCATATTTCAGATCCAGCGAGACATATACAAGATTGAACAAGGCCAATCTCCTATTGCTGCATACTACAGCAAGTTGAAGGGGCTTTGGGATGAACTATCATCTTTTAATTCAGTGACCTGCACATGTGGAAACAATGATCGTACCAAGCTGATACAATTTCTCATGCGACTCAATGAGTCTTATTCAGGTATGCGTGGTTAAATTTTATTGATGAATCCATTGCCATCCGTTCGTCAAGCATATGCTTCTGTTGTTCAAGAAGAAAAGCAGCGTGAATTAGCATCAAATATTGTCATTTCATCCAACACAGTAGCCATGGCTATTCGTGTTGAAAATACTAACACATCCAGGGGGTGACAAAACAATCAACGTAGCAATCCTCGAAACCAGAAACCATTTGAGTGCACTTACTGTGGCGACAAATATCATAGGAAGGCAACATGTTGGAAATTGATTGGCTACCCACCAGGTCATCCCAAACACAAACCCAAACAGCGACAAGGTGGCAACGGTGGTTCTTCAACAAACTCTGGCCCTTCTGGTAATCATGTCGATCATGCTCCTACCTTTGAAAAGCTTCAATTCACTATGCCGAACCTGACTCAAGATCAGTATGTTCAGATCCTTGCTGCCTTCAATCAAAGCACAGAAATTCCTCAAGCCAATCCAGCATCGGGCTTTATTTATGAGTTCTCCAAAGGTTTATTTTCGGGTGCTCCTAACCGCTGGATCATAGACAGCGGGGCAACTCACCATATCACTTTCTCTTCAAAGTCCTTAACAACTATTAATTCCAATTATTCTACACAACCAGTTTGTTTGCCTAGTGGAGATAAAGCAAGTATTACAGTAACTGGTGTTATACGATTTACAGATTCATTTGAACTCAAGAATGTCTTATGTGTGCCAAGTTTTAAAGTGGATCTTTTATCTGTTGGTAAGACAATTGATGATATGCATTGTTCTGTGACATTTTTTCCACCTTGGTGTATTTTACAGGACTTGGTTACGAGGACGATGATTGGTGTGGGTAAGCGACGTGGTGACCTATACTACCTAGTGCCGTTGGCTTCCATTCCTCCATCCCATCGTTTTGCTTGCAACTTAACCATCCCCTCACATCTCTGGCACCGACGCCTAGGGCATCCCTCTTCAACTCGTTTACAGTATTTAGCAAACAATAATCTCAATTTTATTTTTGATTCTCGTAGTAAGTGTGATATTTGTCCGTTGGCGAAACAAACTCAACAACCTTTCTCTCCTAGTTCAATTTCAACTAATAAATGTTTTTCCCTTATTCATTGTGACATTTGGGGTTGTTATAAGACTTCTTCTCATTCAGGTGCTCATTATTTTTTAACTATTGTTGATGATTTTTCTCGATTTACTTGGGTTTATTTATGCGTCACAAAAGTGAAACACAAAATTTAATTCGACAATTTTTCACTTTTGTTGAGACTCAGTTTAATTCCAAAATTCAACAATTCCGCTATGATAAAGGAGCCGAATTTCTTTGATTTCGGGGTTTTTTTCTTGAACAAGGAGTCATCTTTCAACATTCTTGTGTCTATACTCCTCAACAGAATGGTGTCGTGGAACGAAAACATCGGCACATTCTTGAAACGGCTTGTGCCCTCCGTTTTCAATCTCACCTCCCCATTTTCTTTTGGGGGGAATGTGTTTTAACTGTTGTTTACAACATCAATCGTCTCCCTACTTTATTACTCAACAAAAAGACACCATTTGAGTTACTTTACAACAAACTTCCTGATTATTCTCATATGCGAGTCTTTGGTTGCATTGCTTTTGCAACTTCGGTCCATCCAAAATCAAAATTTGATCATCATGCCAACAAATGTATTTTCGTTGGATATCCCATGGGACAAAAAGCTTACAAGCTGTTCAATATCAAAACACGGAAAATATTCACAAATCGGGATGTAATATTCTTAGAGGATACTTTCCATCATTTACCCAATCCTACACCTGTCGCCCAGCCCAATCCATCCCTATACCCCTCCTAGCCGATCCCTTCTCCGTCCCTGTCTCACAAACTTCCGCCCCAGACCCGACCTCTACCATAACCACCGATCCCATCTCCTCTTCACCTCCGCCTGCACCTACCCATTCTTCCGCCGTCGACCATATCTCACCACCCTCGAATTCCTCTCCTCCTGACACCACCCCTTCTACTGACACCACACCTCCACCAGCCCATCCCTCCACCTCTTCTAATTCCGGTCCCGAAATTGTTCTTGTTCCTCATACCCTTCCGATTGAACCCATTGAAATCAATGCAGATCCTCTTGCCCAACCTCTTCGCTGTTCCCAACGATCCCGGGAGTCCAACGTCCGGCTCAAAGATTATGTATGCTCGTAGGTGATGCTGCATCCACACCACACATCATCGATCTCACCAAGTCCTTCACCAGGTACGAGATACCCTCTCTGTCACTATTTGTCCTACCACCGATACTTTCCTGCACATCTTGCTTATGCGGCTAATATTAGTCATGTTGTCGAGCCTTCTTCTTATGATGTTGCAGCTGCTGACCCAAAATGGCAGCAGGCTATGGATTCCGAATTACAGGCCCTCATCGGCAACAACACTTGGACAGTTGTTCATTTACCTTCTGGAAAGCGCCCTATTGGATGCAAGTGGGTTTACAGAGTCAAATATTGTGCTGATGATTCCATAGAACGCTACAAAGCGTGGCTTGTTGCGAAAGGGTTCACTCAGACTGTCGGCATCAATTATCATGACACGTTTTCCCCTACTGTAAAAATGGTTACAGTTTGTTGTCTCCTTGATGCAGCTGCTAGCCAAGGTTGGTCCTTGCATCAACTAGATGTCAACAATGCATTCCTTAATGGTGATTTGCTTGAAGAAATTTATGTCTCCTCCTCCTGGTCTTCGGTGACAGGGGGAGAATCTCATGTATCGCCTCAATAAGACCCTGTATGGATTAAAATAGGCCTCCCGACAATGGTTCTTGAAATTTACAGATGCTATAGTGCGTGCTGGTTTCATTCAATCCAAAGCAGACTATTCGCTCTTTGTTCGTAAAGATGGTAATTCTCTTACTGCTCTTTTGATATACGTGGATGACATTCTCATTACAGGCAATTGTAGTCAGTCCATACATGCTCTCAAACAATTTCTTCATACTCAATTCCGCATTAAGGACCTTGGTGATTTAAAGTATTTTTTGGGAATTGAGATAGCTCGTTCGAAGAAGGGGATTTATTTGTCTCAAAGGAAATATGCACTAGAGATCATCAAAGACAGCGGTTATTTGGGAGCGAAGCCTGTTGAATTTCTTATGGAAGAGAGCAAACTTTCGAATAAAGGAGGGCAGCTTAAAGATCCAGCAGCATATCGACGTTTGGTGGGCCGATTAATTTATCTGACTATCACGAGACCGGATATCACGTACTCAGTGCATGTCCTAAGCCGATTTATGCATGAACCGCGTCAACAACACATGGCAGCTGCACTTAGAGTGGTACGCTACTTGAAATCTGCACCAGGACAGGGTTTGCTTCTACATTCCAATAGTTCCTTGAGTTTGAGAGCCTTTTGTGACTCAAATTGGGCAGATTGCCCCATCACTCGCTGTTCAACTACTAGCTATTGTGTGTTCTTAGGCGATTCCTTAATTTCATGGAGAACAAAGAGACAAAAGACTGTGTCATTGTCAAGCGCAGAAGCCGAATATAGAGCAATGGCAGGTACTTGCTGTGAACTTACCAGGTTACGTTATTTGTTGATAAACTTGCATTTGCCTATTTTGGGTGCTGCTATTTTACATTGTTATAATCGAGCAGTGCTGCATATCACAGCAAATCCGGTTTTTCATGAGAGGACTAGGCATATTGAAATTGACTGTCATTTTATTAGAGATAAAATTATGCAAGGTCAAGTTGTTACTAGACATGTTTCAGCACACACATCAGTTAGCAGATGTGTTTACTAAGGGTTTGGGAAAGGAGAAATTTAAAACTCTATTGGTCAAGTTGGAAATTATTGACATACATTCTCCAACTTGAGTGAGAGTATTTTAAAGTATATTTGAAATTGATTGAGATTGATTTCATATAAATTAAGTTGATTTGTATATAATTCATTGTTTGATTGTTATAGGGAATGTAATCGTGTATTGCCTTTCTCGGACTCCATAATATAAGGAGTTTCCTGCTGTATAAGGTCAAACTTCTGTAAATATTTATAGAAAATGTCCATTTAGTACTAATTTGGGTCTCTCATTACCCATTCCAATGACCATCTTATTTTTCTCCCATATTGAAAATAAGATAACTGTTGTAGGAAAATGGGAATTGGTCTACTCATTTCATTGATAATCTCATTTATATAGGGTGAGTATTACAACGGTAATAGGAAATACATTAATGACAATAATGACTACATAATTATCTATTGTCCGTTACATTGACGAAGGCACATAATACGTTTTTCCTTCAACACTCCCCCTTGTGCCGAGTCAGAGGTAAAATGGTGCATGTGGTGTTGCCTCATTAAAAACCTTGCCAAGTAACAAAAACCCAATGGGAGAAAATAAAACTTTGGTCGAAGGACAAAAAGAGCGCAACGCACCTATTACATTTGAAAACAACATGTATGTGCTAGACTCCCCCTGATGTCTGCACCTCCCCCTGATTTTTACATTAATCATGGGATTCTCCCTGATTCTTTCATTTGATCAAGGGAGCTTCAGTAACATTAGCATAGTTATGCATTTTCACATATTTTTCCAAATATGACTTTGAGCAATGATTTAGTAACTAAATCTTGCCACATCGTCCTCAGATCCAACTTGATTTACTTTGATCTTGAGGATAAGGTTGTTCATGAACTGAATGCATAGGTTCATATTGAACATCAGGTTCACTCGTGGTATGACCTTTAATGCGTTTTTCTTTACGCATAGTTAGCTATGACGTGGATAATTTCTTTATCATGTCACATTCTATGTAGAGATTGAATAAGCCCAAATCTTTCATATCTTTAATGAAAAAACGATTTGCGTTGCGTAGGCGCATAGCTAGACATAGCTTTACAAATTTACATCGAATGAGAGGTCGAGTCTTACATATTATGTTTAAGTACAATCATGCGTCATTGCACTTGTATAGGAATTTCATTTCCCAATACTTCTTCGTCATCTTCCTTTAGATGAAAAACGGATCTATTGTTAGAGTAAAGACTTCGACTGATCATGGGAATATCTGTAGGCCTCACTTTATTCTTTAGAGTGCCTAAGCCGATTGATGGATGATCACCATCATTACAGTCCTTGAGTTCCATTTCAAGACTGTGTATTCCCAAAATCTTTTTCATTCTCAACTTAGGATTTACAATACACTGAGTTTCTCTTATTTCATTTAGAGTTCATATATATCCATAATGAAAACGCAAGGGCATAATTCATCAATCCCTTTCCAATCAAGTAGTCACTTTAGTGAACGTTTCAATTTCTTTTGCAAACGTACTCATGTGATCTAGAGTCACTTGATTTGGGTGGATCAAGTCCGTTTAGGATCCTCATGTATATCTCTTAATTTAGATCCCCATAGAGATATATGTTTTGATCACTTTTCGTAAGCTGCATGTTCAGTTTTTCGGAAACTACCAAACTGACAAGGTAGTGGAGTGCAATGACATCCATTACGAGAGTTTGTCTCATCGTAGTCCATTACGAGAGAATATCTCCTCGTAGTCGATTCCAGTGCGTTTTTGAGAGACCTTGCGCCATAAGGTGAGCTTGCATACTCTTATTCTCATTACGCATTCTAACAAAGATATATTTGATAGGGTTTATATTTGCGGTGTCGGCGTCACCTGCCCAAATACCTATCCCTTTGTTTATACTGGATCGCTTCTTTCCATTAGGCCAGTTTACTAAGTTGACATTTTTCAACGAAGTATGGTTCGATAGTAGACTCATTATTCCACGTCCTCATGTACACTAGTGTAATGTGTTTGTAGAGATCTCTATACTTTAAGGATTGGTTCTAACATTTGAGGCGTCCCCCAATGATAACCACAATCCATAAATATTCTCATGAGACGGATTTGAGTATCACTGATCAATAGATCAGGTTGTGCCAAACTTGCTTTCTTCCTTTACACAAGTATGTATCGAACCTAAGGTGGCCTCCCCCTCTTCCTTGGAGAGCCACGGCCTGTGACACCATTTATGCCACTTATGGCGTCACCATGCCACCATCCATGGTGGCAGTGTAATACCCAATTCCTCTTGGGTGGTACCATGTCCTTTTGATAAAACACAATCCTTGCAGGTATATTTGCAGCAGGTTTATATGATCTCGTCATGTTAATGTATAAGACATCTGCACACTTTACTTTGTGTGATTTTGGGGATCGAGATGAGACACAGTGGGGACAAACCACGCACGACAATTCCTGTCGTTCCACTTGAACATACTTGTTCTTATCTCCCCCTAACGACGGGAAGACTGTCTCATCAAAGTGACACACCGCAAATCTAGCGGTGAGGAGATCGCCTGTCAAGGTTTCGACATAGCGGACTATAGCTGGAAGTTCATATCCAGCATAAATATTTATTCATCTCAAGTAACCCATCATTGTGCGCTGTGGCGGCGCAATTTTGGCACATAAAACATTTAATAGAGCTCAAGGATTGTAGATCCGTGTCAATCCAAAAGAGCTCAAGGATTACAAGTTCGTTTGAAATCCTTAAAAATCCTCACACATAGTCACTAGCTATGGTGTAAATTGGTTCAATGATATGGTTATAGATGAATAAGTAACGCTGCATGCAAAAATTGCATAACCCAAAACGGAAGTATTGGTGTGTTTTACCAATATTAAGACCATTACTGTAGTCGTTTTCCGTGAGACCAATTGAGTTTTTATATATAGGAATATGATGTCCATTACAAATCCCATATAATAAGCCATAAAATCATCACACCTACGGAAATTAACCCGGCTTAAGTGCTTTGACTTTCTAGCATAAGCAGCATAAATTTTAATTGTGGATGGTGTCATGACACGTGACCAGTGTGTCGACACAACAACCAACACCATAAAATATCTATGGTGTCCGCAAGTTGGTTGAATCGATCCACTGAATCCTCTTTTGATTCAATATAACAACATAATGAGAAACTCATGTGTCCTTTGCATATGATGATCTCAATCATAATTGCTTTAACGAATAGGCTTTGAATGATGTACTTTTATCCATAAAATCATGACGGATAGGAGAAGCATAATAAGGTATAAATGCATATGCTTGTGCATCAAATATATTATAATGCCACATTGGGGGAGCGGCGGAATTTAGGAATTGAACATACGTCTTCAACCCTATATGACAATATTTGAGGATAAAATGTTTATTGATCGTCCTCAGATTCGTGTGTGAACCATATTCTTCTGGTGTTTGCTTCTATTTATCCAAAAATATGGGTGTCCATAGTAGTTTCTTTAATGTATGGATCACCATATCAAAGCCAATCTATGTCAGAATTCCAAAAGATCATTTTCTTATGACGTTGGATTTAATTAGCGGTTACTTAGAACCTACTAAGTTGACATATAATCTTCTCTAATACTCGTTTACATTCGCAGTCATTTAGAGGTAATGCAAAGGAGCTCAAATGAATTCTCACTTGTGTCTTTTTCACATGAAAAATCGTGGCGTAAATTTCTTTATAATGTGGAAAACAAAATTCAATTTTCTTTTATCGCATAAATTGTCAATTTGACATATGCTCAATATATACATCGAAACGTAACTCAAGTTCTTTAGAGTAAATCGATGGGGATTGTAATGAAAAGGTATTGTAATCCCAATTAGGCAGGTGTATTATGAATCCCAAAGGAAAATATATACTGATCATTATCACTTTCTTTGATATACTAATCATTATCATATACTATTGATATAGTGTTACTGTTCTTCAGTACTATTATTTTAGGGATTACATTGTGCGTTTCTTTGCACACGGTTCTTTGTTTCATGCCTATATTATGATATGTTGCTTTACTTTCTTTGATATACTAATCATTATCATATACTATTGATATAGTGTTACTGTTCTTCAGTACTATTATTTTAGGGATTACATTGTGCGTTTCTTTGCACACGGTTCTTTGTTTCATGCCTATATTATGATATGTTGCTTTACTTTATGCAATACTTTGCAAAGTTAGATGTAGAAAATTGAATCATGTGTATTATGAATAAAATTTGAATAATCTCAATTCCTTTAGAGAAGATTCAAAAAATTAACATGCCAACGATTACATTTAGTCTTGTCCAATTTAGAGAGAGAAATTTTAAGACCAAAAGTCTAATTTAGGGCCAAAAGTCGTATTTAGGCGTAATGGCCTTTATAAGGATATCTTGTAAATTTAAAAGTAGACTAATCAAAGTCTATCTTGGATTGAGCCAGATCCTTTTTGCTCTTTTAATAGCTGCAATGATGAGATTTGTCATTTAACATATTCTTCCCAGATATTATGTTTTTAGTTGTAAACTCATTTTCAATGTTACTGTTGGATATTGAAGATACTTTTCCAAAATCCGCGTACTCATATGATTCTTCATATTTATTGAAAGTCGTAGCTAATTCTTTGCTAGCTTATAATGTACGTATCAATAGTTCATTGAATTACAACAATGGCAGAGTGCTTCACTGCACATGACATGTCCCCTATGTCATCTTTTAAATGTTACATTGTTTCCACTTACTTTTGGATGATTATATGAATTTTACGTCCATGGTAATTACCCTTTGTTTTAGGGTCGTTGCATTACTTTGCCCAATTTGTTCAAGAATATATATATATTTTTCTAAGACCTTACATCGTCATTGTTTTTTGATTTAGGGTTGTTGCATTACTTTGCAAAATGTGTTCCAGAAAATTTCTTTTTCTCATACCTTACATTGTCATTACCCTTTGGTTTAGGGTTGTTGCATTACTTTGCATAATTTGTTTCAGGAAATTTCTTTGTTTAAGACCTTACATCGTCATTACTCTTTGTTTTCTCATAACTTACATCATCATTGCCCTTTGTTTTAGGGTGATTGCATTACTTTGCATAATTAAATTTCAGGGATTTTTTTTCTTAGACCTTACATTGTCATTCAAGATATTGAAATTATTTATTTAGCTATTTACATAAAGCAATTTGCATAAATATACCATACTCAAGCCTTAGTCGGCTTAATAGGGGAATTTGGTACTCAAATTCTTCAGAGTCCAATATGTCAAAACTAAACTGTGATGGTTAAACCATCTTTAAAATAGAGGAAGAATAGAATGTATTAATCTCGTGGTCTAAATGACATGCACGACGATTAATATAAACCAATATACATTATGGTAAATCCGATGCTTCGTGAAATTTCGTTATCACAATAAAATTTTGGTTTCTCCATTTTCATTGCATGTGAACCTAATGAAATTCCATTATCGTTGCTTTCTACACAATAAATAAGATATCCATGTTGAAAAATTTTCAATAAATAAAAATTGGATTTCAAGACCGAAATTTGTAATGGTCATATTTTTCTTACTTCGTGAAAATGCTTTTTCACAATATAGGTTTGTCACTTTTTCTTTATATTACAATGCTCATGAAATTACATCATCAAGGCAATGTTTAAACTAAATAACACGTTAAATAAAATAATTATTTAACATAATAACATAGACATATAATGATGCTCAAATTTCATAAGTATATGTCATGGCAATGCTCAAACTAAATAACATGTGAAATAAAAGTAATTATTTAACATAATAAAATAGACATATAATGATGCTCAAATTTCATAAGTATATGTCATGATATAATAAGGTAAGTTTGAGCATTATATCATTAACATTTTAATGAAAATGATGACTTTAATTAGATCTTACTTGTTAGTTTGCCAAATAAACTGCATATGATACAATTTCTCGATCTCCGACTCCAAATTGTCGTCACATATTGATCGCCGTATCGTAATTGTTATGCCACATAAAAACAAATAATATGCATATGATTAGTCACTTTAATCATATATATTTCACATTTATCATATAAATTAAATAATTTCATATTGACGATGAAATTTGAAAACAGTAAATAGTCACACAATAGATATAAATTACTGTGTGGTAATTTCGAAATTTACCTTTGTATTTTACCTTAAAAAAATTCCTTTTTTTTTTCTTTTTTTTCGGGTTGGGTCAGGCCCAAGGAATCCGGGTCGAGCCCAAATGATCCGGGTCGGATCAGGCCCAAAATATCCGGGTCGAAATTTTTTTTTTTTTGTTCTGCAGATCGCAGCCGGAGGGGCTGGATCTCGTCCAGGCGGCGCAGGGCGGCGCCAGGTCGTCGGGCTATCTGGGGCGGGGCAGCTGCGGAACCGGATCGTCGTCGAGGGCCACGTCGACTGGGCGGTGCAGACGCCGATCGAGGCGAGGGTGGGGGCTTGCCGGCTTCGGGGAAACGGGATCGGGAGGCGCTGGAGGTGGCCGATCTAGAGGCTGGCGTCGACAGGGGTGGCCTGGGGACGAAGGACTGCCAGTCGGGACATAGCCGGAGCGGCTCTGGAGCGGATCGGCTAGGCAGTGGTGCCGGGACGTGGCCGGAACGGCTCTGGAGCGGATCGGAGAAGAAGGTGGTGCCCAGAGAAAATTTCTGGGTGCCAATAGAATTTTCATCTCTGCCGACAAATCTCTCGTCGGCAGAGTGCTTGGACTTGATTTTACTGACGAAATAGTCGTCGGGAAAAGAGTTTCTGGGGGAAGAAGTCATTCTTTGCCGACAAAAAAATGGCCGGCAGAAGAGAATTTCTGGGATTTTTCTTTCTTTGCCGGCAGAAGAGGAAAAAAATATTAGGGTTTTGATTTGATTTTTTTTTTCAGAGACAAAACCTAGGGTTTTTTTCTGGCTAAAGTCTCAGCTAGTAAAACTACGTGCTGATAACGTGTTGTAGGAAAATGGGAATTGGTCTACTCATTTCATTGATAATCCCATTTATATAGGGTGAGTATTACAACGGTAATAGGAAATACATTAATGACAATAATGACTACATAATTATCTATTGTCCGTTACATTGACGAAGACACATAATACGTTTTTCCTTCAACAATAACAACTTTATTGCCCATTTGAACAAATCTTTTTTAACCCTAGTACAATTTTAATTTTTTTTTTTCGTTTTTTGTCTTTCTGTCTTATCTAACAGATTTTTGAATTATAATGTGTTAAGAAAGTGGAAAATAAAGAAATTTTACCGAAATGTCATCTAATTCCGCCGGCCTCCCATCGGGGCCACCTTTGCCCTAGTTATCAATTGAATACATACTTCACCCAAATATATTTTTCTACATCCACCTCAACCGCCGCCCTAAAGGTCATTCCTTTATCCTAGTTGAATCCATGGAGGCCAAGTCGCTTTCTTTCCCCGCCGACAACCCTCCGCTTTCGGTAATCGCGACGGCCAGGATCGCCGGGATTTCGTTCCTCGCCGACGGTTCTCTCGCTCCCAATTCTCCTCCGGTTCTTCACTTCTCGGATGGGTAAAACCTTAAACCCTAAACCCTAAAACCCTAAACCCTAAACCCTAAACCCTAAACCCTAAACCCTAAACCTTAAACCCTAAACCCTAAACCCTAAACCCTAAACCCTAAACCCTAAACCCATGTGTCCGATACCTTACAGCATGTGTAAGATTGGTGATGTAATAATTGTAAATTGTAATTTATTCTTTTTAGTTCGTTGTGATTATTGAATTATCACGTTTTCGAATTGGAATTTTATCTTTCTAAATTTGGGGCGTGACAAATGACACAATAGGCAAATTTGTATGGCACTACAAAACCAGTTCTCCAACTTTAAGAAATCGTAAAACAAAATCGGGATGAAAATTTTGAGGTATGTCAATTCTAAAATTGCTTAAAAACCAGGATTTACCAATGGGAAGCTTTTGGGTAGAAACTGAGGAGATGAAATTTTGGCAAAAAAATCGTGTGCTATATATAACCCACATTTTTGGGTGAAAATCTTGATTTTAGACCGAATTATTTTGGTGGGAGATTGGTGGAGGATATACTTCAGCATAATGGTAAAGTAGCATAGAGTAACGCAATGATATCATCCAATGAAGAATAATCACACAATAGGAAAATTTGTATGACACTACAGACAGGGCTGGGCATGGGACGGGATGGGACGGGATTGGACGAATCCCGTCCCGTCCCGAAAATAAATTATAGGGTTTAGGGTTTAGGGTTTTAGGGTTTAGGGTTGAGGGTTGAGGGTTTAGGGTTGAGGGTTCAGGGTTTAGGGTTTAGGGTTTAGGGTTTTAGGGTTTAGGGTTTAGGGTTTAGGGTTTAGGGTTTAGGGTTTAGGGTTTAGGGTTTAGGGTTTAGGGTTTAGGGTTTAGGGTTTAGGGTTTAGGGTTTAGGGTTTAGGGTTTAGGGTTTAGGGTTTAGGGTTTAGGGTTTAGGGTTTAGGGTTTAGGGTTTAGGGTTTAGGGTTTAGGGTTTAGGGTTTAGGGTTTAGGGTTTAGGGTTTAGGGTTTAGGGTTTAGGGTTTAGGGTTTAGGGTTTAGGGTTTAGGGTTTAGGGTTTAGGGTTTAGGGTTTAGGGTTTAGGGTTTAGGGTTTAGGGTTTAGGGTTTAGGGTTTAGGGTTTAGGGTTTAGGGTTTAGGGTTTAGGGTTTAGGGTTTAGGGTTTAGGGTTTAGGGTTTAGGGTTTAGGGTTTAGGGTTTAGGGTTTAGGGTTTAGGGTTTAGGGTTTAGGGTTTAGGGTTTAGGGTTTAGGGTTTAGGGTTTTAGGGTTTTAGGGTTTAGGGTTTAGGGTTTAGGGTTTAGGGTTTAGGGTTTAGGGTTTAGGGTTTAGGGTTTAGGGTTTAGGGTTTAGGGTTTAGGGTTTAGGGTTTAGGGTTTAGGGTTTAGGGTTTAGGGTTTAGGGTTTAGGGTTTAGGGTTTAGGGTTTAGGGTTTAGGGTTTAGGGTTTAGGGTTTAGGGTTTAGGGTTTAGGGTTTAGGGTTTAGGGTTTAGGGTTTAGGGTTTAGGGTTTAGGGTTTAGGGTTTAGGGTTTAGGGTTTAGGGTTTAGGGTTTAGGGTTTAGGGTTTAGGGTTTAGGGTTTAGGGTTTAGGGTTTAGGGTTTAGGGTTTAGGGTTTAGGGTTTAGGGTTTAGGGTTTAGGGTTTAGGGTTTAGGGTTTAGGGTTTAGGGTTTAGGGTTTAGGGTTTAGGGTTTAGGGTTTAGGGTTTAGGGTTTAGGGTTTAGGGTTTAGGGTTTAGGGTTTAGGGTTTAGGGTTTAGGGTTTAGGGTTTAGGGTTTAGGGTTTAGGGTTTAGGGTTTAGGGTTTAGGGTTTAGGGTTTAGGGTTTAGGGTTTAGGGTTTAGGGTTTAGGGTTTAGGGTTTAGGGTTTAGGGTTTAGGGTTTAGGGTTTAGGGTTTAGGGTTTAGGGTTTAGGGTTTAGGGTTTAGGGTTTAGGGTTTAGGGTTTAGGGTTTAGGGTTTAGGGTTTAGGGTTTAGGGTTTAGGGTTTAGGGTTTAGGGTTTAGGGTTTAGGGTTTAGGGTTTAGGGTTTAGGGTTTAGGGTTTAGGGTT